>JAUTXW010000224.1:602500-660000 GCA_030620095.1 Kuschelorhynchus macadamiae
GTTTAAAACGTAGTTTTATTATTTAGATTACTTGGTCTATTACATTTATTTTGATGAATCAAAAATAGTAAAATCATTGGATTTTCTAAAGAATTTGTTTTGATTTTTTCAAGGATTTGTTTTTTGTAAAATATATCTTTTGAAAATTGTGTTAATTAGACGATTGGGACAGTTGTTTAATGTGAGTGCATCTTTTGCTTTTTTTTGTAGCTTTTTTCTATATTCTGTATCGGATACCTTTTTTGCCCGATCGTCAAGACCTATGATAACTGATTCTTTTTTTGTGAAATTGGATGTTGAGAATTGTATTGTAAAGGTTTCCTTCCAGTAATTTAATTTACGGAACTGTATGTGTGTGTGAGTTAAGTTTATTTGGTACTGGAATAAACCAACTTGCCAGCATTCTTACGGAACTAAAAATAAATTACAAATAAAAAATGTGTACAAGTAAGATTGTTGTTGTAATATTAAAAAAAATTAGCTTCAATAATTAATAACAATAACAAAACACATCGCACTGTCATAATCTCATATAGTAGAGTTGTGATAAAGTCTCCACAAAGCGAAATAATTTTAGTGGCTTTTGTTTAACAGTTATCCGACTTGAAATATAAACGAACTCTAAAAAAATTGTTAATTGAAAATAGGCACATTTTATGAAAAATCAGTAAAAAAAAATTTTTTTGCGGGATATTATTCCTTCAAGTATCACTCACTGATTTTTCTCTTGCTAGAAAAATCCGCGCTTGAATGAATCCTTAGTCTGTGAACCTGAATAAAAATAAAAACATTATTCTTTTATTTCTTCACAAAATACTTGTAATAAATATAGTGCACCGGAACTACTGAGAAAAGAAGCGAGAATGTTACTTTAAATGGATAACATCTTTTCTAAGTCGTATAAAATATGCTTATTAACAATGTTGATAAAAACGTAAAATAATAGTAATCTAGCTTTTCTGTTCCTGCGAATTTTACTTTCTTCTTCTCCGCATTGTTTCTATACAGATGTCGCAGAACTGTTCATTCATCCGATACACATTCTCATCTATTTTTTTACACTTGGATGTCATGCCCTTTCACTATTGTACATTGTTCTCCTAAGTAGACGTTCTATATGACCACACGTGTGGAGTGGAATCAAAAAATAATAATTTGGCCAGTACCGTATTCAGTGTGCGAGGGAGACAGGACGGATGGGTCCAAAGAAGTATGTGAGCCGGTTGACCGGTGTATGGAAAATACCTCAATTTTGTTCTTTGTTACTACTACATGATTTTCATATATGGATTTATGGAGGGATATGTCATTATTAAATCCGCCATTTTTAGAAACATAAATGATTTTATCTTATGAAATTCTTATCCAAAAATGTAGTATCTGGTGGAGCCACACCTCAGGGATATTAGGAAGTAGGCTAATTTAATTTTAGCTTTTTGGGAATCGTTTTGTTTTAGCCCAAGTTTACATTGCTAGAACCGCGGCAAGAAAAATCGTAAGGTGAAAAAAATTAATGTTTACTTCCCTCGTAAAAGGATAGTAGTGAAATCGTGAAAAGCTCCCCCCTAGATTTTTTCAGATCTTTAACTTTCAGGGTCTCTAGATGCCGAAAAACATGTTTTCTCAATTCCGTCGATCTGTCTGTCTGTCTGTAGGTCTGCCTGTTAGCAGCATAGCTAAAAAACTACTTAACCGACCGGCTTCAAATTTCGCTCAAAAATTAAGAGTCATATGGGGGTGACCTGGTAACATTTTGGTAAAAATCCAATGGCGACCTAAACGACGAAAAACTATTTATCTAGTTTATTTCAAAATTTGCACAAACATCAAATATTATGTTGGAATCAACTGGTAAAATTTTGTTACGAATCCAAGATGGCGGAACAAAACAAAATGGCGGCTTAATAAAATATTTAAAAATTCAGTCTGAAAAAACTGCTTAATGGATTGATTTAAAATTGGGAGTACTACAATTCAAGACGGCCGAGCAAAATGGTGGCCAAATAAAATGTTTGTAGTTGTCAGAGATCATCCTCTCAGGTCGTATCTTCACGTCCTTAGATGCCAAAAAATTCATCAATTCCGTGCGATGTCAGTCTGTCTGTCAGTTCTCATAGCTTAAAGACTACTTACCCGCTTGACTTCAAATTATGTTCAAAAATTCATAAAAAGGGTCATATAGGGACGACCTGGTAATATTTTCGTAAAAGTCCGGTATGGCGAAACAAAATGTTGGCCTAGTAAAATGCTAAAAAAATTATTATTAAAAAACTGCTTATCTAAAGTATCTCCAATTTTGCACAAATATCAAATATTATGTTGGAATCAACTGGCAAAATTTTGGTACGAATCCAAGATGGCGGAACAAAACAAAATGGCGGCTTAATAAAATATTTAAAAATTCAGTCTGAAAAAACTGCTTAATGGATTGATTTAAAATTGGGTGTACTACAATTCAAGACGGCCCAGCAAAATGGTGGTCAAATAAAATGTTTGTAGTTGTCAGAGATCATCCTCTCAGGTCGTATCTTCACGTCCTTAGATGCCAAAAAATTCATCATTTCCGTGCGATGTCAGTCTGTCTGTCAGTTCTCATAGCTTAAAGAGTACTTACCCGCTTGACTTCAAATTATGTTCAAAAATTCATAAAAAGGGTCATATAGGGACGACCTGGTAATATTTTCGTAAAAGTCCGGTAGGCGAAACAAAATGTTGGCCTAGTAAAATGCTAAAAAAATTATTATTAAAAAACTGCTTATCTAAAGTATCTCCAATTTTGCACAAATATCAAATATTATGTTGGAATCAACTGGCAAAATTTTGGTACGAATCCAAGATGGCGGAACAAAACAAAATGGCGGCTTAATAAAATATTTAAAAATTCAGTCTGAAAAAACTGCTTAATGGATTGATTTAAAATTGGGAGTACTACAATTCAAGACGGCCCAGCAAAATGGTGGTCAAATAAAATGTTTGTAGTTGTCAGAGATCATCCTCTCAGGTCGTATCTTCACGTCCTTAGATGCCAAAAAATTCAACATTTCCGTGCGATGTCAGTCTGTCTGTCAGTTCTCATAGCTTAAAGAGCACTTACCCGCTTGACTTCAAATTATGTTCAAAAATTCATAAAAAGGGTCATATAGGGACGACCTGGTAATATTTTCGTAAAAGTCCGGTAGGCGAAACAAAATGTTGGCCTAGTAAAATGCTAAAAAAATTATTATTAAAAACTGCTTATCTAAAGTATCTCCAATTTTGCACAAATATCAAATATTATGTTGGAATCAATTTTGGTACGAATCCAAGATGGTTGAACGAAATGGCGGCATAATATATTATTTAAAAATTCAGCCGGAAAACTACTTAGTGGATTGATTTCAAATTGTGTGCTATAACTAATTGTGGCATAGGAATCAACTAGTAAAATTATGTCACTAATTCGAGATGGCGGAACTAGATGTCAAAAAATATGTTTCATCAGTTCCGTCAGTCCATCTGTCAGTCTGTCTGTCTGTCTGTCAGTTCACGGCATAGCTTAAAAACCATTCATCAGATTGACTTCAAATTTTAGTCAAAATTAGGGGTCATATGGGAATGGCCAAGTAATATTTTAATAACCATCCAATAAGGCGAAACAATGTTAAAAAAAATATTACTAAAAAAGCTAATTAACCATTTTACCTCAAATTTTGCCCAAAAATCAAGTGTTACTTAGGAATGAACTGATAACATTTTTATATTAATCCAAGACAATAAAACAAAATAGCGGCCTGAAAATACTACTTATTAAATTAATTTTAATTTTTGTGCAAGAATTGAGTGTGATATAGAGATGAACTTAACTAGTAAAGTTGTGGTACGAATTTAAGAGGGCGAAACAAAATGGCGGCCAAATAAAATTTTTAAAGAATCAACGTAAAAAATTTTGTTCAATTGGTACCAATTTAACATGACATAGCAAAATGCCGGTATGTGTCAATGTAAAAACTACTTATTGAATTTATTTTATTATGACCAAAAGTCAAGTGTGGCATAAGTAGAAAGAAACTGATAAAATATTTCAAGACAGAATATTTAACACATATACTGTGACTATGTACTGAACTAAATTGGGTCACATTTCACTATTCCTAACAAGAAAAAAAAATCACGAGGGTAGTTCTCGTTGCGTTTTTTTTTAATGCCTGCTAAAATATAGATATAGCAATTATTTGAATGTTAAAGAAAAAAGTGTGGCAATTCTGAATAAAAATGGCTCTTTTAGTTTCTACGATAAACAAATCGGAAACTATAAGTAAGTTTCTAGTACTGACATCTCTAGAAAAGAGAAAAATCTGAAAATTGGGAACGCGTCGGGGTACTAAAATTACAATGCCTACAGCAGAAATTAATTTTTTTTAGAAATAGATTTTAAAGGGGAAATCCATCGCAACAATATGTGATGATTAGTTTTTGTTTTTAACAAAATATGAAAAAAAAATGTTTAATGGCATTTTTTTTTGTCTAATATTTTTATGTTTAATGGCATTTTTTTTTGTCTAATATTTTTATGGTCTAACAGGTTTAATATTTTCTGTAAATAAGTTTTTATTCACTCTTTATGGTATTATTCTTCTTAAAGGATTTCGAATATCTTACTTATCGTATTTTTCTGAATTTTTCGAAAATATCATGATCAACAGGTGAAAACCTTAAAAATTATGATATCGCTTTACATTTAGTATCTTTGAAAAGCTTGAAATATGTTTTTAGTTTTTTCTTTAAAGTGATTCCATTCTAGAACATTTTAAATTTATCTCAAGACTGTCAAAGTCGGACTTTTTTCTTTAAAACCCTTCATTCTTTTTTTGAGGCTATTTATTCCTGATATGAATATGAAAACCAAAAAGGAACCATACCATTTACTATACTGACCATCGTCTTCTGTGGACGTGGAAAAAATGAATCAAATCCTAAGTTCTTCAGTAACTGCCGAATTGTGCGCGCACGTTCCTGTATTGTAGACCCAAATTTTCTTTTAGAAATTCATTTTAACCATCAAAAAAAATATTCAGAATTTTAACTTGTCAGGAGATGTGTGTTGGAAAAAATTCACCGTATATTTCGATCGGTTTAACTCAAAAATTATCAAAGGAAAAAATCCTTTGGACATTTTTGTACAGGATATCCTGCCTTTATTTTTTGTATTTTCATAAATACGTTATCTGCAATATTTTGGCAAATGTTTTTTTTTCAACTTGCGTTCAAACTGCTTCTATAATTTTCCTGAGATTCTTACGTCGTAAATGACTGTATTTTTGTAATACAACATGTTCTGCTGTTATATATTAATGAATACTAGAGTCTCAGTGTACCGAAGGCAAATTGGTTCGTCGTTTTATCTGGGCGGAATATAAACAAGTATCGTTAAATTTTTGGTATGAGGCCTGGTAGATCAGTGGTAGGGTGCTCCAGTTGCATTGCACAGTGTGTTCTAATCCCAGTTCGGGCGATGACTTTTTTTTTATTTCTCTTTAACAAAACTTTTTTGTATTTATGTAAATTTAAGAGAAGGATTGCGATTTGGTTAACTCTGGTTAAGCCTTTTTTTTTGAGGTGATGTAAAATAGTGTATCTATATAAAAACGAGGTGGGTCTGCTCCGTTAGGTTAGCACCATGTTTGTCGATAAATCTATCATTAAACCCATATTTATTAATAAAACTAATACGAGAGTTTTATTCCAGTAAAGCCATTTTCTATATCAGCTCTTTGATCACGTGATCACCCCCCAACAAATAGGGGGAACGATCAATCAGCATTCGTTTCGCCGAGACTATTCGATCAACAAAAACAACGAATTTTGAGATAATAATTATTCGGTTTGTGGGTCGCTCATGTGGGTTCCCCGGCGGGCCGTTTTAAATTGCTTCACCCGTCCCTGCATATGTGCTTCAAAATGTTTCTATTTTCTTGTTTTTGAACACATGTTATACGTTTCCGCTGAACGCGCCTTTTGATAGATGACGCGCGGTGGGGTATGAATGACCTCTCAGTTTTCTCGAAGAAACGTGGAGATTTTTATTGCCCAGATAGGCGTTTGGTTTCCTATTCAAATTCGGGGTGGCCTGCACGTCGTCGTACTCCCGATAATTTATTCCTGTTCTCTTAAATATGAATTATGCGCATTATTAGTTTTCAGAAATTTTCTCATTATAATCGAAAGCAGTTAGTTTTTTCGTCCAACAAAGCTATTTGTTTTTGCTGTCAATTATGACGATCGGTATTTAAAGGTTACACCTGTTCTCAAACAGTTGTTGCTTGACAGATGCCATAGTTATCATTGTTAAGTGAAAATCTGAATATACATAATATGTGTGTATAAGAGAGTTGTTTGTAAAATTCTGTCCTATATTAGCATATTTAGGGGATTGGCTTTTTCTTGAGATATGAGTTCATAGTTGGCAAATTAGTGTTTTTTTAGCCACATTTAATTAGCTATTGTGGACGTTCCACATATATAAGAAATAGAAATATAAAACTGACAATAAAACATTATTTTTCTTCGTTTTCTTCTTCGTCAGCCTTCTTCAGTACAGTACCCGAAGGTCTCTCCGCCAACTTTCCCGGTGTTCAATTTTTCTAATCTATGACAATCCAGTCACCTAGTTCGGGGCCTACCTCTCGGTCTCCTGCCTCTCTATTTTCGGAATATTTTTATTCCAGCATTCGTCATTTTGCATCATGGTGTGGCTTGCTGTTTTCCCATCGCCGTTTCAGATTCAATATGTGTTCTTTCTGGTCAAGTTTTTAAATTTATTGAGAGTTGCATAGCTACTTATATGTCCCTATTCAATACATACATTTATATAAGGAGGGAACTAAATTATTTTATAAGAAATTTTGAATTTTAGTTAAAATTTGAACAACCTGTTACTAGAATGGTACAGTACTTTGCCAATGCGCTCGTACGAACATTTCAGTTAAGGATAACGGGAGGTATAAAATAAGAATTTTACTCTTTAAATATATACAAATAATGTCCCCATATTTGACAAATTAAGTTTGAAAGGATCTTTCAAAAGATGGGCTAATTTGTTTCAGTCGATTTAAAGTTATTTATTTTTGTTGATTACGAAAAAGCCAAATCATTTCTTACTACACTACTACACTCCCTGAAATAAATATACCAAGAAATCTGAAAAAACTAAAACGCAAAATTTCAGAGTGCTATTTTCGTTGCAAAATTGCAAATCAATGAACTATTATAAAAAAAAATAAAACCGAAATGCTCCAAAAAGTGAAAAATAATAATTCTATTTCACCTGGAAAATTTTACTGTGTTAAGTCGGGGCCAAACTTATTTTTAATTACTTTATAACACAAATATATTTATGTACTGAGTGTTTTGATGTTTAATACCACCAGTATAATGGGTTACTGTCTATTAGTTTGGCGCCAACTTCAGTACAAGTAAAATCGTAAAAAAAAATTATTTTTCACTTTTTAGTGCATAAGTCGGTTTTATTTTTTTTCTATAAAAATTTGTATTTCATTCTTTTTAGTTCTATTTATACGAGTTTTATTGTAACATGTAAGATAACACATATTTTTCTTCCTTACAAAATGGTGAACGCACTAGTGAACGCATATATTGTTCAATGTAACATCGGAAAAACAGTTGAAAATGGCGTCATTCCGCCGTTTTTAGCATTTTTAGCTTGCTATGGAACCACACCGGTAACATCGTGAATATTCCCTGAAAAATTCATCCGAATTGGTCAAACCACTGCGGAGTAATCGATTAACATACATAAAAAATACATAGGATCTTTTTTTGAAGACGGTTATGACTGGCTGAGGGCCTACTTCTGTAGGGTCGCATTTATTTTTATTATAAACTATATTTTCATATTGTTCCACTAATTTATGTCGCCCGAGGCAAAGTTTACAGAATTATTCTGCAAACTTTGCCCGAGGTACTGGGAACGATTCCACAATCAGTATATACAAAATATTTTCAAGCGATTTTTCCATATTCCCGATCAACTTTGAACCGCCGTATCTCCGAAACTATTTATTCCATCGAGTTCTGCGACCAGCCATTTTCTTTACTATTAATTAAGTATAAAAAAGTACGTACGACTGTGGCGATTGTTTGCACAAATTTGCAGAGACAATGGAAAATGTGAAAAATCGTACTTTTTAAGCTTATTTAATTGTCTTTCCCTCCCCTGTGAATTTGACCGCGCATTTTTAGATTCTTTCAATTTACACCTAAATGAACCCATAAATCCATCAATCTCTCTATTTCTTATTGTGTAATGTCAAGGTTGATTTTTCGTGTCTGAGAACTAGCCGTAGTAATTTTTTTTAGATTTGTAGACATAATCATACAATATTTCATCAACATAATATTATTGCATATATATATATATATTGCATTTACATAATATCCAATATTAAATAATATACCCTGTACAGTACCTCTTTTGTTAAGAATACTTTCAATATATTATTGTTTATTAAAACAACATTTTGGCTAGGTTGGATGTAGCAATTTTCATTTCAAAATCACACAATTATTAACATTTTTTACATGGGATTTTTTAATGTTTATATGTTAAATTAAGTTGTTTTATGGCTAAATACAATAATTTTATGTGATTATGTAATGTATTATGTTGTATGCTCTAAACCTTCAAAAAGCTATTACATCAAATGTCAAATATTGACACCTTGTAGAACACATAGGGTTTGTTTGTCGGGTTTACTTTTGATCAAAATGTTATGAACTATATCTATCTATTTATTTACAAAAATGCCCAATATATAATTACAAAAAGTGTACAGAGGGTATGAATATGAATGTTGTCATAATAAAATATAACAAAACAACGCATCACAAAATCAAAGGAACTAAAAAAACTATGTAAAACAGGACTCTAATTGCCGCAAAAATAAATCACGAGTTAAGCCTAAGCGGACTAAATCTTCATTAGCAAGTCTGGGTGTACGAGGAATGAAACTGTAAATGCATAGTTTGTTCTATGGTTTGGGACGTGAAAGGGTTGGACCAGTCTAGTTTGCCTTGATAGAACGTAAACAACTGAGTTGCTCAAAAGATCAGGACAAGACACATTTCCTTTAATTATGTTAAAAAAAAGTTTTAGGTCTTTTTGTATGCGACGTGACTGTAGCGTTTTTATATTTAAAACAGATTCAACACCCCTATAGTCTTGATTTGGCCATCTGGTTAAAACGGAAAGCAATACATCGAAGAAATTTATGCTGTCTTTGTTCAATTCTAATAGGGTCCCACCAGTAAACACTTTTGTTGAGTTAATGTCATGAAAGTTACTCAGAGTCTCTTTATCCAAGCATTTGTAGTGATTTATTGATTATTTTGGAAATATGATCGAATTTTATTCCCAAGTCGCTAACCTCTTATAAGATTTGAATAGCATATTAAGCATTAATAAGATACATATTATTATGATGTGTACAATGAATCAAGTTCTTACATCCACTAAAGATCATAGCGTGACATTTGGATGGGTTCAAATCCATACCGCTATTTTCACACCAGAGTACAAGTTTATCCAAATCACTGTGAAGCAACAAACAACCATCTATATTCAGTACTTTACAGTGGAAAATTAATAGATATCGTTTATGAATATGTCGAAAAAAAAAGAAAAAGCCCTAGATGAGAACTTCCATAGTTTTCGATTTATTTATAAGAATGTACTCTGTCAAACGCCTTAGAGAAGTCGGTATACAGAGTATGAACTCTGCAACCCTCCTCCAAGATCATCGCCAGAAAGTCAAAATAAATCAGGAGATTAAGTTGCGTTGATTTGCCAGCCTTAAAGCCATACTGCTGGTCTATAAGATGCCCCAGCAAAGCCGATGTAAGGAAATTAAATACCAAGTTTAGGAATAGCACTTATTCTGACCTATAATTTTAATCATTGTCCGTACTGCCACTTTTGTAGATTGGTGTGACAAAGTTAATCTTAGAAAAATCAGCGAACACTGTCAAATATTCTAAGTCTAATATCTTTTTTGTATAAAGTTTATCCAGAGTTTTAAGTTAATTAATTGTTTACATAATATAAACTAATTAACGTTGACATTGGGAAGGAAACTGAAATCAGTAAGCATTTTTCTTATTATTAATAGCGACGTGATTTCCATTAGTTTCAGACTTGACATGGTCTCAATTAATCTCCTCTGAACATTTGCGGCATATTGGTGCGTCAGCAAACTCCAATGTTCAGTACCTATTCCTAAAATATCCTATTCTAAGTTACCTTAAGTAAAATACTCAAGTAATTAAGATTATCAATAGTAAAAAAAAATATTATGGACAAAGGTCTTGGTAAGGATATAACTCGAGTATTTTGTGAGGGCAGACGGAATTCCGTCCGGTCCAAGTCTCTTAAATACATCCAGTCATCCAAATGTAACAGTTTAGTGTAGATATTTGAAATTGCTATGTTTAAGGATTAATTAATTATGTTGGTTATAATTAAAGAATTAGGAATATCACATTGTTTATTACAGCAAACGGTTTAGAAAAAAGTTGACAATATCGGCGCCTGATGAACGTCTACGCCCTCCGTATGTTGTAACCCATTGCAATCGTTTTTTCTTTTATTTCTATACTTATTAGGAACAAAAAAAAACAGATTCCCGCTAGAAAATTGACCCATCAAAAACTTAACCTTACGATTAAGAAAATAAAATATTGATCAATTAGGGTCTTACATTCTTGAAAATAATTAACAAATATAGTAAAACTTTTAGTCTTAAAGGGGAAAAGTTACCGAGACTTCATTAAACTTTAAAGACAGTTACTATTTGCGCTCGATGTCTCTAACTTTTCTCATTATATAGCACATTATCGTCACAAGTTTCTGTAACAACTCGATTCAGCTCTCACTCAAACTTATTTTTTCTATTATTAGTATTATTTTATATATCTCGTCAATATAGAAGACCACAACATTTGTTACCTGTAACGATTTGTTGCGGTCGCACGCAGGCAGCGAGCTCTAATAAATAATCGAGGGGCAATTATCGAATGAAATGGACTATTATTTTCACTATTCAAATTATTTATATAAACGATAACCAGTTATAATCGTTTTTGTTTTCTTTCTCTCTTTCACACGCCGGTTTCACCTTGAACCCGGTACTCGGTTATGGTGCCGTTCTTCAGTGTCAGTTTATACGGGGGGTACGCGCATTTATGCTTGACTCGAAAAAAGGGAACTGTTATTCCATCTCTGCTTTTTTGTATAAACATGTTGGTGGGATCACAAAGGAAGGAATGCTGAGTTTTTACAGTAAACAACGACCGGAAGCTATATTTTTTTGACTTTTTATATAAAAATCGTTTTTAAATAAAACCTACTTCAGAAAAAGCACTAAAAAGTGGAAAACAATATTTATTTCACTTGGAAAATTTTACTCTGTAACAAAAATATATTTATATACTGAGTGTTTGGATGTCGATTTCCATAAGTATAATGGCTTCCAGGTGAAAAAAATATTATTTTTCACCTTTTGGTGCATGTTTTAAATCGATTTTATTTTTTGTATAAAATGTTTTATTTCATCCTTTTTAGTTCTATTTATGCGAGTTTTATTGTAGAAGTCACTGCAACAAGCCACTGAACAATAGTTCTTGCCTCTTTAATACTTTTTCTTCCTGAAAGAATGGTGAACGCATATATTCAATGTTATTATTAAGAGAACGCAACAATTTTTTTAAAAAAATTTTATGGTCTGACGAGTGCACCTTCAGTGCTGCAGGGATTCATAACCGTATATAAGATGTACGATAACGCAAAACCCTTGAGTAACTAGTGAAATTAAGATACAAGGTCGAAGATCGTTACATGTGTGATGCGGGCTCTTAAATAATTAAATAATTGGACCAATTTTTATTGACGGACCTTTAAATGGGGAAAATATTTAAATTTATTGACCAATAACTTCTCAATTTTCTGGACAACTTACCACTCCCTCAATACAACGAAATTATTTGGCATCAGGATGGACCCCACAGACAACGTTTTTCCGGTTATAAATTACCATAATATGAAATATCAAATGTGGATTGTTCGTACTGAACCGATTGGCTGTCCGCCGAATAGCCCCGACTTAACACCACTTGGTTCGTTCCTGTGAGGATTTTTGCAGAATAAAGTGTATAAAAATCCAACTGAAGATGTAGAAGTTTTACGAACAAGAGTAATTGAGGCTATTCAGGACACCAATGACAATCATTTTTATTTTATTTATTTATTTATTTTTATTTATTTAATAATATATACGTTACAGGTTAAAACCCAAATAGTATAAAAGTAACACAGCAAAATACACACAAACATAATACATAATACATGTACACTATACAATATTAGAAAGTTACAGAATTAGTGAAGAGAAAAAAAAAGACAAATATCAAAACCGGTATAAAGTAAAGTACTACACACTATAACAGACAAAAAGAAATCTAATTTATCAATACATCTTGCAAAATTGCCTTAATTTTATTTTTAAAACACTTGTTGGTGCAATGAATGTCGAAGTCATGTGGTATAAAATGGTTAAAGTGGTCCATAAAGCGATTTATAGGCTCATTTCTTCCAGCAACCGTCCTAAAAGGTTTTATGGAGAACATTTCATTCAGACGCGTTGGCCTGGCTGGTGCCCGAAACCTCAGTTCACCAAGCAGTGATGGACTGTCTATATGATTGTTCATGATTTTGTGTCCGAATGATAGATTTAACACTATTCGGCGAGACTCCAAAGTGTCCATACCAAGAAGACGAATTCTTTTTATATGGATTCGGTAGAGAGGAGACCATACTACGCTGCAATATTCCAAGTGACTCCGAACCAAACCGGAAAATATGGATTTCAGGGCTTCAATATCCTTGAAATCCCAACACTGTGGCATGATGAAGCCGACCATCTTAAAAGCTTTTGATATGACTCCGTCAATATGATTTTTGAACCTCAACTCGCTGTCCATAATAACACCCAGATCGTTGACCATAGACACCCTTTCTAGTAATTTTTCATTGATGTTGTAATTGTGGATGATAGGCTGTTCCTTCCTTGTGAAGGTTATAATTTTGGTTTTAGAACTATTTAGGGACAATCTGTTGTCAGAACTCCATTTCACAATCTTATAAATTTCGTCCTGTAATTTTATGTTGTCGTTGGTATCTGCAATAGTCCTGTAGATTTTGAGGTCATCTGCGAAGAACAGAAACAAACAATTCTCGAACACACCTGATAAATCGTTGATAAATATAAGAAACAAAATTGGACCCAAGTGTGAACCTTGAGGAACACCCGAGTGAACTTGGATATCATCTGAAAGTGATCCGTTGAATTTGACTTGCTGTGTCCGACCAGTAAGGTAGCTTTTCAACCACAGACAGGAGTGGATCATCAATACCGTGAAACTTTAGCTTGCTCAGTAGGAGGTTGTGATCAACTGAGTCAAAGGCCTTCTTAAAATCAAAATATATCGCATCGACCTGAGTATTTGCGTCGAGGGCTTGTGCAATATAGCTGCAATAAACTGTCAGGTTCACCTCGCACGATCTATGAGTTATAAATCCGTGTTGGTGCTGCGAGAGTATTCCACGAAAAGCCTCTATAATGTGATCCGCAACGATCGAATCCAACACTTTTGCGAAACATGCCAGACCGGATATTGGACGATAGTTGGATATATCAGATCTTTTCCCGTTCTTAAAAATAGGACTGACTATTGCTCTCTTCCAAACTGTAGGGAAAGTTCCTGAGTTGACCGACAGTTTAAAGATACAGCTTAATGGGAGTGACAATGTAGGACCACAATTTTTCACAAACAGAGGTGGTATGTCTTCTGTACTCGCACTCTTGTTTGCATCCAATTCAACCAGTTTTTTAAAAACGGTATCGCTGGTTATTTGAGTATTACACATGTTTATATTGGAGATGTTGCTGAGTTCTTGGGATTCGTATCTCAGATTGCTAGTGCCTATTAGCTAAAAGCTAAGCTAGATTCAAGTTGTTTTATATTATTTACAAAATTGGGTAGGTTGTAGTCACCAATGATGATCAATTTAGATGTAGGTTTTCTGTCTATGATGTAGTTAATCGATAGTATATGGTCCTCATATGTTGATAAAGGAGAAGTGGGGGGAATGTACACGGAGCCGAACGTGTAAGAAACATTGTTGAAAAACACACCCACCCACAACTCCTCCACTGTATTGTTTGGTACAGTGTAGGTCATGGAATTATAGACAGATCTAACAGCAATCAATACTCCACCGCCTCGCCTTTCCCTGTTTGCAATGAGTTCTCTATCTTTTCGGTGTACTACATAATTACCAGGAAAAAGTTCCTTCATTTAAAATGCCCACATTCAGCCAAGTCTCCGTTAGTACTATAATGTCATAGTCTGAATTAATTATTTCATTAAAAAGTGTTGTGGTCTTAGTACGCAGGCCCCTGGTGTTTTGGTAGTATATTTTTAGGCCATTTAGGTCGGTATGATTTGTCGAGGTGGTAGTTGAAAATTCGTTGCAGGTGGTGTCCCAGGTAAGCTGTCATCTCTAGGACTCCGATTTTCACTAGCTGAAACAGCTGTAGCTGAGCAGGCTAAATTGTTGTTGCTTCTATTCGGTTTCTCAACAAATGTGTTTACCAAGTATCGTGTAATTTCAAGTCGGGCTTCGTTATTCAGCCTCCCGCTTACCGAACTATTCGTTAACGGGACGAAGCTAGCATGATCGTTGAGGTTGGAGATAGTTTCGATGAGAGCGTTTTGCTGCGATATGAGAAAATTTAATACAGGGCGATTGTGCGATAAAGGGGGGCCAATAATTGTAAGGTTAGTATGTTTAGTATTATGCATTAAGTTTTCAATTGATGTAATTTGTAATTTACGGCCTTGAATAGCTTCACGTGAAGTAGCGTAGAAAAGAATATGATCGTTTTTGGTGAATTTTCCTGATATGTGTATGCAATCTTCGCTTAATTTCTCAAACAGTACATTATCTCGTCTCTGACATATTACGTCAAATGTGTTCCGTTTAACAGCTTTGATCCCGTAAATTTCTGTGTTAGGCACGCTTTTAGGCTGTGCACGGTCATCATTTTGCAAAGCTTTACGTAACTTTGTAAGTTCTGTTTGGTACAATTCGTTGCTTCTATCTAGAGCTTTAATATTGCTAACCAATTCGTTTCTAACTTGATTTAGACTTTCAATTTCCGACCTCAGCTTTTGTGATTCCATTTCCCCTTGAGCTAATTTTTCACTCAAGATTAATTTTTCCGATTGGAAATTTGATATGGTTTTGTTTAAAGACAAGATTGTCAGGCGCTGCTCATCTATTTTTTCGTTCATTATCCTCTCTGATTCCAAGATTTCATCCTGGAGAGTTGTTGAATTACGTTGTTGTCTTTTCAAAAACCTATCCTTTGCTTTGAGCTTATTACTGATTTCTGTAATTTCAGCTTTTAATTCCCTTACCAGGTGCTCATTTTCGATGGCTGCTTGTTCATATATCTCTTCCTTCTTTTGCCAATCATTTTTAGCCTGCTCATACAGCCTATCAAATTTATCACATTCCTCCAACTTGGTAGTTAACTCGCTATCCTTCTGTTCACACTTCTTAGAACAGTAAATACGGTGACCGTCGATGATCTTGAAGTCATTTTTCCTGTTTAAACAACTAGCATCAAAGACGTTGGTGCATACTGTACACACAAAATTGGAAAATTTCTTGTTAGTGCAACATTTGAAACTTGTGGCCTTGTCTGATCTTCTACCTGTGTTATTGTCATAGCTAGCCATAGTGAATTGTCAATATTATAGTGGATGCAATCATGGGTGTATGGATGACGTCACTTGGCGATTTTGCAAAGTTAGTAAGGTCGGAATTAGATCAAACATTTACTCAGTTCTAAAAGCATTCGGCAACGCTGTTGAAAACCCTAATGACGGTGGCAGTTGACAAGGGAACCATGCACAGGTGACTTGAGGGTTATGATTTTCCTTGAAATAACGAATCTTAATAACAGGTTTTGATCCAAAAACATCCAGAGCTAGGGCTTGCAAACTCTTACACAGGTACTACAGGTTCTGATCTATAAATGCTCACACAATTTACTCGATAATTATACAGTTTTTAACAAGAAAAATACTACATAAACACTAAAATTGTAAAAACGACACAGACGGAACGAACGTTGAGTTCTTACTTTTATTATTAACACTATAAATAAAATAGAGAGTGATTACATACAGTGTATTGAACGGTGGGCACATTCAGCAGTTGTAAATACTTTTAGTAGATAATGCCATTTTATATTTTTTATAAAAAAAACACATGTTTTCAATATAAAAATATAAGAAGACAAACGTCAATTATTTTGTATGTTAAAGTTAGGTATAGGGTATGCTACTTGTTTAGAATATTCAGGAAAACGCAAAAATCAAATAAAAAATAGGGTACCCATTTGAAATAAGAAAGTAGGACCACGCCCAGACTTTTTGAACCACCCTGTATATGTATGTGACAAAAAGTTATTCTAAAAATTTATTTTGAACTATTAAACTTTTATTTTGGATACTTTTTTCCAAAACGTCAAATAAAAAAGATAAGGGGGGGGTCAATATATAAAAAAATACCCTGTACATACATAAAAAAATACATAGGATCGAATTGATAACATCCTCCTTTTTTGAAGTCGGTTAAAAATAACAAAAACCACAAGAAAAAGGGGTTAATGAATTTCATTCATAAATTTACTTTAATGATTTTTGATAAAAACTTTTAACTTTTTAAACTTTTTAATTACGAACTTCCGCTTAATTAAAGAAAATAATAAAAAAATACAAAAAATGGATTTTTTGTATTTTAAATATCTATTTTATTAATTAAGCTTTGTGATCAGGAATTTTTGCTTCTGGCGTGCGTCCGTTGGTAGTTTAGGTTTTTCTCAGAAGACGTTTAAAAGTAATAAAAGCGTCAACAGTGAAAATCAACCATAATTTTTATACGGATTCCTGTAATTTTTGATAATATTTTCCTTAATTGTTATTGTTAATGTTAATAATATAAATAGAAAAATGTTTTTAAGCCCGCTACTTACTATTCGGTTCGATTCGTTCGTTCGATTCACCTATTCATATGAATGAACGAATCGGCGAATCAATGAACTGTCAAATATTTTATCCACACTATTCATACATTTTTATTTAATACGTTATTCTTAGATTTTACATATCTTCACGTTTTAGCGTCCCTAGATGCCAAAAAATATGTGTTATCAATTCCGTCGGTCTCTCTTTCTGAACGCGGCATGGCTTAAAAACTGCTTACCCGATTTACATCGAATTTTGATCAAAAATTAAGCCTCAAATTTTGCTCAAAAATCAAGTGTTAGGAATGAACTGCTAACGTTTTGATATGAATCCGAGGTAGCAAAACAAAATAGCGGCCTAATTAAATCAAACAATGTGAAATAATGTTCTGACGAAGACACAATGTTATCGAAACATCTGTCATGTCTGTCTGTCTAATAATATAGTGGAAATTTTCTGTATTTGTGAATGTCAAAAATACTTATTGAATTAATTTTAAATTATGCGAAAAAATAAGGTGTGGCATAGGTAGAAAGAAACCGTTGTTTTTTTTAAAGTAAATCTTAATTTTATATAATCTTTATTATGACGCCAATTTGTTGCCAAAGAAGTAAAAGTTCTGCTTTTCAAAAAAAAATGCAACTGAAAAGGGCCCCCATAAAAAAACCTAAGATAGAAATGGTCAAGTTGAACTATTGAATTTTTACAAATACATACCTAGAACAAATTGAATTTAGGTATAGAACATGCTACATGAAATATAGATAGAATCTTCAAAATTGGAAATATATACTTTCACTTAAAAAAGTAAAGTGGACTCATGTCGCCTTCTTTGAGATTTTTATTGAAACATATTTCTAGAAGTTCCAATCATTCAATCAAATTATATCAAAACTGAGTTTTGATATAATGATTTTTAATAAGTTACTCATAGTGAATAACTCTGTACATAATTGAGGTTCTATTATCTGGACCAATTTGTTATTGATTTTTGTCCGCATTTGTAAATTATATTTACCCGAGAATTGACTACCACTGCAATTATAATAAAAATAAGAAACTTAATTTTATTCTACTTAAATATGCATTACTAGCGGAAAAAAAACATTAAATCAGCGAAATCGGCCTCCAGCTACGGTTGTTTACCTATTTTTGTCCATTTGTATTGTAAATTACCTCAAGTGTGGAAAAAAAACTACCGCTAATTCTCTGTACCGTAATGTTACATACTTGCATTTTTAAGTCGTCAGAGAATGTGCAAAATTGATCAGCTGTGTGGGTCGGTGAGTGATTTGCTGATAGACTATAACGGCTCAAGTTTATATATGTATTTGGCGGTCGTAAAGTTTTACAAAGTTGCTTGTATTGACGAATTTTGCGTTCCATAAAATGTAACATACCGAAACTTCCCTTGTTATGAATATTTCCTTTTATTAGGAAAAGTGAAATATGACCCAGTTTAGTTCAGTGAATAGTTATATGTGTACTGTCTTTTCAAACATTTTTATTGGGCGCCATTTTGTTCCATCGAATTGGATTGCTATCTATTCCTATTACCACTTTCTACCTATGCCATACTTGATTTTTGGGCATAATTTAAAATAAATTTAATAAATAGTTTTTACATTGACAGACACTGCTATTTTGTTACGGCCAGTTTATCCATATATCACATTTAATTTTCCTGCAAAACTTAATATCAGTTAAATAAGATTTTTTACGTTGATTTAAAAAAATATTTTTAGGCCGCCATTTTGTTTTGCTGCCTTATGTTCATACCAAAATGTTACTAGTTCCTTCTTATGTAACACTTGATTTTTGTAAAAAATTTGAGTAAATTTGAAAATTAGTTTTTTTTACTAATTATTACCAAGTCAACCCCACATGATCCGTAATTATTGACTAAAATTTGAAGTAAAACTAATGAGTAGTTTTGAAATATGCCGCGAACTGACTGATAGACAGACAAACCGACAGACGGACCGACGGAATTATTAAAACATATTTTTTGTCTTCTAGGGACGCTAAAACGTGAAGATATGTAAAATGTCATTTTGTTCCGCTATCTTCAATTAGAAATACAATTTTACTAATTCATAATAACACAATTAGTTATGGCACACAATTTGAAATCAGTTCATTAAGTAGTTTTGTCAGGCTGAATTTTTAAATATTTTAGTAAGTCGCCATTTTTTTCCGCCATCTTGGATCCGTACCAAGATTTTAACAGTTGATTCCTACATAATTCTTCATTGTTATGCAAAATTTGGGATAAATTGGATACAAATTTTTTTAGTAATATTTTTTAACATTCCACTAAGCCGCCATTTTGTTTTTCCATATTGGATTTTTACCAAAATGTTACCAGGGGTTAAACTTGTATTGATTTACTTTTTTTTGTTTCAGATGGCTGACACAGTAAAGAAATCCAGAATAGTAAGTGATGACGAGAAAGATCTGGAAGAGGCTTTACTTGAGGAGTTTAACATGAGGCTAAAAAATTGCATGAGCCAAGTTTGTATATTTTGCCTTTTTTATTATTTTTGGGAATTTAAGTGCGATTTTACTTGAAATTAATTTGTTTGGTTTTTACAAATAACTAAAGATCAACATCTTTTAACGACATCTGTCACTGAGAAACAAAGGAATAACTTCGAATCGAAATTTGGGCTAGTACAATTAAGGCTGTAGTCAGTAGTCATAGTGAACGATCATTGACATGCTTCTTCAATCATTAATTGGTAATCAACCACTACAAAGCATCATCGACCGATTTGAAATTAAAAAATGGTTGTTTTATAGTCAACGCTCGAAGGTTGCCATAACAACGGTATCGCTCGATGATGTTTGACAACTGTCAGTTGCGCATTTGGTTGCACAGTTATTACAAATATTATATTGACAATAACTTTAGAGACTGTATAAATTGTAATAATACGAGAATTTTATTATAAGGTGAATTCTGATAACTTGAGTATAAAAAGATAAAACCCTTAACAAAACTTTCCTCGAAATGAAAATTTCACTTTATCATGAAAAGTGACTTATTTATATTTTTCTATTTTGCAACCAAGTCGTCTTTTGATAAGCAAAGTAGTGTCGCACTTGCCCACTTTGGACTTTGAAAATGTTCAACAGTAAATATGTTTTTTAAAGATAAAGTTTTTAAAATATAGTGGATAAAATAGAAAAAATAATATAAAATACTATATGTTTATAAAGTTGTTATCAAATAATTATATGTTTATATACATTGTGTTATATGTGTTTGGTGGAACCCGTTACGAAGGGTTTTCTATCAATATTTGATTTTATTGTTGTTAATATTGGGGTTTTACTATATTTTGTGTTGTGGTATATTTTTAAAAACATTATAGATATTTTATTTACGAATCTGAACATAAAAATATGATAATATAATAAAACAGTTACTGGCAGTTAATTCTTCCAGCTTACAGTAGATTACGCTGATAAATCCTGGTGTAGTATTTTGCTTTTAATTGTACCTTTAATTGAATTAAATAAATTAATATCATTTTAGGTTATATCCTTTACTACGGCTTTAAAATAATTCCTACTTTGCGAAAATATATTTTAAATAAATTAATACTCCTTAAGGTTTTCTGTTCAACAATTATATTAATTATATGTGGTTTTTGGACAGGAATTGAACAGTTAACTATTTTGAGTAGTTCATCCAGTTCCATAATTCTTAAGAATAATTTTCTGGACTAGTTCAATTATTTAAATGTATATATTATAATATGTATTACATATTTGACTTGCAACTTTCAAAAGTAATCGAACATATGAACAAATGATAAAACAAAATTAAAATATTCTAAATCGTTAATGTCTTAAAATCGCATTTAAATCCCCCCGTTTTTACTCTAACGCTTCAGTGTTGCAGTGTGCTCACTAACATAATTTCCAGGACGATCTTCAAAAAGAGGCCGACCCGCCGGAACCAGACGACATCTATGAGAACATACCAACACCCCAGAAAACCTCGCCCAAAAAGCACATCATCGACACAGAGAATTTTTTGCAGACGGAAATACAAGGAAATTATTATGATGAACCTAGGGCGCTGCTCAACGCCGGTACAAAGCAAAATGGGCATAGTGATATTCAAGACGCAATCCACGACGAGGAGATATACGAATGTATTCCAGAAAAGACTGAAAATTTGGACCAAAATTACGTTCAGATGGTAGAAAATAAGGCCGAAGACTCGGATATTGTAGATTTAAGTCCACAGAAGTCTCAGACCCAAGAGTACGAACCAATGGGCCTTGAGGAGACCACATCCAATCTGTACGAGAGCGTAGAGTTGAAGCCACAACCTCTCGAGCCTATTGAACAGCTCAAAAAGTTAGCCCCTAGTTTGAACCTCCCTACAACCTGTTTTACAGACTACTCAGAAGAAAAATCGCCAGACAAAGAACAGAAATGCTCAGCTAAAGACAGAATGCTGTTAAGTTGCGACGAAACATCTACTCTTTTATTTACTCAAACTGTTACCTCGCCAATGCTCACGCCTAGCGAAGAAAACATTGATTTTCTGAAAGGATTTCAAAGAGACAATACGATTTCCGAAAGTACAGTTTCTAACAGCAGTCCTCCCAAAGGGTCGGAAGAAAAATTAGAGGCCACAGAAACTAGTCCTGATGTTTCTGAACCCCTAGAGGAGGAAAAAGTAGCTACAACTGAGAACATTTATGAAAATACTGAGTTTTTCAAAAACACTACCCCGGAGAATATGTATGAGAATCTTATGGTTGACAGAAGCGGATTGTCAAACAGTGAGAAAGACGAAAATATTTACGAGCATCTAGACATTGAAAATCAACAAGAAAACCTTGACGAAGAAGCTGATCCGGAGGAGGAGGATATCTACCAGAACATCGAGGAAGTTTTGGGAGATAATGTTTTAAAGAAAAATGGCAGTAAAAGTCAAGATACGGACGACGGAAGTTTGGAGGAATTTATTAGGAATGAGAGAGAAGTTTCTGAAAGTTTTTACGTTAAAGCGCCATTTAATAGTTCAGTAGAGCCAAAGAAAAACGTTTCGATCGAGGTTACGAAAGATATAGAAGTTATGGATGAGGATGTTGTAGATCGTGTGCCTAGTGAGATGAATGAAGTTGAAGAAAATGTGGAAGAAGTTAAAGAAAACGAGGAAGGATCTCTTAGTTTTGAAAAGGCTATTACACAAAATGAAAGCGATGAACATGATGTTGGAGAGACCAAGGTACAAATAGTTGATTTTGTTATAAATACCCAGAAAGTAGAAAATACACTTGAAAACGTTGTTGCAAATGGGCAGAAAACTGTAGAAATAATTGAGAGTTACCAGAGGAGTTTTCAAAACAGCCATGAATCTGTAGAGACCGTTCAGTCGAGCATGGACTCAATATCCACTGTCTTAACTCAGGAAAATAAAGATACATTTTCGTCGGAATGCTATAAGGAAATGATCTACCATCACAAGTCTGAATCGAATTCAAATTATTACGAAAAATACACCGAAATACTGGCGAAAAATTCCAAAAACGAATTGATCAGTAACAGGGAAAAAGACACCGAAACTGTACCCGCAGAGATAGTGAAAAACTTGAAAAGTCAGTTTCAGAATAAATCGGGCACGGAGGTGGTGGGGATAGTGAGGAAGGGTGGGGGGAGCAAGAAGGAGATGAGTGTTACGGAGACGAAGAGTGCGAACATTATTAACCAAATTAAAACGAAGTTTGAAGGTGCCACGGAAACCAGCGGTGGAAAAGCTAACGACGATGTAAGTATAAGCTGATTCTTAATGAGCTCTAGTATTTTAAATTTTATGATTGCGAGTACCTAGATAATGTGAAAAATGGCAATGTTCTCGATCCTGCATTATTTTACATTAGTAATTTCCCCAATGTAGCAAAATCGCATGAGAAATGAAGTTTTTTCCAGAATTTAATTTTTTTAAATATGTTTATGAAAAAATACCAAAAAAAAATAAAAATAGATATCTTTTGGAAAATCAGTGTTTGTTCTTATATTACTTTTTCACTTCTCCAAAGGATCAGACATTGAGGTCATCGTCCATTTGTCCTTACTCAGTAAGCTGAAACCGTAAAATCTCAGGAAAATAAGTAAGAAGTATGCCTGTAGCAGAATATTTTCAATGTTTTGGGAGGGTCTAGACGCTCGGACCACCTCCTGACTATGTGCCTGGAGGCCGAGATGGTCTCATAGCAAGCACGTTAAAGTTTTGGCTTTAACATATTGCCTCCAAATTGGATGTATGAAGTATAATTAACCAAAAAAGTAATTAGGGACATCTTAAGGTAAATCCCCCAGGACCTAGGGAGGGGAGATCTAATTTCTTGTAAAGCTATTTCGGTTATTAAAAATCTCAATGGTGCTGGAAATATTAATTAACTTTGTGCTTAGTACAAAAAAGTTCTTGTGTCAATAAGTTAAATGTTTGGGGAGTATGTAGAAGGAAAAAAGAGGGTTAACTAAAAATGTCGAGTTTTATATGGTTTTCGGGAGTTTTTGCTTCAAGTTCACTAGTTATTTTAATTTTTTGCAATTTATATTTCTGAGTTTGTATGTTTATGTACAGATGGACATTTACCCCCGTATTCACTAAAAAGGTTTAAGAATTAGACCAGGTCTAGTTGCCATGACAATTAAAACTCTTAGTTCGTCAGTTGTTTTACTTTTGTCACTGTCGTATTTTACAATTTTAGCATTTAGAAAAATTAATTGTTTCATTGTTGCATATGTCAACTTAAACCTGTAACTTTCACGTTAGATCTGGTTTAAATTTAAATCTCTAGTGAATACGGCTGTTAAGTTTATGTTTTGAAGGTGGTTTATTTTTTTATTATATAAAATTAAATATGTTTGGCCAATAAAAAATCAAAATCAAGTTAAGTGTTTACCAGTTTCATAAAGCAAATTTCGTCAAACTAAATATTTTTTATAAGCAGTCCGACTGGTCTTTCTTATTGTCTGAACCTGATATTAACAGAATGGTTGAACGATTCTATGAGGTTTTATTTCAGTGTATCAATAGTTGTGTCCCCAACTACCAATCTTGCAATATTTCAAAACTACTTAGTGACATCGGTTGAGGCTGGCAAACAGATCGATGTTATTTACATTTACAGATCTAAGGCGTTTGACAGTGTTTGCCATCAGCCTTCTATTGTGGAAATTACAGCAAATTGGTTTTTGTGTAAAATATCCTGAGTGGATGAAATCGTATTTATTTAATCGTCGCCAGCAAGTCAGCATATGTGGTTCAGTTTCCAGGGAGGTTCTTGTGACATCGGGTGTCCCGCAGGGTTCGCATGTTGTTCTAGTTCTCTTTCTGCTCTCTATAAATGATATAGTATCTTGTTTCGAATTTTCCGAATATCTTTTATAGGCAGACGACTTAAAATTCTTTTCACCAGTCTCTTCAGATTCCAATCCTCTGCAGTCTGACATTAAAAGGCTCGTCAAGTAGCGCAGCACTAATTATCTCTCTTTTAACATCTCGAAATGTAAAGTGCTCCATTTTCACAAACGTATTAATCCCATTCCCTCCACCTACTTCATAGATGATGTAAGTCTTGAACATGTTAGTTCTTTAACGGACTTAGGCGTTATTTTTGATGAAAATCTAACTTTTAATTTACATATTAATAACATTGTAGTTAAGGGTTTTAGACTACTGGGTTTTATAAAGCACCATACGAAACACGCAACTGATACCAAAGCAATTGGATGTCTCTATAACTCATTGGTTCGTAGCGTTCTAGAATATTGTTGTACAATATGGAGTCTATCATACCAGTGTCACATCGACAAAATTAAAAGGGTGCAAAATAGGTTTTCAAAATACCGCTTACATAAATTTCATTTCCTACATTAAGGTCTGTCATCTAATACTAGAGGTCTTCTTTGCGGCCTTCAAACTCTTGAATTTAGAAAAAAGAAGGCACTTCTGGTCTTTTTGCATAAATTGGTCAATGGGGGGATTGACTGTGAAGTGCTGCTGGAATCAGTTCCGTTTTTAGTTCCTATTAGGAGAACACAGCTGTTGTCAGAATATGACATTTTCAGACTAAGCATTTTGCAGCTAAAAAGGCAGTTAACCGGATTGGTTTTGTGATGTTTCTGGCCCATATTGTTGTTCGTTTTTGTTTATGTAGCTGTGTAGTTTTATTATTATTCATGTATTATTTTACTTCAATTCAAAATGTTTGTCCTTGTTGATTATTTTTTTTGCCGATCTGACATATTTTTCTTAGAGTCATTGACTACATTATTTATTTATTTGACGTTATTTACGAATTCGTACCATTTGGAATGTTTAGAATTTTGTAGTGTATGTTTCTGAAGGGCCACTTGTCCGATGCGTGCATCGGCTACGTCCTTAATTATTTATAATATTTTTTATTTCTAACAAAAACATTTTTTTTATCCTATAAGAAGGTGAATATTCCATTTTCCTTGTGATAAATCCACGAAAAAAAGTAATGTATGTATGTTTTTTTATATATAAAACATTTTGTTCCGCTATACAGGGTTGCCTTAAGTTATTAAAACCGGAAATATTTTTTAGAATCATCCAAAGACGCTGAACCCGCCCTCGAAAAACAAAAATATTTCGTATAGAAAGATTTTTTTAAATGGTGATGGAAAATTTCTTGTCCTATACAGAGAAGTGGTCCTGGAAGAGAACCACTTTCCTATTTTTTTCCTTTCAAAGCATTTGGTTATTTTTTTTTAAAATGGCGAACCACGTCTATTGCACATAAAAACATAGGATATAGGGTGGTCAAAAGGGGGTTAAACAGGGGTTGGTAAAATACTATTTGTCCCATAAAAATGGGAAATATTACTCGCAATAGGCTAAAAGTCGCAAAATGGTAAAATTCATTTTGAATAAAAGGTTTTATGAGAAACCCTGAGGAAAGCTTAAATATGTTGCCAAGTATAAGAATTACACATATTTAGCAGTATAGATAGACGTAGCAACAAAAAGCTGTAAACTTGATCTACCTAGAGAATCTTTGATTTCAAATTCTATAAATACTCTAAGCTCCTAAATAAGGATTTACTCAAGCCGGTAACTTTGCGCAATTCAATCGGCTTTCGGGTATTTTTTTAGTCACATGAAGTGCAAAATAAGTTGCCATATCCATTTATCTCAAAAAGAGGTGTAGATATGTTTTAATTACAATTCGTTTCTGATGCAACAAGAAAAAATAATAATGGTGTAAATTAAATATAATACATTCAACACAAAACCATGTAATAATAGAGAGTAAATTTAAATGCTCTACATGCTTAACAACGTTTAAAAATCTGTATTGGTATATTAGCAACATCCAGATCTCTAGTTAATAATTATTTCAAATCTAGAAATCTAAAAGGTGTACTTCACACTTCCCGGCATTTCTTTTGTTAAAATATATATGTGTCACAACACTGTTAACATATATTTTCAGAAAAATTCATAATAATCATTCACCTATTAACTACTTGAAAATTTCGGAAAACTACATATACATACTCGCGTGTTTTAGGGTGTAAAAATCGTCGAAAAACTTATATTTTTCGAAGAGTTTTGCGATAACAAATATCAAGGTATTACTCCATACAATAGCGCATGTTTATATTATATTAATGTTATGTTAAGTCTTATACGAGAAAGAAACGGACCACTTCACACACAGATGTCTTCTGCCTGACTATACCTGTACCGAAAATAACGTATTATTTAACTATATGGACAAATGTTAAATATTGATACTTATCGGTAATTATCGGTATATCGATACCTATCGATAATTATTTATATACCGAAAACTATCGACATATCGATAAATAAAATATAATATATTTCTTACATCTTTAGTTACAACACTTATAAACAGCGTTCTTTGTGCAGTGACACAACAATCACAAATTTAAAATATCATTCTAAAAAGAGGGCTGTTGTAATCTCTAGGAGCATCCCCCACACTCTCTTTTAAACGATTGCCATGGATTTGCGCCTTACGGGCTGTCTATAGATTAAAAAAAAATATATTGCGGTCTGAACACTTTATTTTACCAAAAGTCGATCGGCGAAAATTTTCATTTGTACAGGGTTATTTGTGATTCCCTGAGAGGCTTATTTTTTTAAGATACAAAGAAATGGTTCCTACAAAAGTTATAGGAAATTTCCTAAAGATTTACATAGCGGCAATTTTAAAAACAAAAGACGATCGGAACATCACTAAATCGCCATCAACCTTGTTATTTTAAATGGGACACTCTTTGTTTTTTGACATTTTTGGATTCTCCTCTTCCCCCCTCCCCCAAAAATATATATACTTAAATTGCTTTACCAATGAAATGTCACCAACAAAAACAAAACGGTAATTTGTAAAAAAAATATATTTAATGTGATTATATGTACTAATACCACGATAACAAACAAACGAACATACAAAAACAAAACAAAACTAAGAATTAATATTTTTACAGCCTATTTACGTGACCCTTTCCATTATCCAAGCAATTTTGAAACACTTTCCAGTTTCCTAATTGCTTGGGTAATGAAGGTGGGACATTCTGTATTTAAAACCCTAATTTCATACATTATTTTTTGTCGCAACTTGTCAACACTGTCCGTTCTATTATGATATACTTTATCCTTTAAGTATCCCCACAAAAAATTGTCCAAAGGTGTAAGGTCGGCACTGCTCGCGGGCCACTGAATATGGCCATATTTGCCAATCCATAAATTATATCGAGCATTTAAAAAATCTGATAATTCAAGAAATCAAATTTGCTTATGAATAACTAGTACCCAAAGATTTCAAAATTATTATTCGAGCTTATAATTTTTTAACACGAAACTATAAAATACTATTAGTTCATCAATAAAGAAAGATTACTAATAATAATTATTATTGTAGTAGGCTTTGGCTGTCAGAATTCATACTTCTCTTGTAACTTAATTTGACAGTTCAGCTTTCAGATTCAGTCGGGTTTAATTAATTTTGTGTTCTAAATATCTGATATATCTGAGAAAAGAAATGGTTGAGTTTACCAATGAAGAGTTGGCAGACATGCATTACATGTATGGTTTGGCTGATGGCAGTTCACCGGAAGCTAGGCGATTATATCAAGAGCGCTTTCCTGGTAGAGTCATACCAGATAGGCGAATATTTGCAAATGTTCATAGAAGGTTGACTAAAACAGGAACATTCAAGCCAAATAATCTATTAAAAGGGGCCCATCGGACTGTAAGAACTCCAGAAATTGAAGAGGCAGTATTAAATTCCATAGATGAAAATCCTGAACTGAGTACTAGGAAAATTGGAATTAACCTAAATGTTTCGCACATCCTAGTTTGGAGAATTCTACATGATTTTTTTTATACCCATATCACATTCAACGAGTGCAAGCCTTCCTTCCCCGAGATCTTCCTTTCCGAATTAATTTTTGTGAATGGTTTTTGGAAAAAATTGCGCGTAATCCCTTATTTGATCGCGAAATAATATTCACAGATGAAGCGAACTTCTCCAGGAACGCTATTAGAAACTTCCACAATAATCATATCTGGGCCGACGAGAACCCTCATGTCATTGTAGAACATCATCATCAAGAGCAATTCTCTGTAAATGTTTGGGCTGGCATTATCGAAAATCACCTAATTGGCCCTTTTTTCCTCCCAGAAAGACTAAATGGCCATAATTATCGCTGGTTTCTTTGGAACGATTTGCCGATATTGTTAGAAGATATACCAATTCTGATTAGAAACAGAATGTGGTTCACGCACGATGGCGCGCCCGCTCACTTTGGTATTGAAGCCAGAGAACATTTGAACCGCACATTTAACAACAGATGGGTAGGTCGTGGCGGACCCCAACCATGGCCCCCTAGGTCCCCAGACCTAAATAGTTTGGATTTTTTTTCTATGGGGATATCTTAAATCTTTAGTTTACCGCACCCCAGTAAACACTGCACAGACGGGCAAAATTTCAAAAAGCTGGCCAGAACCCCAATTCGGGAAGATTGCCATTTCACACTTTTACGCGTCTAGGGGCTTTAATAGATCATTGGGCTTTTTAAAATTAGAAATTCCGTAGATGGCGCTCTTCGTTGAATACGGTGACAATAGTTGAATGTTAAATGTTGTTCGCGTAAGTGTTTTTGCGAAAAAATATTGGCTGTTTTTGTGTACATATTGTAGACATTATAGTGCTCAAAGTAAAATGGATTGTACTCCTGGTGGTAAGTAGTACCTTTAGCTATACTATTTATATAAAATAATAATATTTTATACAGAAATAATTTTCTGGAGTAGTGCAAAATTATAGTTTTAATTTTATTGTTAATATTTTAGTAAACTTCCGGGATCTTCCGGGCTTAACTTTCTGGAAAGTTGTGTAGCTGAATACTATAAATAGTAAATGGAGAAAAAATATTTTCCGCTTTTGTCTGCCTTTTTGAGATAACTTAATCAACTTTGTTTTGTGTCACTTGGAATTTTCCCCAATTTATCGCTTTCAAATCGTTTAGGGCTAATTATTTTTATTTATTTCAGGATCAAGGGACGTAGATCCGGATGAAAATGTTGTTTTAAGTATGAGAACGCTTTCTGAAGTAATACTGACATGCAATTCAACAAAAATTGAAGCTAATTGCGAATATTTGCATTCGTATGTAAAAGATCTAACTAATTGCCCTGAAGTATTATCTAATGTAATTAAACAAAAGCTTTCACATTTTCTTTCTGATTTTAAATTAAAATATAAGACTACCCAATACAAGAAAGATATTTTGCCCAAAACAAAACTTGGTTGGAAACAAATTTAAAATTTCATTTTTTTGTGCAATCACCTACAGCGAGTTTAGGTGGTCGCCCTGCTGTTAATTTCCAGACTAGTAGCGAACGAACAAAACGAAGACAAACCGAATATGTTGGATCAACAATGAGTTCCTCAGAGCCTGTGTATGCTGCTCAAATGAGTCTGCGCGCTGAAGGAAGTATAGATGCTGCAGCTGTTATAAAAGATGTACAATTTTCAACCCCAAAAAGGGCCCAGAACTATAGAAAGGCATATAAAGAGAGAGCTGAAAAAGTTGATCAGCTATCTGGTGATAAAGCATTGTCAGTATTTGTTAAAGCAAATAGACACCAATATCAGATCATAAGGAGTGAAGATAAAAAACGTTTTCCATCGTATAAGAAGATTCAGGAGGCCAAGGGGCGCTGTTACCCAAATCGGGATGCAGTTACAATCACGGGGCAAAAAGCTGAAGTAAAATTACAGGCCTTACTAAACCATACTGCCCATCGTATAGTGGAGGTGCAAAAAGATGTATTAGAAACATTAACAGAACCTCAACTTGCTTGTTTGATACTTAGATATAGCCAATACAAGCAAAATTTTGACAGCGATGAACGTTCGGATGCCAGTATATTTTTAACATCCTTTGTGCCACTTCTATTAACATGCGACGATCCAAATAAATCTACAAACAAAATAGTTTGGCAAAATCCACGTCCAGGCTCACCCCACTTTTCGTCCAATCAGAATTCAATTTATACATGAGACCACTGATTTAACACTTCAAGAAATAAATACCATGCAGAATGAAATAGAAAACCTTACACCTACTTCCATTAGTGTAGGCACAAGGACATTGAACACAACTTACTTTTTACAATGGTAGATGGCAAAATGTGCAATGCTGCTTCATCTACGACATCCACGAAAAAGTGTTATATATGTGGGGCTTCTTCCAAGTCTTTCAACAACATAGATGTTAAGTAGAAGTATTTTAATCAGTTTGTTAAACTGTGAAAATAGTGATTTTTTTTAGAAAAATATGATCAGTAGCAAAAGTTATGGTACGAGCGGGAATCGAACCCGCACCTCTGCGTGTCTAGCGCATCGCCCTAACCAAATGAGCTATCATACCACTGATAATAATAATATTTTTGCAAACTATATCTAGTGGATACCGTATAAATATACAAAAATTTAAAGATTATGCTTTAACAACAGCTAGGATACTTGTACAAAAATATCCTTGATACAACATGCCTAATACGGTCCACAAAATTTTAATTAACTCGTCAGATATTATTGAATCTTTTTTATTGCCTATAGGACAATTATCTGACGAGGCCCAGGAGGCATTAAATAAAGACATTAAGAAGTATAGAGAAGGATTTTCCCGAAAGTGTTCAAGGCAACAAAACTTGGAGACTGCTTATATCGTCTGATCCAGTCATATTAAGCATGCGAAAACTTCCAAGGCGAAAGTCCAAGTCATTCGAAAAAGAAGTCTTAGATTTATTATTAGCCCCCGTCCAGAGGGATCTGCCACTAATACTACTAATGAAGACTCAGAAATTAATAGCTCAAGTGACTCAGACTCCGGGTCCGGGGATTAAAAACAATAATTAGTTATGCGACATTATTTCTGAGAATAAATGATGCTGTTATTAGTTTATTAATTATTAATTTTACGCCGTTGATGACTTTAAATAATATAAAAACAGTAAAATGTAGGCAGTATTTTTTAAAACAATTTAAATTCGGTTTTATACACATAATTATGTTTTTGTCAAGTATTTATTTATTATATTATTAAATTTTCCACCAGATTAGTAGCCAATTGACAAATATGTTAATTAGTTTTTACAATATTATTTGTCATAAACACATTAAGGAAATTGTATTACTACATATCATCGTTTAAGTTTTGGCCAGGTTTTTTCAATTTTGCCCGTCTGTGCACTGTAGAGAAGCTGAAGGATCGTATAAGAGATTCTTGCGATATTATCAGAAACACCGAGGGTATCCTTCAAAGAGTTCGGGACAACATGAGGAAAAGGGCTGAAGCGCATATTCTCCAAGGTGGTGGGCATTTTCAACAACTTATCTAATTTTTTGCTTCTATTTTGTTTCACAAAGTGTGCTGTCAATTTGTTAAAACCTAATTATTTTTGTTGAAATTATTAATTATGTACCTAGTTGTATTAGTATAGTTTTGTAAATAACTTGCTATTGTTGAAGAATGTCATATTATTTTAATAAAATTTATAAAAAGTATTTATGAAGGAACAGACTTCTGAAAAACATTGACATGGTGGTCCTAGATTGGTGGCTGAAGACTACATACTATTATCTACAAATATCTCTCACTAAGATAAAGCGATTTCTGATTTTATTAAGAATGGACATAGTAATTACTTTCACGACACTGATTTTTCTAAAATAAAGCATTTTTATTGATTCATTTGTTTGTTTTTGAAAACTTTTAGTATTTATTTTCGACAAGATTTGATTTCTCGAGTTTAACACAATAATATTCCTCTGCATGCATGGTGGAAAACGACGCCACTGGTGGAAATTAAAAAAATGTTCTACATCAAAAAATTCCACTAGATGCATTGTACCTCTATACCAAATTTCATTACAATATCTAGAGTGGCATTCGAGATATTATCGAAAAATTATGAAATTATTGAAAGTTTAACAGCTTGTATCTCAAAATTTACACCGTTTAAGACATATGTTTATATGAAGTGTTCTTCTTAAAATGGACCCAAAAATTACCTCCTAAAATATTGACACTCAATTAAGAAACACCCTATATAATAATATGGATAATTCCTCGTCCAAGTCAAAATTTGCTCGTCTTCTTTGCCTATGCAAGGATTTTCTTTGTGCGTGGTTTTTTACTATATATATATATAACAGTTTTTCTTGAGGGAACTCTTGCACCAGGATATAGCAGCCTGTATTGTCGCACTGCAATTGACGCATTATTAGCATTTACGAAATATAGTTTTTCTTCTTCGGTAAATTGCATTTTAGATTTTATTAATTTTGTTTTTCGTAAAATCAATAAAATAAATCCAAAAATGTTAAAAAATACATTGGTGTACCATTTAAAGTAACAAATGTGATGGTGATTTAGGGATTTTCCGATCGTCTTTTGTTTTTAAACTTGCCGCCATATAAATCTTTCGTAGGAACCATTTCTTTGTATCTTGAAAAAATAAGCCTCTCAGAGGATGGCAAATTATAAAAAACTAACTGTGTACGTTAATTGGTCGATTAAAAGGTCAATTTACGTTTGACCAATTTGGACATGTCAAACAGTAGTATGGACAAGTGGACGAATGTCTTTAAATATTAAATAAATAATTATTAGATAGATATTTTTTTAGTTAGATAATATCAGATTTCCATATTGTACATTATTTGTATGTAGGTACATAATATTTAATTTCGAGGGAAGCAAAATGAGGAAGCAATACCCGTCGTGTCGTCTTGAAATTGGTAAAGTATTTTTGAAACTAGTGCATGGTGTTCTAAATAGCTCACCTGTTTTGACTTTGTTTTTAAATTCACCGTTTTTGTGTGCTTTGAATTACTTATTTTTTTGGTTTTGTTCTGCGCTTGGTCACTGTTAATTGAGGTGTTTTAGTTTTCCTTAGATTATTAAAACACTGTGTCGACAATATGAATTACAGTTAAATACGTGCAGACTGTGTTCCTGATGATTATTCGAAGCTCTCAAACTATGCGTACCAAGTCACTATTATCAAATAATCATTTGACGGCTAATTATCTAACATTCTTTGTTGTTAATAATAGCTATTATGTTTTGATGCATTTTTTTCGTTCACATCATTATGAGGTTAACATTGAAACAAAAAATGTAGCTACTACGCTTAGAAGATGTATGCAAGCCATTTTTTATTATGATTTACACAATTAAGTTTACCTAAACGAATGTGTAATATAGTATCTTTACTATACAGTTCTATATATCTATATATATAACCATCTGAGAACGTCATTACTTAAATATTTTTGTGTTCTCAGCAAATATTCAATAAAAATGATATAATTGTATGAAAAAATCGGTAAATTCACTTTTACTCACAACTTCCCTCATATAGAACTACACTACTTTTGCAGGGATATCTTCCTTATTTTTAAAGATAGAGGGTTGCTATTTTCGAGACAGTGGGCTGCTACTTTTTTGTGAAAAATTTTTAGGCACCCCTCGTATTGCAACTATCTGGATTATCAGTAAGACGAAAACTGTTCCTTGCAAGACTTTTTCTGTAGAATTCAGTGCCGCTTTCAGAATAAGTATATATAAGGGGTCAGGTCAAAAAATTATCGAATCCTACTTTATTTTTTTTAAATAGGACACCCTTTATATTATTCTTTATATTTATTAGGAATTATATAGCCTTGCAGTTATTTTGAAAAACAAGCTCAAAATTCGAGATTTTCAAGATTTTTCTTTTATGTCCAATTGATAGGTAGTAGGCTATGTCTAATTTGTTTGAAACAAAAAGCAAAATGTCAAAAACTTTGCGGTTTTGTCAATTTTTGTTTTGTAATCAAATCTTTTTGTTGTTTTGGTGTTTCTATTTAACTATATACTATATTTAATTTACTTTTTTTACAAGAAGTATGGTATGTTGGTTTGTTTCATACAATCTAATGAAAATCCCCAAGAAGTTTCGGAATTATATTTACAAAGGTAACGTGTTTTGAGGACTATGGTTAGGACAATATCTTAGGAGTCTTATTTGTTCATATTAGATATCCAGAGAGAAGGCAGGCAACCTTTCCGTGACATATTTGCCCTCCTTAAATCAAATTTAGTAGAGTACAGATTATTTATCTAGCCCCGTCTTAAAGCATACACCAAACAAGATAGAGAGGGGAAAAGAAATAAACGTATTAGGTTATGCAGAAGCGCATTCTTCTTGCCAGCAAGTAGAGGAAGCAGCTGGTGTATCCAAGTCTCATGCTCAAAGAATTTTACAAAAATATAAGTCACTCATATAAATTCCAAATATTTCAACATTTACACCCCTGCGATGAGGAGCGCCGGATGTTGTTTTGCCAATGGTGTTTACTACAAATCCATACTAATGAATCTTTTGGCAGACTCGTTATGTCCTCCGATTAATCTTATTTTTCAAGTGCGGGAATATAGAATCGCCATAATACGAGAAACTGGTCCTCAAAAAATGAGCATTTAATTTTTGAGAGTTTCACAACAAAGACGCTTTCGGTTGGGATCTCTGGTTTCATTTCTGGAAGACGCATAGTCTATAGAATTTTTGATAGAGGTCTCACAGAGTGTCGGTACCTAGAAATCCTTGAGGAAGTTATTCCACAACTGATGGAAAATGTTGCATTGGCACTTTATAATGCTGTTTATCTTCAACAAAACGGTGCCCCAAACCATAACTCTGTGTTTTTAAGGGCATTTTTAAACGATAACTCTCCTCAAAGATGAATTGGTACACACGGACTTGTAAGATGGCCCTCGATCTCAGGATCTTTCGATTTTAGATTTTTTCTTTTAGGTTTCGTGCAAATATATAAAATACGATATCAGTCTGTAACGGTGCTTAGTGCGGCAATCGAATTAACTTTCCGAAATTTGCAAAAGAACCTATGATTATTTTGAACGCTATTAGAAGCATAACGAAAATATACCAATTTTGTGTACGGAAAAATGGCCGTCATTTTGAAAACCACCTTTGAAAAAACTCTTTGTTTTTTAAACATTTTGTTTTACCTAACTTAAGTTTCAAGTAAGATAAGTAATTAGGTTTTGTTTTGAGTAAAATTTAATAATATTATCATAATTAAGTTAAAATGCTGTAATAAATATTAAAAGTCGAGAATTAAAAAGAATCTTGAATTAACTTTGAAAGTATTACATCTTTAGCAGTGGCGGCTCGTGGATATAAGAACGGGTGAAGCGCAGATAGCTAGGAGGAAAGTGCTGTAGATAAAAATAGCGCCGCAGGCAAGAATTTTTCGGGGTGCCACGCCCAAAATGGCTGTTTTTTTAACCTTTTTATGATGTTAATTATCCATAGCTTTGGAACGTTTTTTAATACTTAGAGGAAGTAATATGAATTTATAAGATTTTAAATATATTTGTTTGTTCTTAAAAAACAGTTATGTATAGTGCGGGACGCGAAAGAAAACCGAGCGGAGTCAATCGGTTTAGGAAGGTCGGCAAAGAAATCTCTTTAAACCAGTGGTGTCCCGTCGTTCTTTAAATAATATGGCACTCCTTTTTGACTATACGTACTTCAGATAATTAAAAAATGTAACTATGCTTAATGAACCTTTATCTATATTTGTCTGTTTTGTTTCGTGTACCGCACTTCTATATCTCTTTTGTGTTGCAAAAACGGCGAACTTTCGAATTTTAAAATGATTTAATTTTCTGTCATTAACGGTTTCCGGGCTACTGCCCACGTCCACTATTATTGGACCACCCAGTATAGTGATACACGATTTACAAGTCCAGATTTTACAAGGGCAGCCAGCATCAGATCCAGTGAACGAGATTTATCAAAATTTTAATTTATGGTTCATTTATCAGTTCGACTTTGGGCTACTCGGGTATGCCAAAAGTGGCCGTCTGGTGTCCGTTTGTCATATTACTTTATACAGGGGCCGTCATTGTGAAGTACTATACAGGGCGTTTCCTAATTGCGTGCTGATGTTAAAGGGGGTGTTTTTATGTCCTAAAAGTCTTAACTTTTGAGATACAGGATGGTAAAGTTTAAAAAGAAAACCCTGTATCTCCAAAGTTAAAACTTTTAGGTTCATATTAAACTTTTTTTTAAAAAGGTTCAAGAATCACCCCCCTTTAACATTAGCACGCAATTAGGAAACGCCCTGTATAGTACTTCACAATGACGCCCCCTGTACAAAGTAATATGACAGACGGAGACAAACGGTCACTTTTGGCATATCCGAATAGCCCAAAGTCGAACTGCATAAGTTAAAATTTTGATAAATCTTGTTCACTGGAATCAGTGCTGGCTCCCATACTATAACTAAATTGATGTGTTAATTTTACAATATTAGATATTTTTTGACACCCGGTATTAAAAAGAAAATTAATTATTTTGAAACAGTTTATTGACAGCTAGTTTATGAACAATTTTACAAAATATATGAAAAAAACTAAGCCATTTTTGAGGTTGACGGCTGTGATTCTAATGGTTCGATTCCTTCTAAATCGTTGTCTTCCTCTGAAAATGATGAGGTTTCGTCATCACTACTTAAAGATCCCAGTGTGATAACTAAATCATCAATAACCGTTTCAATTTTGCCATCTACTTCCCAGTATTTATCTTCAATAAAACGAACATGTTTAACGTACGATTTCCAATTTTCAGCCGATATTGAATCAATCGCTTCTAATGTTATTTTATTTAAATCTTTAATTGAAAGTTCACCGGTGTTGCGCTCTCGAATATATATTTTTTACTCCTGCCCATGGAAGTTCAATAGGGTTGAGGTCGCACATGTATGGAGGCAGCCTTAAAGGTGTATGACCGAGGTTACGTAAAAGACCGTCAATTTTATACTTTTTTTCTCTAGGCTTGTTGGCTGATATTACTTCATATAATTGATATTTTCTCCATGTTGGATCACAAACAAGATTGTTCGATTTAAGTCACGATATCATATGAGCTTTTGTAGAGTATTTAGTTGGCACTTTTTATTCTACGTGAGAATGATAAGACGCATTATCCATTACCACGGCTGGTTTGGGAGGAATGTTAGGTAGAAGCTTCTCGAGCAACCACTTTTCAAAATTATCTTTATTCATCTGTCCATGATAGTCTCCAGTTGTTAGTCCCGAGCGAAAAACTGAAGCAGCACCTGGAACAAATCCGGCTTCTGAACCAGCATGAATTATAATAAAGCGACTACTAGAGCGGATTCCCTGAACGACACCTGTAACACTTTCAATTTGCCAGCATTTGTTCACTGTCATATCATTATCTACCCGGGTTTCGTCTAGATACACAATATTGCGTCCTTCTTGCCTATATTGCCTTACAGTTGATAGATATTTCACCCGCCAGTGAAAAATAATTTGGTCTCTCAATGAGTAATTTTTTGTTTATTTTGGCACTAGCGCCTAACAAAACCATTTGATCGTAAAAGCCGATTTAAGGTTTTATAGCCGTACGGAAAATCTGTTTTGTTCTTTACAGCACGAAGTAGGGGTTTGCAGGTCGGAACCTTCTTCAAGTTTACATAACAATCCTCTATTGTTCGTCGAATTACTTGAAAATCACCATGGTCAATTTTATTCGAATTATTTTTCCTCTTTTGTTCGCCATTGTTACTTCGAAATAATAATTCAAATTCAACGCAACGCATTTATATAAACATGAAAACAAATGCTCTAAATGTATAGGCGCCACTGGAAATAGCTTCAACCTTCTAGCGGCAAGTGCATAGAGACTCTAGGCACATCCCAATTACAAGTAGATAAGTGCGAAATTTACTCAATCCTCGATCAATTTTCCGTACCGCTTAGCTGGCACACTTTATAGGTGAAGCGGCAAACTATTACAACAAATAAATTAACATAAAATGTATTTCCGTACACAAATTTTACTTTTCCGCTTGCTTAAGACGATGAACCTTTATTTTAAGGACCGCCCGGTTTTCTTTCGTGTCCCGCACTTTACCTATATCTTAAAGTTAATTTCGATTCGATTCGATTGATGCAATACTGCTTCGGCCTCCGATAATCCCGAACGCACTGATTCAATTTAATTCTATAACAAGCGAATAAGCGCCTGCCTGCAGCAGCAGTTTATGCCGCTCCCAATCTCTATATGGCTTATGGATATTCACCATTGCATTGCCATAGCAACCGCCGTAAATAAATCTAAGCGGGAAAGCCGGCGGGCGGGGGGAGTCTGAAGCGGAATTTTTAACTCCTGATTGTAATTTCTCAACGGGTCGCTCTTATGAAAAGATGTTCAGCGCGCTACGTTTTTAAATCATTATTATTTTTTGAGTATATAAGGCACTAGTTAATAATGGTATAAGTAAATAATGTATATTAATATAAAACATACTATATTTTTATAATAGAAATGTAGAATATAAAATGCTTAATATTTTAAAAATATTTGCATTTTTAAGTAAATTGATTGGAAAATGTAGGTGAAACGGCGCTTCACCCGCGTCCTCTCGCGAGGCGCCACTGATCTTTAGTATAATACTTACATGACATGAATGTCGTTTTTAATACATTTTAGCCATATCCCACTACCTAATGATAGGGCCAAAAAGAAAATTTTAGAAAATCTCGAATATTGTTTAAAAAGGCAGTAGTAAATGACTATGTACTGAATTAAATTGGATCACACTTCACTATTCGCAATAAAAGGAAAAATTCATAGCAAAGGAAGTTCCGGATAAAGAAAATTTACCGATGTTTTTGGTGTTATTTCTCTCAAATTAGAGTAATGAAGTTGGAGTCTAATTAATTTGTCTTGAAAAATTTTAAATTTTTAATCAAAATATAAAAATATTGATAGGTAATTAAAATCAAAGTATTTATCACATTTTCTTAATTTATTCACTACAGTTTTTTATGTTATTTATTTTGTTTGTTTTTCTTGGTTTTAATGTTTTTTTATTTTTATTTTATTTCTTTTCTTTAGAGTACTGAATATTCTGAAACTATAGTAGAGACGAACGCTCCTGGCGAAAGATCTATCAAAAAGAAAAAAGTGAAAAAGACCAGGAAAGAGGAGAAGGAAAATATTTCAGTTGTAAGTTTTTATTTGCTTGTGTTTTTATGTTTTTTTTTTAATTTGAAATGCACATTTAATGGGTAATTATAGTTTGTTTGTATTATTTGCAAAGCATTTTTTAACTGCATAAAACGCAATCCTATTATAATTAAACAACGTAGTGTTTTTGCCAGATTTACCTCTTGATTGATAGATTATTGTTAGATGTTTTTTGTTTGTTTGTTTATTTGTTTGTTTGGTCTTGTTATTTTGTTGTTGCATTTTACTAATTTTAGACTGAAAACGGGAACGTAGACGGGGAAAACTTTTACAATGTTAACGTGAAAAATTTGGTAAGAAATTGTTTGTTTCTTTTCTCTACTTAGATTAGTTGAATTTGCATAGAGTGGCCAAAATAATTTTGAAATTACCTTGTTTAATATTTGTAAGCATTATTTTCTGAAATGAATAAAAGGACCACTAGCTTTTTCGGGTAAATCTGAAATCAAACATTTTGAAAACCAAAAGAGGTAGGTACATAGGAGTAGTGGCAACCGTCTGTTTACATTTAATAGGAAAACATATTTGTCGTTGAACTAGTGTCATAGTTTTTTCAACTTAATAGGTGCATTTTTTATACAGGGTTTATAAGAAAAGCATGATTTTTCTTTAATATTCATTACTTCCAGGTTTTTACAAAAATGTGTCAAATTTTGTTTATGTATTTTTTGATAGGGCAACTTACAAAAACAAGTTTCTCTACTTTTGACTATAGTCATCCTTTTCTGAGTTATCCCGATTTTTGCAAAAAAAAAGTGAAAAGTCATATTTAGCGTGAGACAATAATATTTGTTAAAACTTATACTCTGTGAAATATCTATAATATAATTAAAATGGACATAATATCCTTTTAGATTTTTCATTGTTTCAGGCGCCTGGGACACCCCTCTCCCCACCGGGATCTTTTATGAGGACTTATAATTTCGTATATAAAACCTTTTTTTAGAAGGTAGCCCTAGAAGGATGAAACCGCACCCAATTTTTGTCTATGTGTAGTACATAAATATATATTTTTTTTCATTTACAGGGCAGCCCTAAAAATATGAAGCAGCGCCCAAAAAACGAAAATATCTCTTATTTTAAAGCGGTTAATAAAAAAAACAGTGAAAGGTAAAATTTTTATTTCTATAACGCACAGCTTTTAAAAAACAAATTTACATTCTCTTTTTTTGCACACATAAGAATTTTTTTCCTTTAAATTGGTTTAATCTAAAGGGGTGAAACACCTCCCTGAAAACAAAATTAAAATTTTATGTTTTTCTAAAGGGTTTAAAATCATGATTTAAATATATATAATATAATAATAATATTAAATTAATCATATTTTAAAATGACGGCAAACACTGTATTATATTTTTTGGAGGTTATGAATATTGAAGTAAAAATTACACCCTGTGTAAAAAAAATCACCTACTAATTTGAAAACAAAATTGACACTAGTTTATTCACAAAGAGTTTTTCTCGATGGGAAAAACCACCTAGAAATTATTTATCAAAGGGCAGGGGATTATAAGGGAAATATTTCGAATTACGAGGTAATATATAGGGAAATATTTGAAATTACGAAGGTAATAGGGTGAAATACGAGGAGATAGTAGATAATACTGACGGCAATATGGGAAAATATCGAGGAAATATAATGCCATATTTTCGATTACTCATTACAACTCGAATGTCTACGAATATTCACGACAACATAAAACCCGTGATCAGTCGCGATTGCCTTTAAGTTAGTGAGCATTTTATGATTTTTATTTAAAGCTAAAATAAATTCCGATCCGAAAATACAAAAAAGTACCATATAAAATATTTTCGTTTTCTAAAATGTGTCAATAAATGTTCAAAAATTTTTTTTAAATGTTTAGTTAGACAAATAAATTATTTTATTATATTTATAAAAATTCTTTTTTTTTTTTCTCATATATAGGAAAATGTTTGGTTTAATTTGATTGGATATTCATAATAGAGGTCTTTAAAATGACACCCAATAAAGAACCTTTATGTGAGTAGTAATTAATAATTTTAAATGCAGTAGCGTTTTACTTGATTTTAAGAATCATCTCTAAGAAAAAAGACAAATAAGTGTCGAAGATGCAAAAGGTCTGAAAAACTTTAATATTTTCATATGGCCACCATTGATGATATATACACTGGCGAGAAAAAACTTGAGGTCACTTTGAAATTATGACGTCTGTTTAGATTTTCTAGTGGTAAGCTTATATTTGGAACTTGTAAATCATTGTCCTGTATTTTGTAAGCTAAATTAAAAATTCATTGTTAAATCGCAAGCATATGTTTTGGATTTTTCGATTTATTCTAAAAGGAAAACAAAATTACATTTTAAACGAAAGCCAACTTTTGTACCAATAGGGACTAAAACAATGAAAAAAACTTATCACTAATAGCGCGTATTCGCTCCTTTTGCATTTATAACTACTTGAATTTGACGAGGCATACTTTCAATTTAGTTAAGTATCACGTTCTGGTCAATGTTATTCCATTTCTGGGCAGTTCTTGAAGCTGGTGTATGTCTTCGGATACGTCGCCCCAACTCATCCCAGACATGTTCGATGGAATTCATGTGCGAACTAAGAGCTGGCCAATCGAGCCGCCTAATTCCCACTTCGTCAAGATATTCTCTGATAATTCTGGCTGCGTGTCCATAGTGATTATGAATGGCATAACACGATCTTCCAAAACCTCCGTAATGTACCTGTGAGCTATCAGGAAGCCAGTATGAAGTCCAACTCTCAGCGTGTTTGTGAAGAGATTCCGGCTCAAACCATAACCGACCCACCTCCAAATGGAAGACGCTTTTCAATACAAACTGAAGCGTATCTTTCTCCGGCTCTTCTCCATACTCTTCGACGTCTGTCCACTGAGGCAAAAACGCGACTCATCAGAAAACAATACCTTGCTCCAGTCTTTCATATCGTTGTTATACCTTTTGAACAGCACAAAGACCCTTGCCAACAACCCTTTCCGTTTCCCGATTTCCTCGACCATCTTGTCTCAACGTTACAATTCTTGCACAGTAGTATCTAAAAGCATTGCAATCTTTAAACAAAAATTACGAATAATACACTGTGACCGATAGGTTTTATAGAGAGAAATCAACAATCAATCATACCAATAAACTGAAATGTGAATTTTTAACTAGAATGAATAGACGTTATTTCAGGAAATTCCTAAAGACATTAACAATACTTGACAGATAATAAGTGTGACGGATAACATTTCTTGGAAAACACATTATTAAGCGCCTACTATGATTCACAATTTGCAAATATAAGTTTAAAACCGAAAATTCCAAATAAACTTTATAATTTCATATATATATATATATATATATATATATATATATAGTGTATATATATATTTTTGTATGTATATATATATATATATATATATATATATATATATATATATCAAGTAATAGTTTACAGCTGAAATAGATACAGTTTGTTATCACTTTGCAATTTTTCCATATCTTCCAACATTTCAGGAGCTTATTTTTGTATTTTCATAATAGGTATAAGGAGCAACATTTAGGAAATTATCGGGGAAGTTCAGTGAATTATTTAGGAAATATAGGGGAATTATTACGGAAATATAGAAAAAATCTAATTAAAAGGAATTATTAGTCAATATTAAAAAGAAAAGGGCAATGGGAAATAAATTATGACTAATTCATCGAAATATTCGAACAAAATTTCGAAGATGGTTTCCCCCTCGATTTTTCTATTAAATGAAGACGCATGGTATTCGAAATATTTTGGCTTCAAATTTGCCTCAAAATAGTTGGTGATCCACTTATTATGTGCAGCAGTTTTGAAGGCTAGACATAGAAAGACCCTATTCAGAATGATTTGCACTAAATGAACATTTTCGAGTGGAATAATAAGAGCAGTAAGCACTGTTTTTAGAAGCGATCCAGTTGTTTACCGATGGATATTTCTGAAATATTTTTAGTCACTCTATGCAGAAATTCCTTAACGCATTTCTAATATAAATTACGTTAGGCCAGCCAAGCTTTTTAAAAAATAAATAGGTTTCGTGAGAAAATAACACGCATTCTTAAATATAGCAGATGTTTATTTTGCTTGCTGTGAGTTTGCCAAAACATGGGATTTAGTAAAGCGTGTCGTCACTACAAATTATATTTTGAAAAATGAATTGTCCGTTTCATTATTTTAATTTATTGAGCCGAGTGATCAGAGCCATTTTTTTTAACTCGAACGTCAGGAAAATAGGATCACGCCATTTTTTTTTAAATTGTAGATCTTTAAGAGTTCTTTTTGTTCGAATAAAATTTTAAAATTGGTTGCAAAATATGGCAGAGAGGGAATTTTTTTTCCAATATAAATCCTGAAGTAAATCGATCGGAATATATAGTTAATTTTCTTCTACTGCCATCCTATCAAGAGACAAATCTGAAAACTATCAGTGCCTCACGGGACCAAACGTACTGGACCAAATGTATAATGATTCCACCAAAAATTACTTTTTTGATGTTCAAAAATGATTTTGACTTAAGAAATCCATGGCTAAAACATGTAATAATTAACTTTTTCCTGTGAGCTGGGAATATACAGCATCGAGCGTACAATATAGCAGTAGTAGGTGAAACTTTATCAGCTGTATTAATTTTTTTTATTACCGACACTCAGTATAATAAATGTGAAGCTCGTGAATGCAGCTTTAATTTTATTGGCAGGGTGCAACATCCTAACAGGGGTGAAGGTAACCCCACAGTCTTAAATGGAAGAGGAAGACGAGTAGTACCTTGTTTGAATCGTATTTTAATTTTCTTTACAACAATACCCTACATTTTAAATTAAACCCAATAATAATTGAGAAAATGCATTTAAAATGAAAAATAATGACTTTGGAATTACTTATACGTTAGTTGAGGCTTTGAAAAGCCTGCATCCATCCAAGAAGTTAACGTGCAATGTTGCCAAGTGTAGTGTGGAAGCCGGCAGACAAAAGTAGCGGCCACAGACTTTTGCCAAAGATAATTTGCGGCTATCCCACGATGTATATATTTAACTATTAAACTCTGTTTCAAGCTAACCTATATCAAATTTCAACCCCAAAGATTAACAGACAAATTTAATATTCCTCTTTTAACTAGAAAATCTGTTCTAATATTTAGTGACTGGAAACCCAGCGTCTCGTTCCAATTCGCGAGTCGAGGGTTACAAGGTTCAAGGTGTCCCATTTTAGTGAGGTATCTATAGCGTAAGCCAGGGGTGCTCAAACTTGAACGGCTGGCGATCTACCTCAATATTTTTAGACTACTTACGATCGACTCTGAGAGGCTGCAAGTATGTGTGATGCAGGGTTGTCGTACATACACGATACATACACCCTACCTACCTAGGTAGGGTGTACCGTAGCATATATAGATATTAGCTTTCCGCACAATATACATTATTTTATTCAAGGTTTGGGTTAGGTTTAGTTAGGTTCTTCTCTACAATATCAATGAAAAAACTATTCAAAATTGCGAGTTTATTGGTTGTTACAAAACAAAAGAGTTACATATGGTGTTAAACTTAACTAAGGAGTGACTTTGGATGTTGAAGCATGGCACTGCATGTCCTCAGCATACTTTTCATAAGAGGGTACGTAACCACTGAGTGCTAATCGCAAGCATGATGACATATGATCGTCAGTTAGTCGATTGCGATATTTTGACTTAATTATCTTCATTTCAGAAAATGCAGACTCGCACAAGTAAGTTGACCCAAACATTGGTGTCAGTTGAAGGGCGATTTGCCTTAGATTCGGATATTTATCTTCAGATATAAAACACCAGAAATTTGTATCAGATGCTGTAGCTTTGAGATGTATATCTGATATAATCTGCGCCAACTAATTTTTAACAGAACATGAGTTCATATTAAACTGACTTGCTATTTCAGTAGCTAATTCCTCAATGTTTTTACATGAAAAATGATAACTCATAAATGATGCTACATTTGCCAATTTACTACAATCATAAAAACGCATTTCGAATTGTCCCAAAATATTTGATAATTCAGCCTCATACGTATCATAATTCAACTGAGGAATCCTTGCTTTCAAAGGCGGAAAATGTTTCAGATCCTTTCTTTTCAGTTGATCTATCATAAGTTGCAATTTACTTTTGAATGCGTTTACTGCGCTAATCATCTCAATAACAGTTTTTCCTTGACCTTGAAGCTCCAAGTTAATGGTGTTTAAGTGCATTGTGATGTCAGTCAAAAATGCCAAATCAGTTAGCCATTTTTCGTTTTTCAACATTTGACTGTCATCACCTCTTTCGTCTAGAAAAGCTGTTATTTCTAAACCTTTTTAGGAATTTTCCGCGACTCAACCACCTGACGTCCGTGTGAAGAACTAAATCAGTGTGTTCAGCTGACTCCCTATCTTCCAACTGCAATTTAAATAGCCGCCGTTGCAAGCTACGTGCACGGATGGAATTCACAATTTTTGTTGCAATGCCCATAATTTCCTCCGTGTTTAAAACTTTTGAACACAAAACTTGTTGATATATAATGCAATGGATTGAAAAAAATGAAGGGAAATCTTCATTAGCTCGACACAATGCCACAAAACCGTGTTTGTTTCCAGTCATTGCTGGTGCTTCATCGGTTGTAATGTACACTAATTTATATATTGGTAGCTTGCAGTTTTTTACAAAATTGAAGAAAACGTCATATATATCTTCGCCACGGGTCTTCCCCTTCAGAGGTGATTGTCAAAAATTCTTCCTTAGCCAACATGTCATTGAATACCATCCGAATAAAAATACACAGCTGGGCAGTGTCTGTCATATCGATGGATTGGTCGAACTGTAAAGAAAAGTATGTACATTCCATGATATCATTTTTTAGTTTATCTGCCATGTCCTGACTCATGACTTCAATACGCCTTGTGACAGTCGGACGAGATAACCGAAGTTCTCTAATAGCAGACATGATTTCTGTTTTATTTTTAAAATCTCCAAATAAAGTCTCACCCGCTTCAATAAATGCTTCCTTCACAACCGATCCATCTTCGAACGGTTTCTTGTGTTTCGCCAATATATGAGATATTTTAAATGAGGCGATCGTAGCAGCTTTTGATTGTTTGGCTGGTCTTGTGAACATGGTTTGTTTCTTTTTCAAACAAGATATCAAATTACGTACTTTTCGTTTTCTTAATTCACTCTGTGGCGGAAAATCCTTTTCATAGTTTTTATGAACCGTTTTATGATGCCTCTCTAAGTTACCACGCTTAGGTATTGCAACTGACGCACTACAAATAAGACAAATGCACTTATCCTTCACCATACAAAACAAAAATTCTTCCTCGCAATCGTTATTAAAATGATACGTTTTAGATTTCTTCGCTGCACTCATTTTGTACTATTTACTAATAAACTTTTTATTGACGTAGTATTGCCTTCAAGTTGCAATTCAGAATGACTCCAATTCCTGCAGGCGCAACATTTATATCGGCGTGAACGAAAGTCTCGAATGTTCCCGTCAAACGCGCCGCCCGAAATTTCTAGAAAAGCGGCAAGAATAAAAAACGCGGCTTTTCTTTGATAAGTACCGCGCGTTCCTTTGAAAAAGCCGCCTTTTGCCGCTAGCAGAGTGTTATTTTATTACGTAATAAATTTTTGTAGTTTAGTTAAGTACCTACTTATTAAAAAAAATTTCTTCTCGAGATCTAGTCAAAAAGCACTCGCGATCGACCGTTTGAGCACCCCTGGCGTAAGCTATAATGGATCTCTGATTAGACCCAATTATTAGTCCTTCCAATCCATTGCTCTGGCAATCTTTGATCCACTTACGGCCACTGCATAATGCGGAGGTACGCCATCTTGTTGAATTATCAAATGATTTTCCATTCAAATTACCAGCGAAGAAAAATGGATCTCCAAAAATGCCAGTCTAAACATTTAATTGTTAATGTTGTTGAGTGTGCATTTCACGATAAACTGTAGGATTCGTGTAGGACCAATAACAGCAATTGTGGCGATTGACAGTACTGTTTAAGAGCATTTATCAGAAAAGCAGCTATTGAAAAGGAAACTCGAGTTTTGTATTGCTCGCTCAGTCATAATTTTGCAAAACTGCAGATAGCGGTCAATATCTTTTCTTTAAAATCAGTTATTTTTTTTATTTAGGTTATTATTTCCGAGTTTTTCATATATAGTGGCCAACCAAAAACGAAATAGAGACATTTTTCCAATACGGTAATTTTTTTCAAACACTCGGTCCTCTCAATTCTATTGTCAAGGGTGAAAATTTAATGACATATATTCAACCACCTACCTGCATCATGAAATTTACCAAAAAAATCTATCAATTCAAATTAGACTTTATAAAAATTACGTTAAAACACGTACAAATATCCAATTAGAAAGTTGAAACTACGATTAAATCTTCTGCAGGAATACCATTATTTTAAAATAATTCTTAAATATTTTTTTTTGTAATTATCAGGAATTACAACTGCATTTTATAGTCCTTCATATGTTTACATTTTGCCTCTTTTTTTAAATTGGAATGTTTAATTGTCAAGTAATGCCTATTTGGGTATTTCAGCAGTGCATATTCAAGATTGTACCAATGTTAGACCTCCGCAGAATTCTTGCAACTTTATTTTTGGTACCCTTTTGGTAGAACATCACTGGTTGATTATCCAGGACTGGATCAGCTCTGGAATTATTGTGGTATCTATTATAATCGAACGCCTAATATTTTCAGTACAATATAGTTTGATTTTAATGCTCAAGATTTTAATGCTTCAGTCGTTTTCTTTCGCCGGTACTTATTAAAAAAAAATGAAAAATAAAATGGTTTATTTGCCAAACAGAATGACCTGAGTCTTTCTTTTGTACTAATACATCGAGGGGTCCTTGACAAAACATCGTAAGCGACCACATTGTTTTATTATCTTAAACGATTTTTAAACAAAAACAACAATACTCTTGTAAAATTTAAATATACAGGAATATTATTTTAGTATAAAAAGCATTTAAGATAATGAAACAGTTGTTTTCCTTACGATGTTTGGTCAAGAACCTATCGACATCACAGTTGGGAATGGTACCATGTGATGACTTTTATATTAATATGGTATTTGTTTAGATGATCTAACAATATACATAGCTAAATTTTTCATTCTCAGATTCTGAAATATGTTTTCTTTATGAAATAGATTTTACTAGAAATATTTCGCAAGTGTGTCGCAATTTCTGAAGAAAATTCTGAGCTCCCGTTGCCGAGATTCAAAACCCCATTGGCCTAGAGCGTCAGGTTTTGCAGTAGACCCAACTTTTCAATCACACATACTTCAATCACTGAATCCTTAATGCTTTTTAATAAATGTATTTTTTTTAAATAAAGTAAACAGGCACAAGTGTCGCTACAGTTGGTACGGTATGGTCATACTCAACATCCAGGTTAATAAAATTGGAAGAATGGAAAAAAGTGGCCGTCAAGGTCTCCAGATTTTAGGCCAATTGATTTTTTCCTGTGGAGTCCTTATCGGATTATTTAAAATCAGTCATTTATAAGATCGTTACCTAAACCACCAAGGTGGTTTAGATAACGATCGTGACTCAACTGAATGTATGACTTATCAAGTGGGAAACACTTCAAAAGGCCAGTAAAAGACTTTTTGTATTATTGTTTTAAATTTCAATAAATCCATGGCCCGGGCAAAATTTACCGAATAAAATTTTGTAAATTTGGCCCTGGTTAGTAGTGTATCGAGAACTTGTTTGTGCGGGGTGGAGAAGGGGGTTAAAACTTTCCCTTCGACGCGTTTGCGGGAGGTGCTGAGGTACTGACGAATGAAGGCTTATTTGAGGATTACCAAGTGAATTATTCTTTCGGATCTCATCGATATAAATGGAAATAGGCTCACAAACATTTTATATTTAAAGTTTAGACTCAGGCTCTGGGGGGAGGGTTAATTCCCAAACTCCCCCTCGGTGCGCCATTGAGCCCGAGTATCTGTAGGAAGTCGGCGGTTAAAATGGGTAGCTTAATATTTACATACAAATTAGTCCTAAAGCTCATTGGATATATAGATACTAAGATAATGGGGCTTGTAAGTTTTATAATGATCACTTTGTGTAAGCCATAATAATATACATTTTGAACATTAAGATTTTTCGTTTTACCTTTACGAATTCTATTCAAACTCAATCAGCAATTAATGTTTTCTGTGTATCCCTTCCTTTCGCCCTTAAATAATATTATTCTAAAAGGAAGCTCTGAGTGCAAAGTATCAAAACATTAAGTTTGAGAGTTTTGGTGGGGTATAGATATTCAGATTTACTCTTGTTATACGCTAAATAGATTTGCGTTTAGTTTTCATTGGCCTGATTATCAAAATATAATTTGTATTGATTATCACATATTTTGCCTAAGATAATAAAGGGGGCATATCCAAATTCGATCTTTGTTTGTTTCGACAAATAATATAATGAACTTTTTTATCAACATGTGGCCGGATATTGTGCATTGCTGCATGGCTGCTAAGTAACGTTATTAATTGTGCATTTTTGTTTTATTAGTGTAGATCGTTTGGCGATTTAACAAAAATAGAAAAGGATAGAAATAATAGAAAGAATATTGACCGAATGGTAAGACATTCATATAGGTTAATTTGTAGAGCTGTTAACAAAAAGGCGTCCAAAACTATTAATATTAAATTCTATCATGGGTTTCAATTTCTTTCCTTTAATTTAATATTATAGTTAAATATTGTCATATCTGAAATTATCTTTCTATGACAAACGTGTCATTTAAACTTAAATATTGATATGATTAGACAGTATATTTTTGGACGTTCCTTTTATCTAAATAAATTTGAGATTTGGTTACATTTTGATCAAACAAATTATTATTAACTTGGTAAAAGATTATGTATTTATATTAGCCTAATATATCGCATGGAATTTTTTGTCGGCTCATTATATTTTTGCTTGTTTTTTTAATTTTTGTAGCGTACTAAATCATTGACAGAAATGGTAAATCATTCTAACAATAAAACCATCGAAAACGTGTTTTCTGGAGTGTCAGTACGGACTTTGGTAAGGATTTACTAAAAACAATTAAATGCTGGAGTATTTTCCCATATTAAAGTTAATACAAAACATGCTAAAATTGTATACTTTGACAACATAAAAACATGTTATTCCGCCAAATAGTAGAAACGGGCTAGATTTTATTTTCGACAGTGGAAGCAATATGTTTTAGTTTGAAAAACATTCACAATAATTGGCAAATATTAAACAATATAATACAGCTCTTTTAATACCTTTTTTTTTGTTGTCAATGGGCTGCTGCTGGCAGAGAACTAGAGTGGCATCATTTTTTCGGACTAATATATATATTTTTGTTTCTGGTGCATGTAAGTACACTCAGTTCGAAAAGAAGTGACGCACTAGATTTTTGGCCCATGTTCAATGTCATATATCTTTTAAACCAGTTGATCGATTTTAAAGAAATTTTTTTTCTAGGCAGATAATACCTTTGTCTTCCAGCAGAAATGAAACAAATGAAAATGTTCTCAAAGATTCTTGGATAATAATGAAAAAGCTCGAACCGTGTTTTTTTGCTATTTTTTTATTTGCCCTGTATATTAGTTGAAGAATTGTATAGAAACTTTTTACACCCTATACGAAAGATTATTTTTTTGTGAGCATTTTGTTTTTTTATTTATCGACCTATCTCTAAAATTGCCCGAATTACATATTTTTTGCTGAAACTTTGCCAAGCTACATGAATGTTAATGGAAAAACTGTATATTATTCGAGCATTTGTATAGAAAATTTTTACTCCCTAGATGAAAGACCCTCATTCTAACACAAATTTGTTATTCTGTTCATTAATTTGTCTTGAAAGTGTCTGAATTACAGCTTTTTTATTGTAATCTTGCATTTTGCCAAGGTACCCACTTGATTTTTCAGAAGTGATATTCTAATAAAGTAAAAATGATATGAATTTTATAAAACTTTTTTATTAACGCAAAATAACAGTAACTAGAAGAATTTGCTTAGTATCGAATATTGCCTCCTCTAGCAACTCTGAGAGCTTCTAATCTGCGAGGCATACTTGAAATTAGGGTTCTTATTCTTTCCATTGGTATACGGTGCCCCTGCCAGTTCTGCTAGGCGTTCAAGAGGCCTTTCCCGTGAATAAACCCTTCTTCTCAATTCGTCACACAAATGTTCTATTGCATTTGAATCGGGGTTTCTCGCAGGACACTGTAATGTGTCGATATCTGCAGTTTTTAGGAAGTGCACTATTACTGCGGTATGCGGTCGGGTATTATCAGCTGAATCGGAATAAAATTGTTCGCATTCTGTTATCAGAGATTGATTTAATCTTTCGCCAGTTCTTCTCCACACTCTTTTTCTCCCATCCACCATATTAAGGCTAAACCTTGATTCATCAGTAAACAGGACGTTTGACCATTCACGGTTAGTCCATTCTCCGTAATTTTGTACGAAGATCTCCGAGCTGCACGATGTTGAGGTAGTAATTTAGGACCTTTTGCAGGCCTCCTAGCATTGTAACAGTTCGATGGCTGTTATATTGAGGGGATAAATTTAACTATATAAAAAAAACAAGTCTATTGCTTTTATTTTGGCTGCGTGTGTCTAGACTCAAAATGTCCCGTTTGTCCTTTGCCAGCCAGTTTTATTTCCTTACGTTAATTTTTTTGTGGTTTATAGCATGGAAAGTTCTGATTGGCCAACGCCTTGTGGCTATCGATATTGATCTCGCTTTCAACCTGCTTGCCGGAGTCTATCTCCGAGGAATTAAAGTTTAGCATTTCCCGGATAGGTGGCGGTTTAGAGAGATGGTACTGGTTAACGGATCGTCAGCGTGAACCGTTGCAGCCTTTAAATTAATTTCGACTAGACGTCTATAAACTGTCTGCTTACTCACTATAACATCGAATTTGGTGAAAATCTTCTTGAACTTTCACAGCCGCATTTGATCGATTCCGTAAAATTCGCAGTCTCAAAGAGCGGTCATCTCTAGGAGAAGTTTTTTGAGGGAGACCAGAACCACCAACTTTCCTAGCAATGCTTTCTGTTTGTTCAAATTTCGGGATCGCTCTACGAGCTGTTGCTTCAGGGACCTCCACAGCACGAGCGGCGTAGCATTTACTACGTCCATCATTCACTAAAGCAACTAATCTTGCCGTTTGTTCGGGTGTAATTTGGGGCATTTTATCAATAAAACCTTTTTTTCGTATAAAAAATGACAACCATGAAGTTAGTAAAATTGTTTTTTCAAAGTCGATTATGCTCCGACATAGTCCATCCGTTAGCCAAGATATTTAATACATAATTTTCAGTTCCATTAAAAAAGACTTAAATGGTTTTAAGTTCAGTTTTTGTCTCTGATTATGAATTTGCAAGTTACACCTGTACAAGTTCAAGAAGATCTTCACCAAGTTCGAGATGATATGATTAGTGAACAGACGGTTTGGGTATGCCTAGCAGAAGTGAATTTAAAAGCTAGGAGTTCTGCATATTCTGACGTAGCATAAGGCCGTATACCCTAGTAATAGTGCGAAACTGCGGATTTCGCCTCATTATAGGGCCTGCTAGAAGCCCCTATATGAATGTAGTAAAACATTTACGGAATAAATTAAGAAGGATGCGTTCTCGTGAACGGTCTCTGGGCAGCCTAGCAGAATGGGGAGTTACAACATCAAAAGAATGGGATGGTATACCAATGGAAAGAATAGAAGAATAGGAAACTTAATTTCCAGTATGCTACAAGGTAAGTAGCACTCAGAGTTAATATAGGGAAGCCATTATTCGGTACTAAGCACATTTTTCAAATTCTTATCCAGTTATTGTTATTTTAAGTTAAAAAAAAAAACATTGTCTAAGTTTTTCGATTAACAACTATGCAGCTTGGTAAGGTTTCAGCAAAAAAGCTGTAATTCGGTCAATTTTAGAGATATGTCGGTGAATAAAAAAACCAAATGCTCACAAAAAAAGGTGTTTCACATAGGGTGTAAACAGTTTTTATACGCATCCTCAACTAATATACAGGTCAAGTCAAAAAATACGAAAAAAGCATAGTTCTAGTTTTTTACATTATTATATAGGAATCTTTGAGAAATTCTTCATTTGTTTCATTTTTACTGCAAGCCAAAGGTATTACCTACCTTCTTCAAAATCGATCCACTGGTTTAGAAGATATAAGACATTGAACTTGGGTCAAAAATCAAGTGGTTGGAACTGAGTGTATTTATGACAGGGAATATAACAGCTTGTTTGTCATTGGCGCCGTATAAGAATAGTGAAGCCATTTTAAAAATAGACGACCAGAATGTATCGAACGGAACATGCACACAACAGAAATGACATTTACATAATTGGTAAATTATTTTGCAATTGACAGTGATCGAAAAAATGTAAACAATTCCGTATTATTTTAAAAACCAAATCGTTTTTTCCTTGGTTTCGATTCTAATCTTCGGTAGAAGTGTCGTAAATCACTTTGATACATGAACATGTGCTATCAAGAGATTACTAACTGATCTCACTGCTTCTATATTTATTTGGAAAAAACATTTATCGGCATTATTGTTGAACATAGCGGGGATAAGGAACCATTGTTTAATGCTGCATGTTCAGAAAAATTGATAACTTGTTGAAAACACCTTGAAAATATTAAGAAACGAGAAATATTTTAAACGTCAAGGGAATTGTTTTTTTTTACATTAGCTTGGCTAGAAAATAATGATAAAATATCTCATTTTTGAACAGCCATCGAAAATTTTGACTTAATGACCTACAGAAATAGATAGCAGCCAAAGAGACAGCCAAAATGGTAAATAAATGTCCGTGGACTGTTCAGCACATTGTTGAACGTTACCAGAATGAAAATAAAGTCGAGAATAAGTCAAGGTTGGCTCCAAATAAGGTCTTCAATGAACTTGAGGAAAGATGGATTGCAAGAGAGGTATCAGAGAATCCTAAAAGAAAATGCGCCAAAGTTGTGCCCCGAGGTGGAAAGACAGTTTGGAAAAAAGTATAACCCCGAAACAATTCGACGAATCTTGGGAAAAAATAATTTACATTTCTTATTCTTAAAAAAATTTTTTACATACGATATTTAAAGGGCGCCAGAATATTTCCAGCTCGAGGGTACCGGTCGGTACTGCCAATGAAACATTGACTATTAAATACTTAAATTTAACTTTCCATATTTTTAAATTATCCAGTTTCTTATTTAATGACGTTTTTTTTTGTAAATATATGATATTTTCTTAAAACATGCTACAAAATACCCAAATTCACTAGTCATAAATACTCGAATATTTCTCATCATTAACCCTGTATTGACAGCGAACATATTCAATCAATTTTAGAGACAATTTATGTTCGAAATACATCGAAAATGGAATCTAGAAATCTGTTTGATGGAATTGTAACATTTGGTATTTTTTATCTGGATAAGTTAATTAATTTGTACTATTATACTAATCAGAACAATTGATTTATTTTTAACACGGTGATAGTTTCGTTCAGTTATTTGGCAGGCATCCATAATAATTAGATGTAGATTTACCATATTGGCAAGAATGTATCATCTATTAATAGATAAAGTAAATTAACAGTTGTATATTTTTTTACAAAATATTTATTTGTTTGCTTATTATTGGGAAAATACTTTTTTATTCAGTGCTATCATGCTGCTTTATAGATTTTTTTTTACATAGTTAACGATCGTTAGTTATTCTAGTGACTAACAAATAGTTTTTGCACGTTTTCATTTTTTGCATGTACGCCAAAAATGTAGAAAGAAAGATTTAACAGCGCTGGAACTAACACTCGTAGTTGTCCATTCAAAAATCCAAAAGTGGTGAGTAAAAGTAGATTTAATTCATTTTATATTTAAACCTTTTATTTTTACCACAGGTATCAGGAAGATATAGTGATTTATTTAAAGCTAATGTAAAGAAACATTGTTATATTTTTAAATTTTCATTTAGTTCATGTCATTTTACAAAAAGTAAGTTTCTGTTGATTTCTGTTGTTTCTGTTGATATTAATGAAAAAAGGCATTTTTTTTATGTCTAATATACTTTCTTCTTGTAGAAATCGAGTTTCTCCAAATTTGACGCATTACAAAAGAAAAATGTTCTTCACGTTAGATCCTCCGACTCAACAAAGGCCCAGGAAAAATTCAGTAATGTAAGTATTTGAAACGAATAAATATATGGGGGTAGATAATGTAGAATATTCATCTCATATACGAGTCGTGTCCGTGAAGTCTCCGCTCTCTGATTACGTGAACCTGAAGTTTAAGGAGGTCAGTTTGAGCTAGAAACGGCTTCCATATGTTTGGAATATCGACACTAGGCTCACTGAAAGTACTTTGATTCGTGTCTATGAGAGCTGTTTCTATGAACTTCCGTTTTCGCCAGTGCTGCTTAGCCTCCAATTACTGCATCTGTGTTTATTTGACCAGGCGTATTCCGCTATGCCAGATTTTGACGTCTCTCTCCTTGACAAAACGAAACTAAATAATACTACTAGAAGATCCCACAAGTAGCATCAAGGAAAAGGTGAACAGGACGTTAAAGAAATAAAGTGCCTACATTCCAGACAGGTACGCAGTAAGTTAACGCCACGTCACAGCAAATCACCCCATATCTATGATTTACCAAAAAGCCGAACATGATCATTCAACCTTTACAAGGTAAAACGAATTTATTTGTTCAAAATTCAAGCCATTTTGTCAATATTCTTATGAACATCACATTAAGTCAAGAATATAATTTTGTTTGTTTTGATATCGAAAGCTTATACACAAATCTTCCAATATGTGAATCATTAGGCATAATGAAGCATAAGTTGTGCGAAGATGATACACTGTTTGAACTTAAAACATTGCTTCTGAATGCGATGATGAAATTATTGGATCGCTGACTTTGTAACTGCTACTTTTAAGTGAAATGTTTTACTCACAAGATAATGGTCTTTCGATGGGTCATCCCTTTCTCTGGTGGTAGGCAACCTTTATATGGAGTGATTCGAATAGCATGCAATTAATGCTGCTTAAATCAAATGCAAACTTTGGTTTAGGTATGTGAATGATACTTTTATTATTTGGAGAGCAAATGATAATCATTCGGCAGAACTTAATCAGTTTAATAATATAAGAACACGTATTAAGTTAACAATGGAGAATGAAGAAAATTACTCATTGGCTTTTCTTGACGTACTCGTTAAATGATCTGCAGAAGGTATCAGAACTTTAGTATATCAGAAGCTCACACACTTAACCAGAGCTCTAACAATTCTGCAGCTACAAAAGAAGCCACAGGAAGCAGCACTGGTGAAAACGAAAGTTTGTAGAAGCAGCTTTCATAGAAAAGAGTCGAGGTATTTTCACTAATCCTAGCTAATCCTGATATTTCAACCATATGAAAGCCGCTTCTAGCTCAAATTCACCTCCTTAAACTTCACTGCTCAGGTAACTAAGGGACGGAGACTCGCACTTTTTACATTTGAAAACGATTGGAGATAGTTGCCATTCGAAACGTGGTGAAAACAAAAAAAAATTACAATGCAAGTCGAACAATACGCGTTTAGCAATACTCAATCATCAAATCCCATAGCAAAGCCCAGAACCCAGATTAT
>JAUTXW010000224.1:1265000-1719792 GCA_030620095.1 Kuschelorhynchus macadamiae
CTTATAATGACGAGATGTAGATGTTCTAGAAGATGATTGCGTTTGTGTCTGTAAACCTTGATCACCGGTGAAATTGACTGAAACTGATGGCACACTTAGTGCTGCTGATGTTGGAGTCACTGTTGTTTCCATGTTTCGTGTGTTTTCACTTTCTTTGTCACTATCTAAAACAGTACCTATATTATCTTCATCTGATTCTTCCGTTGCCGTTTCAGTATTAGGCACAAATGTCTCTTGAGTATCTATATCTGATATATTTCCTTCTGTGTTTCTAGGTTTGATTGTATCTTTCAAAAAAAGGAGCGCAGAGAAAAATTGCCATTTTCCTGGATACTCAGGCGCAGCGTTACCTGATTTTGGGGTCGGTATTTTTTTAAATTCTTTGGCAAACTGATCACGCAGATTCTTCCATTTCTTCCTTGCTTCTTCTTCTGGAAAAAAATGGTTTAAATTAAACCTTTCTAAAACAAATTTTTAAATTTAATTATCTGTTAATTATCAACAAATAAGTGTATGAATAAAGAAATTAAATATTGAATCCATTGTTTCAGGTATCTCTCAACTGGAATGGCGTTCAGACAGTTAGCCTTCTCCTTTCGGATATCAAAATCATCAGTTGCTTCTATCGTTATAGAGGTATGTCAGGCCATTTGGAATTCACTTCAAAAAAATCATATGCCAGTACCAAATACTGAAAATTTCCAGAACATTGCAAAAGATTTTTTCGATAAATGGGACTTTCCGAACTGTTTAGGTAGCATCGACGGAAAACACATACGAATAAAATGTCCATCTAAATCTGGAAGTATGTTCTATAACTACAAGCAATTTTATTCTATGGTACTCATGGCTATTGTTGATGCTAAATACAGATTTACAATGATTAATGTAGGTGCATATGGCAAGGACAGTGACGCTGGTGTATTTTCCAATTCTGCAATTTACAGAAACCTTGCGAGTGGAAATATTAAGTTACCAGAAGATACGCAATTACCACATTCGGACTTGAAGACTCCTTTCGTGTTTTTAGGAGATGAAGCTTTCCCTTTACGAACTTATTTGATGAGACCCTATCCCAGAAGGCGGCTTCAGGAAAATAGTACAGAGTCATACTTTAATTTTCGGCTTTCACGCGCTAGAATGACCGTAGAGTGTAGCTTTGGGATCAGTGCGGCTAGATTTAGAATTCTGTTGAAAGCTATAGAAACCAAAGTTGAAAATGCTGTTCACATTGTGAAAGCAGTTTGTATCTTACATAATATTATTTTAGATATGGAAAAAGATTTATTTATTAATGTTTCGGCAGCTGAAAACAACATAAAGGACATAATGCCTAGTTTAAATGCATCTAAGTCAAATAATCGTTCTGCCAGGGAAGCTGAAGTTGTAAGGAAAACTTTTACTCAGTATTTTTCTACAAATGAAATTTAAGTAACGCCACTGTTTAGTTTGTTGTTAAAAAAAATAAAATTAAAAATGTTTAACTTACTTGTTAATCCTGTGCTTTTGGCTACACATTCCCATTCCTTTTCTACTAAAACTCTGTCCTTGTAGCGTGCGTTCCATTTATTCCACAAAATATTCCTTTTTTGTATCTCCGAAATAAGTACTTCCATTGTTCGTGATCAACGACAACTGCCAGCGATTCGCGGTTAGAAACAAACAATTTGATTTTTCAAAACGACGCGTGCGATGCGACAACGTGAAATCGTAAAAATCGCGCCAACCCCGCAGCCAGTTCGGACAACGCGATTGTTTTCTTTGTGTTTTATATACTGCGACGATCGCGACATCTCCACCGCGTCGCCCGCACCGCGTAAATCGCGTTCACCTAGGACATAGCGTTAAAGCCATGAAAAATAGCAAAAGTGACAGAAGCCGGAAAGTCAAAAATCAGAAATATCCGGGCTTTCTCCAGAATTGAGTGATGAAAAGACGGCAAATTTTCTTTATCTGGAATAGTGACGTGTGATCCAATTTAGTTTAGCACAGTTTTAGTAACTAGTGGCCGCTTTTCCATACGGTCATTTGGTCAATGACCCTCCAAAAATATTTCAGAAAATAAATTATTCGTTTGACCGTCCCTCCTAGTAGTTGTAATAAAACGCGACCATTAGGAAAAGTTAAATACGCTACACTATTAGCCGCGCGCGGCGGCTCGAATGGTCTCGTTGCGTTCCTTAGGCATAATAAAATACGCTATGCGGCTATACTAAGCTAGGCTGGGCAGTCCGAATTGCCCTGATTACCTTAAAGCTTACGAAAGTACCCGAAGATTTCACAGCTACCGAGCGGCAGCCGAACGTGATAGCAAATGGAATATGAACTCGCGATTTGGGTCATCAGCCGGTCTCTTCTCATAATTCGATCGATCGGTCGCGGCATCACGTCGGCATGCGGAAGTTCAGTTGTTCAGGGGTCGCGCGGTCGATATTCTAACTCGATATTGTTTCGGACGTTTTTAATTGATAAAAATGATTTATATACTGTTTTTTGTAATATATATTTTTTTATTACAGTAAATAAAATGTTGGTAGTGACCAGTGCAAAAAAATAAACAACTAAAAAGTGCTTACGAACTTAATTTTGCAAAAATAAACAATTTCGAGGGGGTCTATGTTTGAGTTGTGAATGTAGATGAAATAAAATGTCGGTAGTGCAACTAAAGAGTGCTAACGAACTTAATTTTGAGAAAATAACCGAATTCAAGGTAAGTGGTACCAATTTGCCAGAACTACTACTAATACGACAAACTAGTAAAGACAAAAATAAAGAGGTTCATCGAAACTTTACACAAAAGTATGTACGATTTAGCAAACTGGATATGTGGTTGTGAAGTCTCTAACTCATTTTACTGTTATGTTTGACTTAAAACAATTAAAAGAAAAACGAAAAACATGCGTTTTCTGCAGATCACATGAAATGTTCGGTGAACTATGGTACGGTCTGAAGTGCTGATATTCGCACTCAGCTAGACACAGTTTATAGAAAATCCCTTAGAGATTTTAATGAAAATGTATCCAAAAATCGTTATATTTTAAACAAAATTATAGATTGTGTAAAATTTTGAGGGGCATTCGAGCTGGCACTATGTCGCCATGATGAAACGGCTTTGTCTGAAAATCCAGGGATTTTTCGAGGGCTTATAAATTTTGTTGAGGAGTTGGGCCAAGATAGACTATCCGCTTTAGCAATGTTAAGTATCGAGAAATCGTTTATAAAAGGAATGTGCGTGCAATTTTAACGAACATGTCATTCAGTATTATTCTAATTCTAAAGAACGAAGAGTAGACCTGAACTTCAAGAGAATTTAAAGCTCAATTTAAAGATAAGATATAAGATCCCAATATAAGAAAGTGGGTGAAAACGCCCAGTCGTATTGTCTTAAAAACTAATACATATATATATATATATATATATATATATATATATATATATATATATATATACATATATATATATATATATATATATATATATATATATATATATATATATATATATATATATATACATATATATATATATATATATATATATATATATATATATATATATATATATATATATATATATATATATATATATATATATATATATATATATATATATATATATATATATATATATATATATATATATATATATATATATATATATATATATATATATATATATATATACATATACATACATATATATATATATATATATATATATATATATATATATATATATATATATATATATATATGTATGTGTTTTCATTCCGGGTGTGTGAAAAGAACAGTTTTGCTGACGGTTTCCTGATGATGTAGGAATAAAGCTGAGGTTGTTTGTCTATTTCTGATGCTGAGTTTATGCTCTTCCACTCTTGCTGATATTCGCCTGTTAGTTTGCCCTACGTACAACTTTTCACAGTCCTGGCACGGAATACTGTACACTCCGTGGTTTTCCAATTTGATTTTATCTTTTGGGTTTCCGAGTAGTTTGCTATAGTTGTTTGTGGCTTGTGTATTGTTTGTATGTTGTGTTTCCTCAGAATTCTTCCGATTCTGCCTGTTGTGCCTTTTACATATGGTAAGACTACTCGTTGCTTTCCCGGTTCATATTTTTTGTTGTTCGTTGTTCAGGAAACCTGTGCATTAATAGCTTTCTCTAGGGTGCGATTTGTGTAGCCATTTTTCTTTAAAGCATGTGTTTCAGTTAGTCGCACGGATCTAGATATTAGAGTATTTGCCACAGCTTGAATTTGTGCTGGGTGATGATGTGATTTTGCATTTAAATATCTGTCTGTATGTGTTGGTTTTCTATACACGGTGTATTCGAAATATCCGTTATGCAGTTTTGTGACCAAAACATCTAAAAATGGTAGTTTGTTGTTTTCCTCTAACTCTAGAGTAAATTGTATTCTGGGGTGGATTGAATTTACGTGAGTCAGAAATTTTTCGAGCTCTGTATGACCATGTTGCCATATAATAAATATGTCATCCACATAACGAATCCATAATTTGGGTTTTAAACTTGCTTTCTCAAGAGCTGTTTTCTCGAAGTATATCATAAATAAATTCGCTACTACTGGTGATAGCGAGGACCCCATTGGAGCACCATCCGTTTGTTTATACATTTGCCCATTGAAAGAAAAATAAGTATTTTTGAGGCAATGCTCCGAGAGTTCTATTATATGTGCCTGGAAAACCTCGTTCATAGCAATCTTGTCCAATGCTTCGTCGATGGGAATACTGGGATATAACGATTTGACATCTAGGCTTGCTCTGATATCGTTTTTTTCAAGGACGATATCTCGTATAATTCGTGTGAAATGCTCCGAGTTTTTAACGAATGAATCAGCTTTTTCTACAGTTGGTTGCATAATTTCAGAAAGGTATTTCTCCAGTTTTTGTAGCGGCGAAATAACAGCACAAACAATAGGTCTGATAGGCGCCCCTGGTTTGTGTATTTTTGGTAAACCATAGAGTTTAGGACATCTGCTCGACTTTTCCTTTGGTATGATTTTTTGTTGAATTTCGGGGTTTATTGGTGAACTTTTTATTTTATTTTTAGTTGTTTTTTCTAGATACGTTGTCGGGTCCCTTGGAACAGGCCTATAACAATTGTCTTGTAGGATATCCTGCATTTTTTGTACGTAATCTTGAGTATTCATAACCACAGTTGCGTTTCCTTTATCTGCTGGAAGGGTTGTGATGTCTTTATTTTTTCATTATTAGGGCTTTTTGTTCAGTGGCATTTAGGTTTTGTTTTGGTGTTTTGCTTGATCTTAAAATTCTTGTCACCTCTTGTCGAATCTCCTCTGCTTTTGTTTCTTCAGAGGAGTCAAGGACAGCTTCCACTCCAGCTATTATTTCTTCTTTAGGGATTTCCTTAGGAGATATCGCAAAATTAAAACCCTCACTCAGTACGGATTTTTCACTTTCCGAGAGACTGTAGGATGATATATTATGTACTAATTTATCGACGTCTACTGATGATCTTTGTGGCTGACTCGACTTTCTTAGAAGATTGTCATACTTTTTCGAAAGTTTATCTGTCTTAATATTCTTATTTGATTCTGTTCGCCAAAAAGCGAAAGTTTTTATGCGATTCCACAATAAAGGGTGAATGATGTTACTTAGTTTAAGGTGTAACTTTAAAAGTTCTTTCTCTGTCTCGGCTAGTTGTTTTCTAGTTTGATGGATTTGTTCTTTTAATATCGCCTTACTAGCATTTTGAAGTATGGTGTTAGTTTTTCTAGTTTTAGTATGATAAGACAACCGTGTAAAAGTAGGAAGTAAATCGCTGTCACGACACTTAATTTGAAAGGTTAGATCACATAAAAGATTAGTTTTCTTACCTCTCAGTTTCTCATACATCTTGAATGTCTTGAAAATCTCCTCCCCGTAGAGGTGTATAGTGTTGATTTTTAGTCCTTCACGGATGGAAAAATACAATGTGTTTTCATTCCGGGTGTACATCCGTTCACTACTGTCGTTCTGAAAAGAACAGTTTTGCTGACGTTTCGCCAAAATCACACACACACGAGAAGCCATAGAAATTGAAAAACAAGGTGATTTGAATAAAAGGGACGAATCATTAAAACTACCAACATTATGGAAGACAATAATCCACAAATCTAAAATCGCAAAAACTCAAGAGCAATTAGTGCAACAACAACAGCACCAACCGGAAAACATAAATAACGACCAACGCCTGCGCAGATATAACCTTCGGCCCCGAGTGGGGGTATAAAAGGAAGCATCGCAGTCACCAACACTTCAGTCTCTATTCGGACGCGAGAAAGAAAGCTTCGAAAATGCCAAATGTGATTTTGGCGAAACGTCAGCAAAACTGTTCTTTTCAGAACGACAGTAGTGAACGGATGTACACCCGGAATGAAAACACATTGTATTTTTCCATCCGTGAAGGAGTAAAAATCAACACACACACATATATATATATATATATATATAGTGTGGTCATTTATGTGTGCAACATATGGGAATTTTTTTTATTAACTACACAATCAAAAAAAAAATATTGCCAAAAGCTAGTGCATCCTCGATAATCATATAAAATGTACTTAAGATGGTTGCAAGTCAAACACAGCATACAGTGTAGGTCAAAAAATATTAAAATTATGCAAGAGTAAAGTACCCTTATTTCGAAAGATTCAGCAAAATGTTATTAAGAAGAGTTGTTTAGCATCAAAAGTTACGCCTAGATACCAAAACATAGCCTCCTGAGAAAAAAAATCAAGTCTTTGAAAAATTGATTTTGATAATTATCATAAAGACTTTCATAGTTTGATCAAAATCAAATCAGATTCGCATAACTCCGTTCAAATTTAAGTATACTTGTGAAATTTACTTGAAATTTTAATTTTTTAGGGAATCACAAACCTCAGGTTTGTTGCAACGATATTAAACACATCTTGAAAATTCCGCCAATATTTTTAACTACATGAAGCATTTCTGAATTGCTTGTTTATATTGATAGGTAGCAAGTTAGTGGTTTGCCAGGCAACTCATAGCACAGTTTTAGGTAAAAAAGTGTTCTTATCGTAATTAATTTTTTTGAACTATTTTTGGGATACCACGAGCCGCCAATGAGTAACATATATACTGTCTTTTTAAATATTTTTATCGGACGCCAATTTGTTCCACCATATTGGATTCGTACCAATATTTTATCAGTTCCTACCTATGCCACACCTGATTTTTGGACATAATTTAAAATGAAATGAATAATTTTTCAGTTTTTCCACTGGTTTTTTAAGACTGCCATTTGGTTCCGTTATGATGAATTCGTATTAGTTTATCCCAATATCACATTTAATTTTTCTGCAAAATTTGAAGTCAATCGAATAAGGAGATTTTTTTTACACAATTATACCATTTTTTCTCTATATACATATTACGCTTAATGCGAAAAATTTGAAATTAATCTAATAAGTTATTTTTCAGGCTGATTTTTCAAACATTTTATTGGGCCGACATTTTTTGCTATCTTGGATTTGTACCTAAATGTTACTATATATATATATATATATATATATATATATATATATATATATATATATATATATATATATATATATATATATATATATATATATATATATATATATATATATATATATATATATATATATATATATATATATATATATATATATATATATATATATATATATATATATATATATATATATATATATATACATATATATATATATATATATATATATATATATATATATATATATATATATACATATATATATATATATATATAGCGTGTATTTTTCGCATGCATGGCCCTTATTTTTAGATTGAAATTTGAAGAAATCGGATAAGTAGTTTTTTAGCTGTGCCGCGAGTACACAGACTGACGGACAGACATACCTACAGACAGACGGAATTGAGAAAACATGTTTTCCGGCATCTAGGGACCCTTAAAAACAAAGATCTGAAAAAATTTCACGAGGGAGTAATAACTAATTATCTTGTGTTTTTAACAAAAGTGTATAATATTTTTGCAAAATAAAATTTTTTTGTTATCATAATACAAAAAAAACAAGTTTTATTTGCACAGGGGTGGCATGCATTTAAATAAATGACACTGTATAAGTAGTTAGATTTTTAGGTCAACCGGGGCTCATAATTTTTGATGATTGATAAAAAAATTTCACTTTCATTAAGTGGCTGTATAAACAGAACATATCTTGATTGTTCCACTGATTCGAACCGCCTCCTTCCGACTTTATTAAGGCGCTTGCCATTTTGTGTATTTTTGTTTTTGCCAACAAAAAAATTTTAACCAAACACATATTTAGCGAATTTTCTTATTTAGTCCCTCGGCATTTAATATATAAAATAATATTAACTGGCTATCTTAATAATATTGCGTAATATAATAAAAAAAACTATTTTCTTTCTCCCTGTATATTTGTAAATAGCCCATCGAGATTTAATAGCTCGATAAAAGAATCACACAACATTTTGGTATTCACTGTGTTTTCTGATTTGATTCATAATGTTGGTGACCTTTGGACCCGCACGATAAGACCGCTATATATATATATATATATATATATATATATATATATATATATATATATATATATATATATATATATATATATATATATATATATATATATATATATATATATATATATATATATATATATATATATGTATATATAAATGACTTATAAACCGATTTCAATGATCTTTCTTTTATATGGTAGACTAATATGTCAGAAATAGTTAAAGTTTTTTTTGCGACAGTGTTTCGCTGATATACACGGTGTTGTAAGTATTGATGATTTTTGTCCAAGGATTCAAGACACCCTGAAGAGAGAACTGGCGTGTTCAGTAGTTCCCCGTTCCTCTTTTTTTATTTATCCATTTATCTTTATTTTTAGTGGAAATATAAAGTTTTTATCCCTATATGTTTTTATTGTGTTTCTCGGTTCACACATTTAAAAAAGTATCATTCATCTAGTGTGCTTGGAATGCAAGAAAAAGATCCATATGTCAAACGTGACAAGGTATCAATCAGAAGTTAGTTTGTGTTAAATTTTATTTCTTGTCAGTGTTTTATATTCTTGTAATAATGAACCCATTCCCAACCCAAGAAGAAATCGCAGTCTATCGGAAGCTGAATGTGCTGTAGTGGTTGCCCTTTCCCAAGAAGGTTTTAATCAAACTGAGTTGGGCCAGAGGTTTGGAGTATCTCAAGCAAACATTTGTGTGCTACAACGTTACAACGAAACTGGGAGGAATATTAGAGACAGGGGCAGATTCGTCATCGAGTAACAACCCCCAGACAGGACCGTTGTATTCGTCTCGAAGTTTTAAGAAGATTTACAAACATTGCGTTGATTCGTTTCAAGTTTTTAGATCGCTACAATTTTCCAATTAGTCAAAGCACCATTACAAGAAGATTGACTGAAAATCGATTGAGGTCTCATAAAGCTGTTACTGGACCTCTACTTACAAGGGAGCACAGAAGACCTTGTTTGGAACCTAAATTGGCAAGTTAGAGACTGGACCAACATACTGTTCTCAGACGAATATAGGTTTTGTCTTTTTACCAACGACAGGCGAAATATGGTTTGCAGAAGACCAGGTGTAAGATACGCCCAGTGCAACTTTGTACCCACTGTGAGTTATGGTGGTGGGTCAGTTATGGTTTGGGGTGGGATATCTTTTGAGGACCGAACGCAGTTAGTGGTAATGAATGGTGGAAGATTCACAGCTCAACGATACGTTACAGATATTCTGGATCCACAAGTTGTGCCATATGCGATATTTTTAGGGGGACAATTCATGCTTACGCATGATAATGCACGCCCTCACGTAGCTACGGTTGTGCGAGATCATCTTCAAGAGGTAGACACCATGGATTGGCCGCCTCGGATCTTAACCCCATTGAACATTTATGGGATACGATGGGAAGAAGAGTAAGAGCACTGCAACCCCAACCTAGAAACCTGGAGCAGCCGGCAGAAAGGCTTAGTGAAATTTGGTGACAGATTGAACAAGACGAGATCCAAAGGCTAATTTTAAGCATGCCACGACGCGACGCTGTCAAGCTGTGATCACCGCAAGAGGTGGGAATACTCGTTATTGAGTGAAAGTTGTTTATTTTGTTCATATTTATTGCAAATTTGTTAATTTAAAATTAAATTTAATTAAAATGAGGTCTTGGAATTTTTGTTAGATAAAAAACATACAGGGATAAAAAACCGTATATTTCCACTAAAAATAAACATAAAAAGATGAATAAAAAAAGAGAATACCCATAAAGGATGGCGCTATAACGTCACTTTTGCGGCGAACTACTGAACATACCTGTTCTCTCTACAGGGTGATTTGAATCCTTGGACAAAAATGTCAAATACCTATAACACCCTGTATATCAGCGAAACACTGATACAAATAAAACTTAATTATCATGGTATGATTTCTGAAATATTATCCAAATCGGTAGAGCGGTTAGAAAAATATCGAACATCAAACTTTTCTTAAATATTACATTATTCGCTAATTTTGACGAGGGGTGTAGTTTGTTTACATCTTTTGCCTGCTAAATAAATTTTATTATTAGATGGCTAATTGAAATTTCTAAATCTATAGTTGCTTTTATGTATTCCATCATACAAACATGCTAGGTATTTCTTTCTTTCTTTCTCATCTTAGAGAAGAAAGTTCATATTTAATGGAGCTAATTTTTTTGCTAAATACATCTTACAAAGAACAAAGTAAAATTAAAGAAAACAATATATTTCTTGTAACCGTGGTAAAATGAATGAAAAAAAACTGTTAGAAGTCTAAGAATCGCCTACGTATATCTAAACCCTATACTTTGTCCTATTTTCTGATACATTCATATGAAAAGTGATATTATTTTCAAGATTTCTTATATACCTATTTTGAATTTTGAAAATGGACAAAAAATAATGAAAATTATTGAAATGAAGAAGGGAAGTATCACACAAATTAACAAATAAAAGGTAAGCAAATTAAAAAAAAATATGTTTCTATATGCGGAATAAATTTTATATGACATGTCTCACAAGACCGTGTCACTTGTTTTTGTAGATAGTTGTTACATGTCATTGGTTGTTACCAAATAACAATATGTCCATGTTTTATAAAAACATTACATTTACCTTTCCCATTTACAGTTAACGTCAATTATGAATTTAGATTATTATAAAATACCCATTTCATATTTTAGTTATTAATTTCTATTTTACTAACATTTTGTCTAAATTATATAAAAATATACATACAAGAACATAAAGATACATATTTTCAAAATTGCCACTAAACAGTTCCAAATCACTTTTCTTTATAATAATATGTTTAAAATAGGTTAGATCAAGAAATTAAACACTTAAAAAAAATAACTATTTAATTTCTATGCACGTATATACTTAAAATATTACGCAGTATAAACATGCAATTTCATTGGTTGAAACACATACACTAGTGGAAAAGAGTTAAGGTGGGTTTAAACGCTCATGCAATTTGCTCAAACTAATTTGTTCAATTGAATTAAGTTATGTTGTTCGTTTGCATGGTCTAATTTGAAAGTTTTATCCTCTAAATACAGTGTGCTCCGAAAATACGTAAATGGAAATTATAGAAAATGAGTTTTAGCTTCCACCGTCTGTGTTATTAAAAATAAGCTAAACACACCAAAGAAAAATAGAAAGTGGTATAAACCATACTTACCAAAGAGAGAAAAATATTCTCATATGAACTTAATTGCAATATTACGTAGTGAACCTGATGATTTCTTTATTTTTTTGTCTCAAAAACTCTGTAAATTTCAATTACCCGGAACTTCCACCGTTATCATTTTATACTTATTTATTAGGAATACTGAAATATGACCCTATTTAGTTTCGCATATAATCATTAATAAACCGATATAAATTGTGTTTTTTTTACTTCGCTCGTAAGGGAAGTATTGTAATCATGAAAATATTACCCTCCCAACTTTTTACACATTTTCACGTTTCAAGGTGCCAAGAAACATGTTTTTATCAATTTATTCGATTGGCTTCAAATTTTGATTAAAAATCAAGGGTCATAAGAGGGTGAAATTGTAAAAAAAAATTATTACTATAAAATTACTTATCTAATTTACCTGAAATTTTGCATAAAAATCAAGTATTGCGTACAAATCAACTAGAAAAATTCTGACAGGAATCCAAGATGGCGAATAAAATGGCGGCTTAGTGAAATGTTAAAAAAACGATTATTTAAAAACTACTGATGCAATTTACCTGAAAAACTATTTATCAGATTGATTTCAAAATTTGTGCAAGCATTAAGTGTGATATAGAGATGAACTAGTAAAATTGTGGTACCAATTCAGAGATGGGGGGAACAAAATGGCGGCCAAATAAATTGTTTGTAATCCTGAAAAAATCTCCGTCCAAGGTTTTACATAGTGAAGCTATGTAAATGCTAAATGCCAAAAAACATGTTTCCTCAATTCCGTTGGTCTGTCTGTCGGTTTCAGTTTGCGCCATAGCTAAAAAACCACTTAGCCGAATGACTTCAAATTTTGGTCAAAAATGAAAATGAAATGAATGTTGGTAAATATTTAATATGGCAGAACAAAATGAAATGTTAAAAATAAAGAAAAATAATGAAAGGTTAAAAAAATTATGACAAAATTCATTATTCAAAGTACCAAAAATCAAATGTTACATACAAAAGAACTGGTAACATTTTTGTATAAATCCAAGATGGTGGTCTGATAAAATATTTTAAAAATCAGCCTCAAAAAACTACTTATTAGATTAATTTCAATTTTTGTGTAAGCATTTAAGTGTGATATAGAGATAAACTAGTAACTATGTGGTACAAGTTCAAAATGGAGAACAAAATGGCTACCAAATAAAAAGTTTAAGAATCAAGTAAAATATTTTATTCAATAATTGACTTCAAATTTTTACATAACAAAAGCGCTCTTAAAAAATTAGTGTAATAACTACCTACTTATTCAATTTATCTTAAATTATGTTCAAAAATCAAGTGTCATTATAGGTATACAAAACTAAATAGGATTCTTCAAAATTTTCTCAGTTCCTTCTTATAACATATCTAATTTTTGTGCAAAATTTCAACTCAATAAACTAAGGTTTTTTTACGCCGATTTTATAAATATTTTATTACTACTCTACCAAAATTTTACGAGGTTTATTTCCCTGTCCCACTGGATAGTTGTGCAAAATTTGAGGTAAAATTAAATAAGTAGTTTTTTAGTGATAATTTCTTTTTAACATTTCACTAGGTCGTCATTTTGTTCCACCATATTGGATTTTTATCGAAACGTTACTAGTTCTCCCTCATATGACTTCCAATGTTTGGTTAAAATTATTTGAACTCGGTAAGTCAGTCGGACACCGACACACAGACCGACGGAATTGAAAAAACAAAAAAGGTCTGAAAAAATCTCGGAGGATGATTCTTTCACGAAATGATTACAAAACTTTCCTCTTACGAAGAAAGTAAAAATTAATACAGGTTATTAAAATATCAGACTGTTGGCTTACCTTACTTGCAATAATATTTCTTTTACCTAACGTTATTCTAGTTTTACACCGATTGTCAACATCCGTAATTTTTTTCAATGTGTGTTTGTGTTTTAGTAAGAATTGGTCACATCAAACGCCAGTATAAAAACAAGTTCTTCAGTGGACTAATCAGTAAATGCAGTCACATAATAAAAAACACGTTTTTATGTAGGTCAATTGTTTCAAGGCAGGCAATTCCTTGAACTTGATATTTTTTCATTATAAAGAAAATTGTCGATCCGAAATCCCCAGTATGCCGGGGAGCCATGTAGCTATTCAGTATTCAGGTTTAGTTAAAGAAGCAAGATCAGATCACCTCTTATCAAATCGGTATTCAACATTAAAAACATACGGATTACGGACAGCGTTGCCAACGGGCCACGCTCAAACTTTGTTTGTACTAGATTTTCGAAAAAAATGTACTAGATATGATCTTCATTGTACTCACCCCCCAAAATTTACTTTTATTTCGCGTAGTATGCACACATGTAATATCTCAAAGATGTAACTAAAAAAAAATGCATATTATTACACTTTAATTTAACGAGAACGAGGCCTAACCAAAAATTGAATGTATTGGTAAGATGTTTTTAAAATAAAAAGTTATTGTTAAATGTATTTTGACCTGCACAAAAATACTTGTTTCTTGAACATTCTTGGTATAATTATTGTTTTATAAAATGACATATTTTATATAAATATCAAGACAAGCAGGATTTTTTTTAATAACCTGATAACTTACTACTAACCGAAAATCGCATTTTTTTATTGAAAAAATATTTGAAATAAAAAGCTTTCAATATCCGGATGGCTAGGTTGTACTAGATTTAGGATCAATTGTACTAGTGTACTAAACTATAGCAAAGTTTACTGAATATACAGTTGGTCCAGGGTTGCCAACCGTACGGTAATAACCGTACTGGATCTGGTCCACTTAGGAAGGAAGAACTTAAAAGGCTCCTATAGAAAGGAGGTAGGTACTAGGTGGTGCCATGTATACGTTAAATTAAGAGTTTGGTTTGCACGTTGGGGAATAATTATTTTTATTAAAGGGACCATATTTTTGACCTGTCGATGGAGGACAAATTAAAATATGCCTAAAATCAGGTTAATGTGTTTTTCCTCTTAATACAGCTCACAGTCTTACTAAAGAAAATAGGTAACTAACAAATCATCTGATGATTATGACAATAATTTATCAATAACATACTTAGGATGTATATACCTACCTACATCATCTAAGCAATAATAAATTAGTGACAGAAACATTGAATGGAGTATTACTCGCCAAACAAAGTGTAAAGATGTCGGGTAGTTGTTAGAACTTTCAGCCCAAGGAAGATATGGTAAATAGAATGACCAAAGTTCAACTTTACAAGAGCAAGAAGTTTACTCCTGCTCCTGCTAGGGTGAATTAGCCAGTAGTCGGATATTAGCCAGTGGTCGGACAAAACGTATTTATTGGGAAATAAGTTAAAAACACGGCTTAGTATTGGTTTAAATAAATAAAAACCCGATTCTGCCAACTCTTCCTCTCGGTCCGATAAAATTTTCTTTGTCTAAGTTGTCATCCTGAAACCGTTAAAAAAATCGGGAAAGTGACGACACGTTTGTGCTCTCCAGTTTTTGCCTCTTAAAGATAGAAGTGACACAGTTTTAAGGTAAGTTAAAACATTTTGTATCTGCTTTATGAAGTCCCTATAACTTAAGCGTATGTAGTATAGTCTATATTTTTATTTTAAATAGCAAAAAAGGGTATTTTTTAATATTTTAAGGTTATATTTGGGTGTCCGATAAACTAGTCTACAGTTTCGTTGTAAGACCAGTAGCCGGACAAGTGTCCGACTACTGGAAAAGGTAACTCTTTTATTTTTGTCTTTTTCTTGCTAGTTGGCATGTAATATCTATTGTCTTTTTTGTTTTAAATATAATGAAATACAAGTTTTCGACCGTGTTTAGTGGTCGGACAGCAGAAACTCAATACAAACGCGGGTTAAAGGAGATAAAAAGTGTCCGACCACTGGTCAATGCTAAATTTAATATGTTTGAAAGGTCGGACACTAGTCCTTTTTCGAAGTCATTGCAGATTTCAGACAGATTTTGTTATGAGTTTTTCGTTGTTTTCAGACATGAAGCCCAAAGCAAAAGGGAGTTTTCATCAATATGACCGAGATGCGTTAGAAAAAGCAGTCCAAGCTGTCCGAGAAGGGGGACAATTGCGAGAAACATGCAGGCAGTACGGGGTTCCAAAGTCTACAGTGCAGGACCGTATTAAAGGCAAAGTGAGCGACGTTTGCAAACGGATGGGACCAGATCCTGTTTTAACTGGAGAAATTGAAGAAAAATTAGTTAGTTGGATTGAAAACTTAGCCGCTTGCGGATTTCCAATAAAAAAACAGGTTTTACTTAATACAGTTGAAAAAATAGTAAAAGATGAAGAATTGGAAACGCTGTTTACCAATGGAAGACCTGGTCAGAGTTGGTTCTACGGTTTTATGAACCGACATCCCCATTTAGCCTTAAAAAACGCCGAGTCCTTGGAAAAATACAGAGCTCAAGTAACAGAAGAATACATCAGGTCTTGGTTTGAGGATTTAAAAGTTTTTTTAATCAAATCGAACGCTGCAGACATCTTGGAAAATCCAAGTCGAATTTTAAACGGCGATGAAAGTGGGTTTTGCTTGTGTCCAAAAAGTGGTAAAGTTTTGGGTGTGAGAGGACGTGACCTGAATATTGTTAAATCTGGAAGTAGCAAAGAAAATTTAACGGTGTTAATTACTTTTACGGCCGATGGCAGACTTTGCCCTCCACTAGTTATCTTTCCTTATGTGAAACCACCAAAAATTATAGTAGATCGTATGCCCCCCGGTTGGGTACTTGGAAAGTCAGATAGCGGTTGGATGAGGTCGGAGGTGTTTTTTGAGTATGTGGCTAATGAACTTAACAAATGGTTGGACAACGAAGGCATTCAGCGACCTGTATTATTTTTAGTAGATGGTCATCAATCACATATGTCTGTTGAATTAAGCAGGTTTTTTAATGAGAATGGCATAATTTTGTATGCTTTGCCTCCAAATGCAACGCATTTATTACAACCAGCCGACGTTGCGGTTTTTAAACCATTAAAAGACTATTGGCGGGAAGAGGTAAGAAAATGGCAGGCAGAAAATGAAAACCGTGTAGTTACAAAAACTGAGTTTTGCCCTATATTTGAAAAAGCTCTTCTGCACCCCAAAATGTCAAACAACATGAAAAATGGTTTTAAAGCCTGTGGGTTATACCCATTCAATCCGAACGTGGTAAATTATAAAAAGTGCGTACAAAATGTTTTGGAGAACTTGGCAATTCAAACAGACGTAAAGGGTCAAGAAGAAATATCAGAAGCCGATATCATAAGTACTGAAAAAGTTATTACAAAGCTGAGACCAAAGCTGTCTGAACTTGGAATCTCTACGGATACGATTCTGACCCTTATAAAATCATTGAAAAAAGGTAGTGGCAATGGCGACTCGTTTTTTACTCCAGAAGAAATTGACGGAATGGATCTCATTTTTACAGATAATATTGCCACAGCTAGCAGTAAAGTTCTTGGAGTAGCACCAGATCAAAGCCCTAAAGTTGTAATATTACAAGGCATACTTCTCAATGTAGCCCAAACAGACCAAAATATGGATAATTTATTCCATGATAATGAAAAAATAGAAGAGAGAAAAATCTTAGAAATATCTGACTACGAATTGGAGAAATCTGACAAACCTGTGTTAAACCAAGAAGTAATAGAAAAAGAGGTTGATATTTTGGGGCAAGATGAGACATTCACTATGGGCACAGCGAGCCAAAAAATGAAACAAGTAAGAACTGGTGGAGAATGCTTAGCTCTAATACAAAAAGATAATGATATTTTGGGACAAGACACATTTACTAAGGAGACAGATAACCAAAGAATAATAAAAAGGACTGATGAAGAATTTTTAGCTCAAATACAAGAAAAGGTAGATATTGTTGAACCAGAAACACTTACTAAAAAGATACATAATCGAAAACTAAAGGATGTGATAACTGATGGAAAAAATAAAAAGAATATTGAGAGTTCAATTTTAAATTCTAATGTTCAAACCCAATCAAATCCAATAACGCTCGCCAGTTGCAGTCCCTCATTTGAAAGGCATCTTTCATATCCTCAACCTGTAAACAAAAATTCAAAGAAACGCCAAAGGGAAAAACTACCCTCAGCAATTTCTTCCGAAGCTTGGCGAAAGTATTACGAAAATAAATTGAAAGACAAGGAGGAAAAAGAGAATGGCAAAAAAATTAGGAAAATAGAGGGAATAAAGAAAAAACAAAGTAAAACAGATAAATCAAAAACCTTAAGTAACAAGAATGCGGGTAATCAAGAGGACCAAGAGGTAGGAGAGTCTTCCTTAATGGATAAAGAATCTGAAGCTGATGATAGTAATCCAGAAAACCCAAAGCAAAAAAAAAATGTACCACAGCAAACGTGTGGAGAATGCGCGGACGAACTTGAAAGTGAGACACCGAAATAGAAGTGGAAAAAAATGTAGGTTGTGATTCATGTATCCGCTGGTTTCATTTAGGATGCACAGAATTTTCAGGACTTTCTTATAGGGAAGTATCTAACTTAGATTTCAAATGTAAATTTTGTAATGATGAGTAGGCAGTTAGTTGTTTATTTGTTTATATGATTCCTAATTCTACCAAACAATTTATACGTAGTATTAGTAAAGTTTTTTATTTTGTTGTTTCTAGTTAACATTTTTATTTGATTTTTTTAGTCAAGTTTTTTTTATCTGCTGTTAACAAATATTTTTATGTTTTGTTTGTTGACTTCTCATATGTTTTGCTTTTGTAGCGCAGTAGCAATAGGTTTTTTGTTGTTTCTATTAGATAGGTATTAAAGTTAAAATTATTTTTCCTCAGTCATTTTATTTATTAATTATAAGTATGATTAAAATATGTCTTTGTCGATACATAAAACAAAAAAAAGCTTAAAGTTCAAGAATAAATTTGCATTAAAATTTTAGTAGATACATATTAAATACGGGACTGTGCAGAATCAGCCAATCACAAGGCGTCCGACTAATGGTAACTGCCTGGCCGGCCATCGGCAAACACTGTCCGACTACTGATAAAACAGCACTTATATCACTTAAAAAATAATTAAAATCATGTAAGTAAGTTTATGTAAAAAAGTCTTATATTTAACATTAAGCCCAATATCTACACTATCTATTTCACAAGATTTCAATTCCATTACATCAATAAATAAATTTTAATCAACAATTTAAACTCAGTTTTTCCTAACCTGTCCGACCACTGGCTAATTTATCCTTCTTTAACACCTCAAGATGTCGATGGTCATCAGTCATCAGATGCGGATGACGAGTTTAATTTTTGTATTTATAATTTTTTCATTTGTCATAATACATTTTTTATTAACATATTATGTGAATATAAACATTTATTAAACACTTTTTTTGAATGTAAAAATGTACGGTAAAAGGAAGCCATGTACGGTAATTTAATCTGCGCGGTACGGCAAATTAATTTTGAGAAGTCTGAAGTTGGCAACCCTGAGTTTGTCAGGGTCCGTGATTGCGCCAGTTTGTTATTGTGCTATACCTATAGTGTGACAACAAAAAAAAACTATTTCTTTGACAAATATGAGCCAATATGCCTATTAGATATTGCTTTGTAGATAGTTGTGAAAAACATGTTTTATCAATTCTGTCGTTTCGTCTGTCGGTTTGTCTCTCTGTCTATTAGTTGGCGACATAGCTTAAATATATCTACTTACCCGATAGACTCCAAATTTTGACCAAAAATTAAGGGTCATATAAGGATGACCTAGTAATATGTTAAAAAAAATTGTTAAGACTTTTGTATTATTTGGGGTTACGTAAAGACCGATAATATGGGTTTCAATTTAAAAGGGGAATGGAAATCGTAAAAAACATTTGTTCAATTGACAAATTTTGCAGAAAAATTAAATGTGCGAACGGGATAAACTGGTACGAATGTACCATGACGGTATGTGTCAATCTGAAAACTATTTATTGATTTTTATTAAATTATGCCCAAAAGTCAACTGTGACATAGGTAGAAAGAAAATGGTAAAATATTGGTAGGAATCCAATAGCATGAAACAAAATGGCTCCCAATAAAAATGAAAAGTATATGGAACGCTTATATACTGCGACTATGTACTGAAGTAAATTGAGTCACACTTCACTATTCCAAATAAATGGAAAAAAAATTATACAAAGGAAGTTCCGGGTCAAAGGAAATTTACCGATTTTTTTATTTATATAATAAAAATATTGTATTCATAAATTCCACTAGCATGGTAGGTAACAATTTAATATTAAATTCACTATATTTAAATAACATTTAAAACTGTAATTGTAAAATATTAAACTAGTCTGACGACAAAATTCAACTCAATAATTTTTGTCTAGTTATTATTTATACTTTTGAAATTCCCTGGTAAATAAAAATTCGTTGCGCGAAGCCAAACTGCGTTGAAATAGGTCGCCAGTGTCGATCGGGTTTAAAACTAGGCGGCCCGCCATTTATCTGCGATTTTCAAAGTGCCGACGGCCAAGTGCGGCAACTTATATTTTTATTCAGTAAACTTTGTCTATAGATTACATTTATTACTCAATGCATACATTATAGGTTAGTATTAAATGGAGGAAAGTAATTATAAGTTATAAATACTACTTAATTGTGTTTTAAACATGTTAGTATTTGATGTTACGCCATACTGTTCACAGTATTATAAGAATATCAATAAAATCCAAGGAAAAGATGTTCTAATAATCCTCCACTATCAATGAGTGAAAAAGTTATATTTTAAATATTCACGATTGCATAGAACACGATCACCCTAGTTTTTCTGTACAAGAAATTGTTGAATGATGTTCCTGAATGACTGGAATTGGAAAGTCCACCGTTTTCAAATTATTGCGGGAGAGGAAGGCAGCAAGGCAAGTGGAACCTTCCAAGAAAATTCCAGGAAGACCAGCAAAAGTCCTTGATGACACGAAATGTGCAATTCGAAGAAAAGTTCAGTATTTTTATTTTAAAAAAGAAATACCCACTCTAGATAAAATTTTGATGAAGCTTGACCAAGATGACAGTATTCCTTTGAGGAAAAAACTTGAAAAACTCTTATTGACAACAAAAGTGTGGATATTGCTTGGGAAAAGCACTTTTACCGGAAAGCGATGAAATTGCTGGCGACGAAAATAGTTGAGAGGCATAAAGCACTGCCGCAGGGAGCAAGGGGCAAATGTATAAACAAACAGAGGGTGCTCCAATGGGGTCCTCACTATCACCAGTAGTTGCATATCAATTTACGAAGTACTTCGAGAAAGAAGCTCTTGAGACAGCTAGTTTGCAACCTAAGCTAAGGATTCGTTATGTATATGACATATTTGTAATATGCAGGGGCGTGCGGTGAAATTTTAAGAAAGGGAAGCAATTTTTAGAAACTTACCTATTTGTAATATAATTCGATTCTTCGATCAAGCAAATTCGTCAAAGACGTCATCATAAAAACGTCGATGCTCCGACATATTTTGGAGAAGTTTTTCAATGGACAACAGCGATGTATACGAAAGTCTCTCCTGCCCCGTTGAATTTCTCACGAAATTTTTTATACGTTTAAGTGTTGAAAAATTGCGTTCTACTGATGAACTTGTGGCAGGTATTGTCAATACTAATGCACACACTTCGGTGTAGGCATCTTCCAGCTCCTTGTCTTTTAAAAATTGCATTAGTTCCTTAGCGTTATTTTTTGCACTAATGTCATCAGTTTCGTAAATCACTTTTAGTTCAGATCGCAGTAACACTCGGTCGAAGAACTGGCCATAATGAAGAAGAAGAGATTTAAACGCATCTACTGGAAAAGTTTTTCTTTTAAATGCATCAAAATTGCAGAGCTCGAGGAATTTAAAATCATTTAAACCGTTAAATCTATACTTTATTTGTTGCTGAATTTGATCGATTATTTCATAAAAGAGGCGTCTGTATGATGTTTGAACATCTCCCACCTTGTCTGTTCGAAGACTCTTGGCTTGTGGTTCTACATTTAACGCCATCGTTTTCTCCCAAAAAAGGTCAGTCATCTCTTTTGGCTTAACATGGACTTAAAATCATCCACTTTTTTAGGCAAAAAGCAATATCATTTGTTTTAGTTTCTAATATATTAAAAACATTGTCCGAGAATGGAAATATTTCTGAAAATATGTTCAACAAATAATTAAAATTAAAATCTCGTTTCAACAGTCCAAAAAACCCCATCGAACTATTTATTACTTCTGAGTCCCACGTTTCATTATTTTCTATTATATTCTCAAATACTTCAATCAGTGATTCACGATTTTCAGATACTGTTAACACAAGTCTTCCATTATAGTTCCACCTAGTAGGAGCTACTTTGGGCAATCGTTTGTGGACAACGGAGTCCAAAGCTTGTGTACGTTTTGTTGACTTGAAAAAAAAAGCAGCCATGCCACTTAAAGTAACGAAAAATACTTTTCACTCTTTAATGTGATTGATGAACTGGGATAAAACTAAATTTAATTTATGAGCAAAACAATTGACAAACCCATCACTTGGGAAAGTTTCTCGAACTTTAGCTTGCAGACCCCCTAATTGTCCTGCCATCACTGCAGCTCCATCATAGCGTTGAGCAACTAATTTTTTCTTTCCATTAATTTCTTTAGTAACGTTATAAACTACGGTATATAATGCATCTGCTGTACGATTTTCGGACACATTCTTAAAACCTAAAAATCGCTCTTGAATACTTCCGTCTGTTTTACGTAGCGTATTACTATAGATAATTGGCTAAAATTAGTGATATCAGTCGTTTCGTCGAGAACAATAGCAATGAACCGCGCCTCGCCAATCTCCTACTTAATTCTTTTTAGAATAATGGTTGCAACACCGGAAATTAAATCATTCTGGATTCGATTCGACGTTCCGCGAAAAACGCTAGACTGCTCTAAATGATTTTTTTAGCAATCATCATATTTAGGCATTAAACTAAGTAAATCTTGAAAATTTTCTCTATTTGAAGAACCCTTGTTTCGCCATGACCTCTAAATCCCAATTCGTGCTGTCCGAGAAAACAAACAACATCGATAAGTCTTCTTTACTAGACTAGTTCATTGTGTTGGTGGTGACTAATTTCCACTGTTTATTAAAGGCGTGTTCAATTCTGGTTTTGTCGAAGATTTTTCTTTTATGACGGTCTGCAAATGCGCTTTGGACATAATGTGTCTTTTTACAGCTTTATGGAAATTGTTTAAATCGGAAAAACAAGTTTTATTCCAGAGACCTTTTTAATTTTCAAAAAGTAAACATGGCCAACAAAATAACTTACTTATATTTTCACACCCTGTTAGCCATTTAAATTGTTCGTATCGTTTTTCCGGATAAAAATGTCTAATAGTTTTTCATTTCTGTGGTTAAATTTTTCATAGGCGGTTTTGCCCTTCCTTTGGAAATTATTTGAAGCTTATCAGCGAAGTTTAATGTTGAAAATCTCTTTATTATTAAGACACACGCCACACATTCACACACACTCTTCTTACTAAATTCTCCAACATTTTCAACGTTATTACCGACAGCCGAAGTATTATTGTCTCCCATATCGCACTATGCACGACGCGACGTACGTATCACACAACACACGGATAGCCGTTCAAACAAAGAAATTACTCCAACGATAGCTTTCGCCCCCATTTAAGGCCGCGACTAAAATGCAAAAATTGGAAACAAACTAAATTAATGGTTTCCTATTTCAAAAATTACATTTTAGAAGATGTTTTGTAATTTTTTTTGGGGAAGTACTGCTTCCATGGACTGCACGCCCCTGGTTATATGGCAACGTGGTCATACAGAGCTCTAAACATTTGTGACTCACGTAAATGCATCCTAGAACACAATTTACCTAAACTTCTCTTTTTAGATGTTTTAGTCACAAAACTGCATAACGGACATTTCGAACACACAATTACAGAAAACCAATACATACTGGCAATTAATGGCCAATACCCTAATATTGACCACATTGACGGAACTTGCATTGTGTTCCATGCTATATGTATTTCTTCGTTATATATTTTTTTACTATGCACAAAAAAAATAAAACAAACACATATTTAACTATAAATTTTATTTCTGAGAAAATAATAAATCTCTTACAAATATAGTTCTTTTACAGTTGCATAAACATTTTGTTTCATTTTTTGGTAACAAAGGCACAATGACTCTAACGTTCCCCATAAAGATATGTAAAATAAAACATCCATTACACTACAGTACATGTTCTCCAACAGTATATGACTTCGAAACGCTTTTTCGAAATGCTAAAAGAACGGGAGAATATAGTTTATCGACAAAAGTCAATTGTTTTTTCTTTTAAATAATGGCAATTTGAGATACAAAAAAACTGTAAATATAAGTTTTGAAAATTATGTTGTGGATATTTTTTACTGAGACCACAAAGTACATTAGAGCATCGAAAATATGCGAAAATTACACAACTTATGTGTGTTTTTTACGTAGGACACCGTATATTTTTCTAGAACTTGGAAAAAACGTTTGTTTTCCTGATTTCACAAATATATAATATTATTTAAAAAATCAAAGTGACCTATGGATAACGTTAAAAGAAAAAATATGGGTGCATTTTGTTTCTTTTAACATTTGCAGTTGTTACTTCGATTCTTTTTAAATAACTTTTCACCTATATTTAAAGTTACTTATTTCTAAAAAGGCTAAAGCAAATGTCATATTTCACAAAAACGCTGGAACACGTGGAGTGATTTAAATGGTTGTTCATATTTTTGCAATATTTTCAGCCCCTCCCTACAACCCCTTAATTTGTAGGCACCATAACTTTTATTTCAAATGGCAAACTAGGTCACACAGGGCCTCTATGACAGGGGCTTCTAAAACTGAAACCAATATTAGCACCAAATTAGGGGTCTGCTCGTTGCGTTACAGTAAAAAGAGCCCACATAAGTTTTTAATTAAAATTAACTATATCAAAATAGATACTTATGGTGTAATTCGGAACGACCTTGGTTACCATAAATTATTAGATCCCATCGACTTATCCAGTGACTTGCGTAAATTTCATAAAAATTATCTTGAGAGAATATACAGCAAAGTCCGCTTATAACGAAACTGTTTACAGCGAACTTCCGGATACAACGATCCTATTTTTAATGATCTAAAATATTTGTTTTCTCTTGTAACGAACCTTTTTCAATCTTCTAAAGTAAAATAAGCCGCATGTAAAACAACGGAGAACGAACACTCCGTTTTATTATTTAAATAGTTTAGATGATAAATGTCAAACCATTCTGCCGCTACTACGAAGCTTGCTTGTGTACTTCGTTTTAAATAACAAAATAATCGAAATTATTTGTTAAAAAATAGAAGAAAAAATTTAAAACACTTATCAGCTTACAGTTATTACAAATTCGCAAATTAATTCGATAATTTGATCGCATATCACACAAGTAATGGTTGCTCCTCTTTATGGATCTACGCGTCGCAAACTTCGGCTAGAGGATTTACCGACTACACCGCGGGACTTTCCCGACTTTTGTTGAATATCGCAGCTCCCTTGCTTATTCGGTTTATCTAGCCTGTCTCGTATATGTATTTTTGTAGTTCGGATTCTTGAAGTACAGTAAGTAAAGTAATCGCATCTTTTTATTGACTTACGCATATCAAGCATATTAAAATGGAAAAACAAAAACGTAAGGCTTTAACATTGAAGGAAAAGTATGAGGTTATAAAAAAATACGACCTGACGTTCGCAAAGCCTTAAATCTTACGAAATCTACCACTGCGACGATTTGGAAAAAGAGGCACGATATTTTGTCAGCGTAACTTTTAAAGTGGTTTACCCAAAAACGACAAGAGAACGTTCCTATAAGTGGTAGTGTTTTGCACGAAAAGGCCAGAGAAATGGGTAGCAATATTAAAAAAACTGAATTTAAATGTTTTAGAAGCTAGACAGAGGTTCAAAAAGAGGCATAATATCACCAGTGTGAAAACTGTGGGAGAGTCCGGAAGAGTGAATATGAATGTTGTCAGTGATTGGCTGAACAATGTATAGCCCACCATACGAGAAAATTATGAATACAAAGACATTTTTAACGCCGATGAAACAGGCCTATTTTATAAAGTGACACCCGACACAACACTGAAATTTGTTGGTGAAAATTGTGCTAGAGGCAAATTGTCTAAAGTAAGCTTTCCAGTTTTAGTGGCAGCGAACATGTCTGGAACAGAGAAAAGAAAATTGTTGGTTATAGAAAAATCTGCCGGACCTAGATGGTTTAAAAATAAAATTCTACCGGTAAAACACACAGCAAACAATAAAGCTTGGATGACATCAGACATTTTTAAAGTTGAGTTCTTGGGATGAAGAACTAAAAAAGAAAAAGCGAAAAATATTACTTATTATTGACAATTGCCCAGAATATGTAAACATCGACAATGATATTGTAGCAAGAGAGATGTTGACTGATGAGCAGATCGTTGACTATGTAACTTCCAACATTTGATTAAGTGATACTGAGGAGGAAGAAGTCATTGGTGAAACCGATTCTACTAAAAATAAGGCTGTTTACGTTCCAACAATTTCCGAAGTAGCAAAAAAACTGTTTCGGAGACTCATATTTTTTTGGAGTTACGCCAAGTTCCTGACGATATTTGGGCATCTTTTTGTAAACTTGAAAACTACATTGGCAACACATATTTTTGTAGCAGAAATGTGCAACCAAAATTACAGTTTTATTTAAATCGATTTAGGCTTTGTTTTTCTTAGTTGTAGATTATGTAGTATGTACTTGTTGAATACACACATAATGCATAGATATTAAAATGGTTCAGCAAATAAAAGCTTTTGTAATTTTTTATTTTTAGTATATATATATCTATATATATATATATATATATATATATATATATATATATATATATATATATATATATATATATATATATATATATATATATATATATATATATATATATATATATATATATATATATATATATATATATATATATATATATATATATATATATATATATATATATATATATATATATATATATATATATATATATATATATATATATATATATATATATATATATATATATATATATATATATATATATAAATTATAATAAATTATTTAAAAAAAATATGTATATTAGTTACTGACTACAACAAACCTCGGATATAACGAACCATGCATTTTTCGAGTTCGTTATATCCGGACATTACTGTAGTTTCAACAAGATGGCGCACCACAGCATTTAGGTATAAATGTTTAAAGTTACTTGGACGAAATTTTTCCGAATCGGTGGATAAGTCGATGGGGTCCCATTGATTGGCCACCAAGGTTTCCGGACCTTACACTATTAGACTTCTTTCTATGGGGGTATTTGAAGGAGAGAGTGTTTAAAAATAGACCAAATAGCGTTGAGGAACTACAAGATAAAATAAGGATGGAGGCTGTTAATTTACCAGTCGACAATTTTTGAAGTGCGGCTGATAGTATTTACCACAGACTTGGTACATGTCAAGTAGAAGATGGAGATCACTTTCAGCATTTGTTACAATAGTTGAATCAGGTGAGTGCTAAGGATCCCCCTCGAATAATTTTAATTAAACAACTTATGGCGACTCGCTTTACTTAACAAAATGAGCCGACCTCCCATTTGTTACTGGTATCGGATTCAGTTTTAGAAGACTAGAAGAAAATATTACAAAAAGAAAACCATTTAAACCAATTCACGTGTCCCAGAGGCTAGCGTGAAATATGACATACAGAAGATATGAAATTTGTGCGTTTCTTTTGAACAATCCTTTATATTTTTAAAATCAGGAAAATACAATTCCAGGCCACTTAAAAAATTATCAGTTGTGTAATTTTCGCAGCTTTCGACGCTTTTTCGTTTTTTTTATATCACTAAAGTATATCCCAGGTCAAAAACGGTAATTTTGGTATTAACATTTTTTTACTACCTCAAAAAATAAAGAACAAAAATGCGTGTGAAGATAAAAAAAAAACATCCTGTATATGTATAGTTTTTGGCAAGCGATTTAATTACACACTAGATATTTTATACCTAATACATGAGAGTACAGCTACATAATGTAACACTATGTAGCTAAAAAAAGAACCTTGCAATAAGTATCAGTACTTACGATGCTTTAAAAATAATATTAAACAAAAATTTAGCAACTATACAAGTAAATATTTTAGCAATTAAAACTGCTTAAGTTTATCTATTAAACTTTTTGTCCAAAAGAGGATTATACAATGCATGCCAAAAATGAATTTTTAATAAAGATTCATAGGAATAAAGAAAATATTCAGAGACATTGGTAAGGAAGGGTATTATTTATATTTATAGCGCGATTTACACGCACATATCAGTTTAAGTATACATAACATACGAATGGGAATATCAACTATTTTGCCGAATTATTTAATATATACAAGGTATAAAAGACCAAAACTTTTTAACTACTCATATGGAGCAGAATATTAATATCTGTACAAAAAAAAAAAAAAGAAAATAATTACAGTTTCCCAAATTCTTCTCAAACAGTAATTAAATGGTATAAAAAGAAAGTTTAAAAAGAAGACAATATTTGAAATCCACATTTTTGATAACTTTTCGAGGAACAGGAATCCAAAGGTTATTTAGAAGAATTATCAAAAAACAATATTTTTGTAAATTTTTATCTGGACTACTACCTCCGTGACAGTAGACCAACAAATGAGGCTATTAATGTATCCTTGTAAGGCACATACTTTTGTAAATTTTTATCTGATCACTACTACCTCCTTGACAGTGGACCAACAAATGAGGCTATTAATGTATCCTTGTAAGGAACATACTTAATGATAAAGAAAACAGTTCAAGACACAATTTTCATTAAAATAAAGAAATCTAATTGTTAAATAGTAAATAAAAACCTTTTTTGGTTGGGTTTATTTTACTCATTGCAGAAAGACATGTTCCCATGTTGGCAGATTTGTACTGTTTATTTTAAAAGTTTTGGACAGCCCGTCTCTGATTGTTATTCCATGTAAAAATTAATGTACAGGGTGATTTTTATAATTTGACTTGCTTTTTTTGCTCATTATTTTTTGAGATACGAAAAACTGGAAATACTAAACTTGAGTTTTTATAAATAGGACATTCTATATTAATATTTTTGAAATCAGAAAGAAAATAATTTTGTAGGGGTAAAAAACAATATAGGCTTTCATACTTTTATAACATCAAAGGTTTTCAGTGTCATAACAATCAAATGGGAAAGTTTATAATTATAAATTAGAGAAAAATAAAGGTGAAACCAAATTTCATATTAAACTTTTTAATGAGTGTTCGATACATACATGTTTTTTGGTATACACAGCATAACTCAAGACTCGTAAAATATCTTGAATAAAATTTACACCCACCAAAAATAACAGGTACACTTACCAATACCCCTCTTACCAAAATATAAGTAAAAAGTGAACCAAATCATTGTAAATACTCAAATTATATGTAAATGAACACCAATTTAACTAGTACTAACCGAAAAAATATCACTAACGCTACCTGAATACAATAATATTACAGCGCAACACATAAACAAAAAATATATTTGTTCCGGATGCATAAAATAACTTAAAATGAAAATATATACCCCAGTTAAACGGACAACGCGTATGTATATTACCCTAAGTAAGTAGGTAGGAATAACGTTAATACTAGAGTATTATACATGCATAATCCAAGCTAAAAAAAAAGGAAAAACAGAGAAAGTCAACTACTTAACTATACTTCAATTATAGAAATATATTTATCATAAAAATCAATATACTTTGTTATCTATTCCTGCGTTAAAAATAGTTCTTTTAAATTTGTAAAAAACTATATTTAGGTACAACGAGACCTCTATATACTGTTTTTACATAACTGTTTTTTTAAAGACATATCGTAGACCAACATGCAACTTATTTTGAAAAGGAATGGCTTGTGTAAATTGAGCTTAAAATAGTCTAAGGACTTTCAGATCAATGTATAGTGGACCTTAATCTTCAATTAAGGCCAATTTTCAAGAGAAAAAAAAAGGGAAAATATAACAGTGGATGATTTTGATTTATAATGAAATGGCATTAATAAATAAATAAAAGGTGGCCCACGATACGCATTAAAAATTGTTTAGCAACAAACTGCCCATTTACTTATCTGGATTTTTTTAACACAGACTTTTTCAACGTTTTGGTTTTGTCTTGTAACCGTTGACGCAACGTGTTTTTCGCCACTGCCTGTGGCTTCGGCAACTTCTGCTTGGAGGAACTATTTTTAATACCTAGAAATAAAATCAAAATCGTTTATTTCCATAGACATAAAGGACGCATTGCAATTGTCATGTAAGAAGATACATTTAAAAAAATAAAATAAAAAAGATGCATTTAAATAAAATACAATACAACAGTATGAAACATCAGATATTTTAAAATTTACACTATTATACAAAGTCATCAAAAATGAAACCAATAAAATTCTTTAACAGAGTAAAAGGATTTGCTGCTAATATGGCCTTTAATTAACTTTTAAACTGAAAATAGTTGGGTTTTTCTTTAATGTATGTAGGTAGATGATTGAACACCTTCAAACAACTTATCTCAGGTCCTTTCTGCACTTGAGTCAGTCTCGCACTGGGCACATAAAGCTTGTCTGCATTTCATGTTTTGTAATGATTAATATCACTCCATTTCAAATAGCTAAAACGATGTTTAAAAATACAAGCACACTGGAGAACATAAAGGTTTATCACAGTAAGTATCTTCTCAGAAGCAAAAACTTGGCGACATGAGGCCCTAAATGATAGTCGAAACATGTAGACCATATGAAGGGACATAATTTACTGATCCATAGTAAAAAGCCTTAAGTGTGTCAGTGTTGACATATTCTCTAAACCTTAGCATTGCAAAATTAACAGACGATAATTTATTGCACACACATTCGGTGTGAGTACTCCAGGAGAGGTGTTTTCAATAGAGACGTCGTCGAAGCGTGTAGTCGTGTTGTCGTTCTCTCGATTTTATTCGTTTTTTTTCTTTTTTTTCGAGTTCTGTTATAGTTTAAAAATCTAAATTCTCGCTAATAATAATATTTAGTCTGGGTCGTCTTACTGTGCGTGATTGCAGCCCCGAAATTCCAGTTTCTAGTGCATTATTACTTGAAATGGTTTTTCTTTTTTTTTAATGTGAATGCCAAATTCTTATTTGCATCAACATTCAGGCTGCCTAATCAAGTACTAACGAAATCCGAAATCTCAATAAAAACAGTTTCTGTAAAAAATCTTAGTGTAAACAAGCCCAAATTCCTCAGTAAAATCGGTGCAAGTGTACCCGTCAATAGAAATATAAACATCGGTAATTTAGGTGCAAGTGTACTCTGGTCGTAAATATAAATATAAACAAGCACCAAAATAAACATCTGTCAATAATATAAACATAAACATTGGTAATTTCGGTGCTCTTGTACTGGTTTTAATATAAGTTTAGTCAGTGAATATATATCGGGACAATGGCAGCTATTTGCAATAAATGCTCTGCAGGGGAAGCAGAGAGCTATGGTCATGCTAAATGTGATAAATGTAGCTATGTTTTGTGCTATAAATGTTCGTCACTGACTGGTTCTGAACATAAGGCAGTAGCCCTAAAAAAGAGATCACTCTGCATTAAGTACATATGTGTTGATTGCTGCAGACAGTGTACTGGTGACCACGTTTCGGCTTCGAATCTAGGCGAGGCGGTGGCGTTGCTACTGAAGGGTATTGAGGAAATCAAATCTATTAACAGCAATATCAAACCACTCGATGATATTAGAAACATACTCAATCAAGACTCTGCTCTGGTATGTGAGAAGATTAATTTAGCAGTTTCAAACATTAGGAACTCATCAGACATCGTTTCCAACATCAAGGAGGAACTTCTGAGAGAATTGCAAAAACAAATTGCCGTTAAACTGGACAGCAATTTGGCCAGCATTAAATCAGCTAATACTGAACTGGTTTCCTTCCTCACAAAGGACATTAACTTGACTAATAATGGAACCTCGAGTAATAAGACTATTGTTAGGTCTAATGAGGATGAGAGCTCTAGTGGTCTTTTTAATAGCATACTGCATAAAATATCAAATCAATTTAGTCATGAATTTGCATCTATAAAAAGTGATATTAGCCTTCTTAAAGCTAAAATTCAAGAAAAGGATACTGAGTCCTCTGGCCATCAAGACTTGCAGCACCCTAAATCAGCTACAACAACAAAAAAATTGAAGCAAGTTTATAGCAAACCCCTTCCTGCTGACTCCCTGATCAAACCCTCTACTGTAAATAACGAGGTTCATCAAATTAACAGTTTAAATTCCAACCGTAAACAACAAAAAAATGGAAATAAGGACCCTCAAGAATACTCTGGTGGTCTAAGGACTGAACATGGGACATCCAAAGTCCTAGGCGATGATGATATAAGGGCTGTTGTGAAAACCAAACAATGTACTGTATTCGCATCCTTATTCTCTCTCAATACTACCGAAAATAAATTAGAAAATTATCTTATTAACAAACTTAACAGTGAGAACATAAAATGTGAGGAAATAAACAAAGGTAATTCAAACAAAACCTATAAGTCTTTTAAAGTAACAGCCAATTTTGAACTAAAAAATGAACTTTTCAACTCAGATACATGGCCAAAAGATATAGTAATCAGACCTTACAATTTTTTTCGATTTTTAGATTGGAATCAGTTTTACACATTAATGTCCAATGTATTCGTAACAAAATACATGAACTTGAAATATTTCTTATTGATAATCCACACATTAATATAATACTTATCACTGAACACTGGCTTAACACTCGAGAAAAATCATGCTTCCCTATTCTAGGGTTTGAACTTGTCAGCTGCTTTTGCCGTGAGAATGCCAAAAATGGTGGTGCTTGCATCTATGCTAGAGAAATGCTAAATAATGTCGAGGTGGGTGAACTGGTAGCTTTCTCTGTAGAAAGAACTTGTGAGGTGGCTGCTTGTTATTCAAAAAGTATCAATCTTCTGTCTGTGGCAATTTACAGACTGCCAAACTTAAATTTAGATATATTTTCCTCCACTCTGCAAACAGTGCTCGAACATGGCAGTAGATTGAAGCACAGACATAACATATTGGTGGGGGGTGACTTTAATGTGGACCTTCTTGGGGATAACAGGGAAAAGAATATGCTTCTTGAACTTTTTAACTCCTTTGGTCTTACCCAAACCATATATTCCCACACTAGGCATCAGGGTGAACGGTTCAGTGGTTTGGATAATATATTTGTTAGCTTTGTCATTTCAGGTCCAGGACTCACCCTGGACTTAGGTATGTCAGACCATCTGGCTCAACTTGTGCAGCTTAACTTTGATCATCCGGATGACTCTGCATGCAGTGATATTGTTTATAGAAGGGTTTACAGTGCAAGCAGTGTAGTTGCCTTCAATGCTTCACATAGTAGTGAACAGTGGAGGGATGTTTATATTGCTGACTCTGCTGTAAAAAAACTAGATTGTTTCTTGACTACCTTCACCTATTATTATAATTTACACTTCTTCCCCAAGCAGGTTAAAAATCAAAACCCTGATGCGTCTGCCTGGGTCACTCCGGAAATTAAAAGATCCAAAGACTTAAAGTTATTTTTCTATGAATATTATAAACAATATCCTACCGAAATTAATAAAAATGTATATACAGAATATAGAAAAATATATCGTAAGCAACTTCTGAAAGCTAAAGAAACATTTTACAGTAGTAAAATACATCAATCTGAAAATAAAAGTGCATATGGGGTATAATTAACTATGAGACTGGTCATACAAAATCAAAAATATTACCTGACAATGTAAGCCCTGATCAGTTTAACTCTTTTTTTGTTAACAATGCTGAAAACATTCTACAATCCTTAACAGTGACTCCTGCTGATCCCATTGTGGTATTGAACAGTAAAAATCATAAGCAACAACACTCTGTTTTTATAAGGCCAGTAACCCCAGATGATATTAAGATCATAATACAAAAATTAAAGAACAAAAAACCGAGGATATCTATTCAGTTAACTCCCTTGTTGTTAGGGCATGCAGTCGGTATATCACTGAACCCCTTGCTGACACAATAAATGCCTGCTTGCTTGAAGGGCGTTTCCCAGATGCATTGAAGGTGGCTAGGGTCGTCCCTATATACAAAAAAGGGGATTACAATGATATGAGTAACTATAGGCAAATATCAATTCTACCCATTTTCTCTAAAATTTTCGAAGTCATTATGTGTGAGAGTGTATTTTCTTTCTTTGATCAACATAGCATTTTTTCAGATGGTCAATATGGTTTCCGTGGGGGCCTGTCTACATCTGATGCAATGTGTAGGCTGTCAGAGTATGTGTGGGAATCTTTTGAAGCGGGTCTTGATAGTGAATGCTTGTTGACAGACCTCACCTCTGCCTTCGACTGTGTCGACCACAGCATTCTGCTCAGTAAAATGGAGCACTATGGTATTAGAGGGATAACTCTGGACCTATTTAAGTCTTACCTTAGTAATCGACACCAGCAAGTTTTCATCAACGGTAAGCTGAGCTCATCCTTACAAATAAAGAGAGGTGTACCTCAGGGGTCTATACTAGGACCCCTACTTTTTCTTATCTTCATTAATGACCTCCCAGGTTCAATAACATACAGTCAGTGTTTGACCTTGATGCCATTATTATAAGATGTATCTCGGAGGATGTTTGATGAGGCTAGATTGTGGTTTGCTACAAATAAGCTCCTATTAAATGAGTCTAAAACATTAGACATGAAGTTCAGATTAACCGGTGGTAGAGCTGATGTGTCTCTGAAGTTTTTGGGTTTGCAGCTGGATCCTGCTTTATCTTGGAATGAACATATTAATACTCTCTGTAATAGACTCTCTTCTTGCCTATATGCACTGCGTAGGGTACGTTTAACAGCTGGTCAACATGCTGCTTTGATAGCTTACCATGGCTTATTCCACACAAGAATGAGCTATGGAATACTGGCTTGGGGTGATGCAGCGCACACTAACCTGCTGAGAGTATTTATGAAGCAAAAACAAGCCATCAGAATAATTTTTAACATGAAATCCACAGAGAGTTGTAAACCTCTTTTTCTTCGACACTCTATACTGACTCTCTTTGGTCGGATAGTTCTTGAGAATATATGTTACCTAAAAAAGTACATTCATCAACACACCACTCATTCAGACATTCATGACCATGATACCCGACACAAGGGAAATATTTTAAAACCACAGAACAGGCTTCATAGGAATAACACTGTTGGCATAGATCTATACAATCTATTGCCTCTTGCTTTCAGGCAACTGAATTCATTACGGTTCAGAACTCAATTAAAAAAATATTTAACAGCCATTGCTCCTTATTCAGTGACTGATTTTCAAAGTGCCATAAGAGAGAATAAGGAGATCAACTTACTATTAGTGTAGATTTAATGGTATTTTAATTAAATGTTTTGTAGTTGATACTTGTATGTTTTAAGTCTAATATATATTATTATGTTAAGTATTTCTTCTATGTAACGTATTTTATTTTATTGAATTCTTTTTTGACCTATCTATGAAAATGTATTTTTTCTTCAGACTAATAAACTTAAATAAAAATAAATAAATAAAAAACTCCCAAGAACTTAACAGATTCTCTTTGCTTGATATTAGTGGACCCATCCCTGATAAGCAGACTTCTATCCTGCAGAATTCTTATAGGGATAAAAAGCATAAAGTTGGTTTTTGAGCTATTTAGACAAAGTCCATTGTTCTCACACCAAGCAGATCTGCCACGGACACTGCTATTAGCCTTGACCCAAAGGATTTCATAGTTGTCATTAAAACGAATATATGTATAATAAAACATTTCTTCAAATTCTGTCAATAGCGACCAATAAAATGCATTAACATGTAAAAGGAAACAGAAAGTTTATCTTTAACACTGTTGTTGATTTGGGCAAAGTAATTAATATCTATTGTTTCGGCGTTGAACTGTTGCCGCTCCCGGCGCCATCTTGGATACAACATTGAATGTTAAATTTATTGCAAATTATTAAAGTATTAAAAGAATTACCACTGGCTGAGCATTATTTCAATGTACATGGCCAACGAGAGCTAAAACAAGCTTTATTTTATAGGTTTATGTCACCAGGTCCTTATATTATGCCCTACTGAGACAAGCTGTCCTATCTGAATAAATCGAACTAGTGTATTGTTTTTTCGCTTTAAAAAAATCACAAATATTTTGTAACTTGACTTTTGCACTTTTTTTAAAAGCTAAACCATTAAAATGCTTCTCTTTCTCCAGACTTTATTTTGCACTTATGTCAGTAAACGTAATAAAAAATTAATAGTCTGTAGTAAACGAACAGTTTGTGGAATTTATAAATGAAAACATTTTGGTACATCAAGCTGCAGTTTCAGCAGAAGATTTTATTAAATCATATCTAAATGTTTTACCAAATCGGCTTAAAGTAAATAAACAAAAATTAAATCTAAGACAAAAATGCATGGTTCTGGGTAAAAATTTAACCACTAATAACGTGTATATTTCGTCGAAAGGATTAAATTTGGTAATAGCAAAATCCTTTAAATATTTATGCACAATTATAGATGATAGATTAAATTCTCACTTACATTTTGAAAAGACTATTAGTAAAATAAAATTGCCGGTTAAATTAGATATTTTAAAAGAATTTGTCCAAATTTAAGTTTTTCTCCAAAAAAATTATTTATAATAACATTATCTATCTACATTTTCTATATGGTTCTACATTTTTATATTTGGCAAATGAAGAAATATTTGTTAAATTACAAATTTTACAAAAAAAGTCATGTGGATCTTACTAAATTGTGATAAATATACAAAAATTTATTTAATGTTAAAAAAATTAGAATGGCTAAATGTTCGAAATTTAATTTTTTATCTAGTCCAAAGTTTTAATTGTAAAACTAAAAATAATTTATTGCCCGAAAATCTAAAAAATATTTATAAATGAAGCTGTGGAGAACATAATTATCAAACAAGACAAAACAAAAATTTACATTTTAAATTATGTTTCTAAACAGGTTGCTTATAAGTCAATTTTTCATAAAGGCTCGACTCAATGTAATAAAACTACTATTTATTATAAAGTCTAATATCTTCAAAGAGATTCTTTATTTAAGAATCAGTTGTAAAAGCTGATAAGTAACACAAAAGTATGGTTTCTGAAGCTAGTTTAGAGTAGTCTATAATATTTAGAATTTTATGCCGTAAGAATCTAAATGTAGCATTTATGCTAAATAAATAAATTAACTAAGTTGTCTTAGGAGCACGGTATCAATTTCTGCTGTTTCGTTTGACCCATATATTTACATATATAAAAGAAAAGTTAAATTTTAAACCAACTAAATCTATTTCCAAAAATACAAATAATATTCAAATTCTTATCCTAAAAACAACTCTGAATAATTATATGAATATACAATCAAAATAATTTGTTGACCAATAGGTACACAAATTTAAAAGTTACTGTGCCTTATTATGGTTAAAAAAAATTTCCATGACAGTAGAGTGAGCTTCCCAAATCCAAATTAGCTTACATTTACTAAGTAAAAAAAATTCAAAACCGTCAATGGTCTGTTGTTTTAAAGCTTTTTCCAATATTTTTCAGAATATATGAATTATTGAAATTGGTCTGTAATTCTCTGGTGTATTTTTGGAACTCTTCTTATGATTTGAGATTTTCAGACATAGCTTTGTCAGAGGTATGTATGAGATCAATGATACTTTTTATAATTTTTCGATTAGATCATAAAAGTTGACTCTAAAAAAGAAAACTGAAATATCACAGGATTCCTAGTTGCTGTGAGAAACTTGGCTTTTAAGCAGTTTAGACATTATGTTAATAAGTTTCTTATTGTGAACTTAGGTGATACTTAAGTAGCAGAGATTTTTACTGTCTAAATATAATTGATTTGTGCAAAAAAGTATTGAATACTAACACAAAATAATCTATTATCTAAAATATTAAATCAAGCTATTTAAACTCTCCATGATGGTGTGTAGAATGCAAAACAAAAATATAATAACTAAAATTCGAAGGGACAAAAGAACTAATTCGACAAATTGGAGTATATACTCCACTATATTCCCTTGTATTTTGGAAACGGTTTGTCAGAGAAAATAGTTTTATATGGAATGCACTGAGAACAAGTGAATTTTAGTTTCTTTAATTTAAGATGTCAATGGAAGTGGTAACCGCGGCAAGAATAAACTTTCCATAACATTTTGCAGGGTAAAATGTATCTATTGCTAAACTTAATAGTAATATATAATGAAGCCAAATGTTCCAAAACTAATTAAATATCTTACCTTTTGGAACAACTCCTTTAATATTCTCTTTGGCATCGTTTTTGTTACCGGCATCTGATTTCCTAGTAGAACTCCTCAGGGTACCCGTATTTCCGTGCGAACTCCTAGTTTCCCTTATACTATTGAGCACTTGCAGTTTGCCTTTTCTGGGGTTATCAGACAAATTCTTGTCTGATTTTTCTTCTTTCTTTACAGGTTCCTTGATGGGAGATTTAATGGCAGTAATTTTTTCTGATTTTTTAGTAGGTTTTTCAATTGCACTATCATTATTTGGAGGATTTAGCTGTAGTTTTTTCGGCGTATCTTTGGATCTCTGAGATGCATTTCTTACAGATTGCCTTTTAAAGTTGCTCAGTTTTCCTATAATAAATGTTGTCTGTAATATGGTTTTTAGTACGTAAGCATAACTTTTAGAGTTTGTAAAAACCCAATGTTTTACATGCTTTGGGTGGGTTTTTGAGTATATGCTGGGTTTATGTAAATTTTGATAAAAAGTTGCTGATTTAAATAGGCAAGAGCAAATTATTGAAAAATAACTTGAACGTGCAACCGAAGGCGAAACATCGGAAGTGATTGTATTTTGATGTAGCCTAATCTCAAGAACCATGATTTTCTTAATTGACCACAGCCGTGAAAGCTATCGTTCTATATACCTATGTGATTCTAACTTTTTTTAAAAATATATTAATACGTTAAAAAGCTAGCCTGTTTACAAGCTTAATTATGTTGTAACTGAAACTAAGATTCTGATATATTTCCCCCTTTTACAGAAATATGGAACAACTATTCTTACTCCTAACCCTTGTATTATAAAACAAATAGTAGAAATTAGTATATTGTTTTATGCTATTTACCAAACATTTTCTTAAAATAACCAAAAAGACTGGAAATATATTCAATTTCTTGTACAGTTGTTCTGTGACAAAAAAAATACAACTTACATTGTAAAATGTTTATGTTTTTATCTTTATAAAAATGTGTTGAAAAACATAGTTTACAAAACTTATGTATTTTATTTAGTATATATTGAGTTTGAGCAGAAATTAAATAATACAGAGAAGTTAATATTTCAAATAAACAAATTAGATCCTAAAAGTAAACTACAAAAACCATTCACATAATATATTGCTTTATGCAACCAGTAAAAAGATGAATTTAGCTACAGAATACTAAAAATACCAGTGATGAGTAAAATGAAGCCATGCACAAAAGAAATAAAAAAATGACAAATATAAAGAGAAACAAATTTATAATGGTAGAGACATCCATTTTATAAAGTCAAAAGCTAAAACTTACCTGAAATCACAACTTTTTTATTTTTCCCAACCTTCCCTAATGAAAAATGTAGTTTTGTTTGTTTGATATCACTCTTTTTCCTGTTTTTCTCTTGCTCCTCATTTGCCTTCAACATCTCACTGTTTTTCTCTGCTTTGGCAGTCTTTACCTGAGTTTTTAATAATTTTCCTGTTTTATTTAAAGGTTTTTCAAATATTTCCAGATTTTCCTGCACCTCTACCGGTTTCTCAGAAGTTTTTATATTTTTTTCTTGCGCACGACTCTCTTCGGCCTTTAATGATTTTTCCAAAGCTTTCAAAGGGCTTTCAAGAGGCTTCGGACTAATCTTACTTTTAGTACTTTTCGGCATCACCGTTTCTAAAACCATCTTTAATTTTCTTCTGTTTAATTGACTCTTAACTAGCGATTTCTTCTTCAAACTGACTTTCTTGCTTCTCAATATCTTCTGTGTGATACTGAGTTTTGTGCTCCCATCTTCAGTATCGTTATTGTCATGTTCTCGTTCTGGTACAATGTTCTTCATTTTCTCAGCCTCTTCAGCTAGCTTCTTTAACTTTTCTTCTGCCAGAGTGCATGGAGCAGGTGTCCGACTTTCACTTAGGAACTTCTGAGTCAAGCTAAGTCTCAAACTCTTCCTTTGCTGGTGGTAACCATCGTCGGTCTCTAATTTTCTTTTTGGTGCCTTTTTTTCAATTTCTTCCAAGTGTTTGGCCTGTTTTTTGGTACTGCTCCTCAACGTGCATTTACTACTTTCTTTTTCAATTTCATTTGTATGGCTCACATCAGAATTTAAGTCCTCTTCAGCTAGACTATCTTCAATGTTACTACTAGAAATCTCATTTATTTGAATTGTATTGTCTTCAGGCTTTTGTGTGTTGTTCTCTTTCCCTCCATCTGAGGGTCTGTATGGTTCTCTGGGGTCGAAACTGGTACTCTCCCTCAATTTAGGCACAAAATTTCTTTCCTTCAAAGGATAATTGCTAGAAACGTCACTGGAAGATATAGATGTATTGCTATTCGTCGTTTCACAACTATTACTACAAGATTTACTTAATTTATCTTCAAAAGGTTCTTTGTCCACAATCTTTGTTTGAGGCAATTCTTCAGGAGCAGACAAAGAAACGTCTGCCTTCGCCGGCGATTGCTCCTTGGGAGGAGATTCTTTGGGATCTGTGTTTTGAACATTCTTAGAATTGCCCTGGTTGTTATGAGTTTCAAGAGCAGCATGTTCATCATATCTGTAATAAAGAAGCAAAATTAATGAAAGTCTATTAACTCCTTACTAATATGTTATATCACAAATACATACCTGGTCATAATTTTAAGGCCACTTTCTGGAAGATTTTTCTTACGGTCCTTTAACACTTGAGCTCTAGGAGGTCCAGGCGGATCCAGCATTAAAGTCACAGCTGAGGTATTGTCGGCTCTCATTTTTGTTGCGTGCCATCTAAAAAATTATTTCATTTCCATACATTAATGAACACATGATACCAGAACCTTTATTTCAGGAAATATAGAATGAAAAACACAATTAAAAGCACAGAAACATATAAATATAAACGATACTGGTTATCTAAAAAAGGTGTGCAAGTAAGTATACATATATTTACCTGTCCAATGCCCTTTCAACCAACAATTTGCTGGGATTAAGCCAAACCTTGTTACTCTCATCACTCAAAGCTTCACACTCATTATGTCTTTCAGCTTGTTGTACAATATGCACTGCGACTCCTGGACTCAGCATATTGAAAAGACCATCAGTGCCTGACAAAAAAAAAACAAATAAATATATTTATCTCTAGTACCAGAATACTATAAATTAATGTTAACTATAAGACATTAGATATTGTTTACAAAGGCTTTGTTACTGTAAAATCTGTAAATACCAGTTTTTTTTTAAACTATATGTTATATTTAAATTTTTTCCTTTAGAACTAGTAAAAATGTTTTCACAAAAACTAATGATTTATTTTCTAGCATTCCACATTTCAGTTATATTTCAATCCCAGCAAAATATCCAGAACCCTAATAATTTTGTAGAGATTGTTATGGACTCGATCTATCTTTGGTGGTAACAATGGTTAAATATCTAATTATTATCCTACTAATTAAACTAATAAACAAATCTTCATTCACAAGGGGGGTCTTCCCAGATTGTCTCATTTATAAAAATGGTTGAAAGTTTTAACCCAGACTTGGAAAAAAATTAAAAATTTCATTATTTTGTTTTTTATTTTATCATCACATAACACTTAAACAGGTGTCACTTCCTAGTGCCCCAACCAGTATATTTGTTTATAATTTCATTGAAGTAAGTCTGATAAAATATTTCTTGGACTGTTAATATGTAGTCATATTTTATCTCTGCCAATGACAAATACAAAGCAATGTTTCAAACATTTTATTATCTGTAAGTCATTTTAAATTTTTTACTGATATTAAAATTAGCATTAGATGAATAATTTTTATTACATCTTACCAAAGATAAGACACCTATGAATATTAGTATCAATTGGTAGTACAGAACAATCAGGATCAGGAGAGACCACAAACTGGTTTATTTGAGAGTTATAAGACCACAAATCTCCCAGGCTGCGAGCCACCGCCAAAAAAGGTATTTCGTCGATTGGCGTCGATCTTCTGACAGGTCCCTGGTGTCCAATTTTTGGCCTGTTCCACACTACACGTGGCACACCTAAAATGATCTATTTTTATAAAACTGGAGATAAATAAAGATAAACTTTTTTAGATACATTTTCACATATTTAAAAAAAAAAGGTACCTGACTTAGCCACAACTTTGCCCCCACAACTTTCAATTCGCTTCATTTCTTCTGGATTTTCAGGTTTATGGTCCTTAGTTAAAGGTTTTGCTCTCCATTCTGAGCTCCCTGGTTCCTGGTAGCCTGTTAAATATATAATATTTTAAAGATAACATCTACAATGAATGTCTATAAATATACGAATTCTATACTGTAAAATATTATTCATTTGTTCTGTAAGAAAAATACAGATACTACAGTGGCCAATAGTCTAATTTTTGAACCAGTCTGGTAACAGTAGAGTTTTGCAATTTTAGATTTTGTCCAAAAACTGAATCTAAAAGGCAAACATCAGTTTGCAACAAACTCCAGGAGGTGCTGTCAACATTAACTTTTTACAATAATTATTGACAGATACAGTAATCATTGTCCTAATAAATAAACAAATATAGAATAAAAAATATTTTAATAAACATTTTTTTTTTGGTCAAGGTAAAAATATAATTCAGTTTCTCCCAGGCAGAAGCACTACAATTTGCCTTTCACATCTTATGATTGTAATAGTAGGAATTTAACTCCAGTTGGGAAAATCCAACTCCTAATTGGTAAATTAAATAACGTTTCATGCTGGTTTTAGGATTTAAATTCAATGAAAAATTTTTTAGTCAAATTTCTTTTTTTTATGTTTTTTCATCTCAACTCACTTCTCAAATAGGTTTTTGTATCTAAGAAGTTGGCAACCCTACAAAGTAGCTTTACCACATAGGAAATAAAAAGATACAGTGATATTATTTTAATCTTTTAAAATCCTAGTTAGCCATACAAATTAAGTGTATTCACAAATACACTGATAAAATACATACCTAAAACTATAAAAGTCATTAAAGGTTTTACTAGGAACTCCTCAAATGGTGAATAGTATTTTTTTAAATTAAAATCACTAAATTGTTACCTCTACTTCCCCAATTAAAAATGGTAGATCATTGAAAAAAATTAGTGTAGTCCAGGCATCTATTGGTTACATAGGTTTAGTACAGTATTTGAATTGCTGCTTATATAATAGTCTATAGTTATAAATATCTCTGGTATGTATCACAGTAAATATCTTAGGAGGAAATTTTTGTTATCTAAACTTCTCTATAATTCACCAAAATGTCCATACAAATCACTTCAACTTGTAGAAAAAGTTAAGTAGACAAGCCGCAAAATTTATATCCAAAATAATAAAATTTATATCCAAAATAATAAACTCAAATTTAAAACATACAGAAAATACTGCCTGCTTGTTCTTCTATTTACCATGTTGATTTGACAGGTAATTGTACACCCCTAACTTATAAATTGGTTTACTTTTTACTTGAATATATTAACTTAGATAAAACGTAGATATGTAGTGGGGCCGCGGGGGTATTTACGTACATACGAAAACATTTTATATATACTACAGACGATTTGAAAAACATATAAGGGGTACCACAACTGCTGGATACAAACTGCTAGTTTTATTTTAAAAATAGACTGTATTATATAGTGTTGAATGAAAGTGAAAGCAACAAAATGGAACTGAATGTTGAGATCCCCAAGGCTCCACGTTAGTTTAGGTATAGTCCCCAAAGCTCCATTTTACTCCCACTCCAATACCTACTGCATGCTCATGGTTTAAAGTACCTCATTTAAGTTGCAGTGTAGTCAAACCTTGTAGTCTCCATTCACATAATAAACAAAAACCTTATATATATTGAAATTAAACAAAATTGTGTCAGTTATAAGTGCCATTAAGAGATTACAGCAAATGGCACAATTAGAATGGAACTTTTTGGACCTAAATACCAATGACACAAGTACACAATTTTGAACAGCTAAAAAACTAGAGCCAAAAAATTAATCCAGGCATTAAAAATATCGTAATAACAAATAATTTATTAATAAGGCAGGTACAGGACTGTTAGAAATACAATGTTAGGCAAATAGAGTCAAAATGAAATAATCTAAAAGGAACAAAGACAGCCCACTGTAAGAAAGCTTAAAAACTGTAAAACAAGATACCAAGAACCATAATGGATAGAGGAAATTAAAAGATTTGCACTTGAAACATTTGAAGTCTTATACTTAAAATTATACCGTTAGAAAAAATCTCAAATAATCTTATGTAATATTCAATATAAAAATTTATGAATTAGGATCCTATCTTGGTGGTAGCAGTCAGTCAGTTGGGAGGTCAGTCAGTAATGGCTCAAAGAGTCTACTTTGCACTATTCGAATCTCAACACCACAGCGTGAAATGTGGCAGGCCCTGAACTTGCCTCTACTATTGCCTGCTACTACTTTCAATAAATAAATCCTTGATTTATGAAGGTCGCAAAATGATTAATCACTTGCCAACTAAAATAAAAAATTAAGTTTAAAGGTTAAAAGCTGTAAAAGATCTCTTAAAGAGTTTTAACTTAATAAGGCATATTATAATCTCAGCGAATTTTATGCTATTATGATGTGATTTTCATTTAGAATTTTGTATTCTTTGATAATAAAGTACTTTTTGAATTTGAATCTTGATGTCGTGTCTAATCTTTAAATACCGAGAACATATACAGCGTCCTGCAGGTCAACGAAACAACCAGACAAGCTTTGGATTTGCCTTTGCCAGTGCCTACTACTGCTTTGACTAAGAATTCTTTGATTTATGAGGGCAGAAAGCTTTTTAACCACTTGCCAGGTCACCTTAGAACAATTGGCTCATTAAAACAATTCAAAAGAAGTCTTAAAAAAGTATTGTTAGGCAAAGCCTACTATAACCTTGACGAATTTTATGCTGACCCTATTGCCTGATCTGTCTGTTTGTATATGTTATCTATCTTATGTTCTTTTTTCAGCTGTACTGTTTTGCACATTAATTATTACTATGTTTGAATTTTATATTGTTTAGCTTGTTTAATGTTTTAAGATTTTTTTGTATACTATTAGACTTTATATTATTTTGTAGTATGCTTTGTCAATTGAAATTGCATTTCCTCGATAATAAAGTATTATTAGTTTGAGTTTGAAGGCCCTCAAGTTACAGCCTACTATAAAGAAACAGTTAAAATGTTTTTTTGGTTTGCTTTTTAAAATTGTGTAAATTAAGGGAGAAAAACAATACTTGTAAGTACAAAAAAACATTAGTAATTTATAAAATTGTGAAAAAATCTATAAAATCCTGATAGTAATGACAGCTGTTTAAAAATTAATTTGTAGATACATAGAGATATTTATAGGCGACTGGGGCGCACTTTACCTTCAGCGTTGTCAAGTTTATTATGGGTTTATCAATATTTCCATTGTACCCATCAATTCTTTCAAGTTCTGTGGCATTTTATTTCTAATTATTTTTGGTTATTTTAGTCAGGTTAGGTTGGTTATAAAAAACACGTGGAAGTGTGCCAATTACATTTGCCATATTTTATTCTCTACAATATCTTTAATTTCACTTTAAACAAGGAGAGTCTGCTGCAGCAGTAGTGTTCTGTGATCTTAGTAAGGTTTTCGATTGTGTAGATCATGGAATACTGCTGAGTAAACTGGAAAATATATGATATGTGGTTTTTTGTTTTGTTATGGTTTAAATCATATTTGTCTCCGCATGTACAGAGTGTTACAGTAGCGAATAGACAGTCTGAGCTCCTTAACATTTTCACAAGGGTTTGTTTTGAGTCCCTTACTTTCTTTCTACCTTCTTCTAATATATATTAATGATCTTTTACTATGTTATCAATCTCTGGAAAATTAACAATGTTCGTAGATTATACAACAATTTTATGAAGCAGTAGGGATCTATAGATCTTGGAAACATCTGTAAGCAAGGATTTAATAATAGTTGAGGAATGGATAAATGCTTACTATCTAAAATTAAATATTTCTAAAACAAATATTATGAAATTACCTGGACTCTGAAGAAATGACTAGTGTTCAAGCAAACACATTTTTATGAGTATATATTGATGAAAAATTAAAATTTGATTCCCATATAACTACCCTATGTAACAAATTAGCGAGAAGATGTCTTGTATTGAGAGTTGTAGTTCAAGAACTTGTCCCCTCAATACGAATTGTATATTTTGCTCTTATTGATTCACACCTACGTAATAATGTATGCTTTTGGGATCCTGCTCAAAACAACTTTTTAATTCTACATTTATTCTTCAGAAGCCTGCACCGTGGTTCGTGTAGACCATTTTTTGTCTCACAGAATTTTTTAACTTATCCCAGTATTTTTATTCTCGAAACCGTATGCATAGTACATTGAAAATTTGGAAGTGATATTCACAGAAATCCTTTAAGTTCAACCTGCCAAATACACTACATTTCAATGTTTTCATTGATTAGAAATTCAATTATATATCATGGAAAAAAATGTTTTACTGAAATACTGAATTTATTCATTATGTTATTAAACAAAATGTTTTTATATATGTCACATATAAAAATCTACACAACACTTAATTTTTTTTTAATGTATAAAATATGTTATAAAATTCCTGTTTATATCACAAGGTCTTATCCAAAAATTCCTGTAAACTATACAAAGCTTGGCCTAGTAGTTTTTGATTAAAGCTGTAAACCGTTTTTCATTTTTGTTCCTTATATGTAGTGGTAGTTTATTAAATAATATTGGTCCCAGGTAGATCGAACTAATACAAGTTTTTTGAGGTCTTAAATATTCTATACATATTTAAGAGGTTGTAATCTCCTTTTTTATGTATCGGAATAACTTCCTTACTGTTTTTTGATTTAAGGCTATTTATTGCATCTTTTACTTCTATAAAAGTCACTTCTCTGAAGGTGAAAATATTTGTTGTGTTTGTTCAAGAGATATTCCTGGGGTTCCCTAGATGGCTGAGGCAACTTTTTATGTATTTCATCAGCAATATTGGCAAAGAATAAGTTGAAGTCTCCGGCAAATAACTCTGTTGTCTCTTGTTTTCTGACAGTTTCCCTACAATCCCCTACTAATCACCTACCAATTAGTTTAAGAGAAATTCAAGATCTTAGAAGGTTTAGAATTCAAGTCACAAATTTACTACTTGAGAAAGCCTTCTATTGAATTGGTTATGAAACTTTAATTTATTGACTAGTAAGTTTGACTAATTATTATTTTTTTGACAGTATGGTTTTTTTTTAAATTGTAAGTGTTCATTATTTTAACAATGTAGGATGCTGGTTTGTATAGTGTAGGTTATATGTTTTATTTTTCATTTTACTTAAAATGAATGAACATTCGTATAAATCTATATACATATGTTTATTAATCATTGGCCTAATTTACTTGTTGTATGTAGATATTTTATATTTTACATAAGCTATCTTTTTTTTAATTCAGCTTTGTCAATGAATTTATATTTATGACAATAAAGCCATGTTTGAGTTTCATTTTATTCATAAAATGCCACACAATGTGGCAACGCTGCTTATTAAGTGTCCTTTTCAGTCTACAAAATAATAGATTTAATTAAATTTTCTTAGATAAAACAGCACAAACCTACATTTTTTTTTCTTCTAAAATATTGAAGATGCCTACTTGTATGCAAACTGAACAAAAATTGCAAATTTTAGTTTCCAGATAGCCAGATATACCCAACTCTTATAATAAACAATTTCTTTTCCAATTGAGTTCTGAAATAAAAATTTCAAAAAAAAAACTGTGCTGATTCTTTTCTGCCTAAAGCAGGTATTCCAAAATTAGAGTAACCTTATATTATTCTACTAATAACTTTTATTAAAATGCAATATTTCTTGTCCATTGAAAACAAACACTTGCAGGTGTGCATTGTTGTATAGATCCAAGCATCTTATACGGTGTTTTAAAATAATGTTGTAGATTGTTCATCATTGAATAAACCTCAAATAAATTATTTAAAAATGCTTACCCAAAATAATTCCAGAGTCTCCTACATGACCAATGTATATTTTACCTCTTCTTATGAAAGCCACGGATGCTGTAGTGCCTGCAGTACTTGGTAAACCAGAACTTGTTCTTGGCCATTTTGCTACAAAATAATAGAACAATCTTTAATATTATCAAACCTGCATAAAATTTTATGCAAGGGACTGGATTACTAAACCATAATATTAAATGCTGTATCTGCTTTACATGTTTTTAAGAGACTTTACTATGTCTAGTGTCTATTCATGAACATAAATCCTACAATTTACAGCAACCATATAATAGATCGCATAATACCTCTGTAAGACCTCAAGTGATAAAAGGGGTTGGTTCTGGTACCCCCGGTGTTTTTTCTTCCGCTGCTAGACGCCTTTGACTTTCTGTTAGTAGGGTTAGTATTACCACTTCCGAAAATGATGTCTTGGAATATTTGAAAAACAAATTTCTGGGCCACTCATTCACTGTTGAAGAGCAACCAAAGAGACCTGATGCCTTGAGTCTTGCATTTAAGGTGGGAGCAAGTGTTGAGTTGATGAATGATTTGTATGATGAAAAAACCTGACCAAGCGGAGTTATGATAAAGAGGTTTTCCTTTCGAAAATCAAATAATGGAAGCTCAAGTCAGCAGTGGAAATAGATCAAATATAGCTAATGATAGTATCAAAAAACATTTTCTCGTGTATTATCAAAATGTTTGTGGATTGCGAACCAAGTTAGTGGATTTGTCATTAGCAGTCATGGATTGTGATTATGACATAATTGTACTGTCAGAAACATGGTTAATTAGTAGCATCAGTGATACAGAGCTAGGCATGCCAGATTTTACAATCTATAGAAAAGACAGGTCACCATCGACTAGTTCTAAGAAGCACGGTGGAGGTGTTCTTATAGCTGTGCGAAAGTTTATTAAGTCTAAGATAATTGTACATACTGTTGATTCTATTGAACATTTATTTGTTTTAATTAACCACTGTAATATTAAGGCTGTTATTGGTAGTGCTTATATTGCTCCTTGTTCACCCAAAGATGTATTTGAAAACCACTGTTTGGCAATAGATAGTATTATGCTTCAATATAGCGACTATCAGCTTTACCTATTGGGCGATTACAACTTACCTAATGCTAATTGGTGAACAATGATTTTGGGGTTAGTACCCCGGATGACCAGAGAGTATCAGTAAATACATTGTGTAATTGTCTGGCATTTCATAATATGTATCAAATTAATAGTATCTTAAATGCAAATTATTAGATTTAATTTTTTTCCAAGACAGTAATGATATTGTAGAAATTGCTAATGAGATTGTACTGCCATGTGATTCTCATCACCCGGCAGTTGTGATGAATCTTACCTTAAATGTGAGTCAGGATAAGCTTGAATTTGATACCTTTTATTACAATTTCAAGCAAACAGATTACGCAGGTTTAAACTCTTACCTTTTGAATATTGATTGGGAACAATGTTTTTCTGGTTTATATAATGTTAATGATACTGTTGGAATATTTTATAATATTTTGTTTCAAGCTATCGATCTGTTTGTTCCACTTATTCGTCTGAAGACACCCAAATTTCCTAAATGGTTCTCGCATGAGTTAAAGCAACTAATTTTTCTTAAAAAAGCTATGCATAAAAAGTACAAAGAAAACAAGCAATGGGATACATATATTGAATATTCAGATTTACGTAATAGATGTAAATGTTTAAAAAGAAAATGTTATTCTGAATATCTGAGAAATATTGAGAACTCCATTGAGGGTGATGTTAGTGTGTTTTGCATGTTTTTGGACAAAATTTCTTGTGATAATGGTCCATCAATTGTGAATTTATTTGGAAGCTATTTCCAGAAAACATACAAAGCAGGCGTTAATAATACAGATACTTATAACAGTAATAATAGTAATAATAATAGTGTAAATACTATTGATTTGCATGATTTTAAAATTCCTTTAACTACAGTATTTGACACCATAACTCATCTAAAGTCTAATAGGAGCCCTGGACCTGATGGAGTACCACAAGATCTACTGAAAAATTGTGTATATTCACTATCCAAACCTCTCTGGATATTGTTTAATGAATCTTTAAAAAATGGTACCTTCCCTGAACACTGGAAGCACAGCTTTATAACTCCTGTTTTTAAATCAGGGGACAGAGCTAATATTTGTAATTACAGACCGATCTCAATCATTATAATAATAATAATAATATTTATTTCCAAAAAAAATACATCTTATATAGTATAACCTATTACAATTGTGTAAACTATAGGTTAAAAAGTAACTTTCCTAGTGTACAAAACAGTACTAAAATATGTGCTATCTATTCTTTAATTGTAACAAATTTCTGCTTAACAATATAATAGTTTTTTTTTTTTGCCTATAATTATATAACAGTAGAGGTAGCTTGCCAACTATAAAAGCATAATTGCACCTAATCCACTCACTAACAAGGAACATGAAATGTTTTACATTAGTTATATTCCTAATCTTATTTGGAATCAAATTATATATTCTAGGGCCAATGAATAATATGTGTCTCTGTGTTGATGCATGACTGGAGCCAGCAATCATAAGATTTTTACTAGTTATATTACGGGTGACAATACTGTGATGAACAGGGTTTTGTATATTTGTTGGATACTTTCATATATCTTACTATATTTTTTATATAAAGCTGTCTTCATGTTAACAGTCCAGAGTCAATAAATAGTTGCTCAGTAGGATAACGTCTCTGTTTCCTCATAATAACCTTCAATATATATTTTTGAGTTATAAACAGATGATCCATAATGCCACTGTGCGTACTACCCCAGACACTAATTGCATAAGTAATAATTGATTCAATCAATGGTTGATAGACCATCTTTAAGAGATTTTGAGATAAGAATTCTCTCAACTGATAAAATTTATATATGGTTTTTCGTATCTTCTGAGTAATGTAATCAATGTGAACATTATATTTTAAATTAAAGTCAATATACAGTCCTAGGTATTTGATACTTTTTTTGCTTTCAATGCGACTATTACAAGAACAGTGATTCTCATTCAACAAACATTTATACTCATGGATCCGTAAATAAGGTAAAGTCTCAGTGAACTTATTTTTAGTTGAAAAAGCTAAATAATGTGTTTTATTTTGGTTTAGGGTTAGTAAGTTTTGATCAAGCCACAGCTTAATGGTTGAGATATATTATTCAGATTTTTGAAATACTTGCTGCCAAGTTACATCTCTTATCAGTATAACGGTATCGTCTGCATAGCACACACAGGAGCAATCTGACACAGGCAGTATATTTGTTATATCATTTATATAAATACAAAAGAGAATAGGGCACAGTACCGTGCCCTGCGGCACACCGCATTCTACCTCATCCTTTTTGCTTAATATCCTGTTTATTTTTACACATTGAGATCTATTATTTAAATATGATTCAAACAATTTTAGTACAATTCCTCTGATTCCAACATTTTCCATTTTTTGAAGTAGAATGTGGTGATCCACAGTGTCAAAGGCACGGGCTAGATCTAGAAATATGCCTACAGTTTTATAACCCTTGTTGAAATTTTCAATTACATACTCTGTTACATGTTGAATCGCATTTTCAGTGCTAATACCAGCACGAAATCCATACTGCGAGGATGATAGAATATTATTTTCATTTAGAAATTTGAATAGTCTTAAATTTATACATTTTTCGAATAGTTTATTCAGACAATTTGTTACCGCTATGGGTCGATAGTTTTCTTTATTTGTTCTGTCACCAGACTTAAACACCGGAGTAATAATTGAATGTTTTAAAGAGTCGGGGTATATGCCTTTTTTAAAGATTAAATTCACTAGATGTAAGAGTGGCTTCATTATTTCCACATGATTCATTTTAATCACTACCGAGGGTACCCGTTTTTGTTTTTAAGCTATTTATTTGATCAAGCAGTTCAGATTCAGATATTGGAGCAAGAAACATTGAGTTAACAATAATATTCTTTTTAAATTTATAGTCGTTGCCCTTAATTTTATTTGCTAGCGACTTACCCATATTAACATAATAATCAAGAAATATGTCTGCTATCATATTACTGTCTTTAACCTGTTTCCCATTATCTACAATATAGTTAATGTCAGAATTATTATTTTTTGAGTCATTGCCAGCTTCCCTAATCACCCCCCATGTACCCCTAATATTGTTTTTGTTTTCTATTAATTTATTTTTATAGTGACTATATTTAGCTTTTTTTATTAGGTTGGTAAGTGAATTTCTATATATCCTAAATTGTTCTTGAGCATTTGTATTCAATGGATCATTAATTAATTTTTTCTTTAATTTATCGCGATTTTTTATAGATATTATGATACCCTGCGTGATCCACGGTTTTTTTTTTGTTATTCGCTTCCTTTTAGAGATAGCAGTAGCAGAGTTAATGATGTTCGAAATTTTCTTCGTTAAAGTTACTGTACAAACATTAACATCTTCAGAGTTTAGTACATCGTCCCAACATTCAGCCTTAAGAGCATTACTAACAGTTTTATAGTCAAGTTTTTTTAGTTGTATTTCATTGTTTTTATACTTTTTATTTTTACTATTTAAATCTATATTTAGAATTATTGGGAGGTGATCAGAGAGCCCGCAATTCACAACAACAGGGTGAATTACAGCATATTCAAGTTTATTCTTGACAAAAAAATGATCAATGCAACTACTAGAATTGCCCCCAATCCTTGTATATGCATTTATGTGACTGATGTAACCGTGTCCAGTTAAGCAATTTAAATAATCAACTCTTATTCTTGATTCTTTATCCTTGATATTTATGTTTGTATCACCACAGAAGACTTCTAGGCTATACTTTTCAAATGGGTTATGTAGGAGCTGATCCAGATCATTAATAAAAGAATTTGCATCCAGTGAAGGAAGTCTATAAATTGCAATAAGACCTATTCGAACATCGTTTTTAATCAGCGAGACTCTAAGAAACTTAGTCTGACCATACTGTAGTACTGCCATGATCGGGAACAACTCCGACCTAACTAGCACAACAGTACCGTCGCATTTATTTATTTGACTTTCATTATAGAAAATCTCAAAACCATCCAGTGCAAAATCCTGGAGATTCACAATTCTATTTGTCTCTGAGAGTATGATAACCTCCATATCAATACTACTAGACTGCATGAAGGCAACCAAATTATCATAGTTTTTATTTAAGCTACGTATATTAAAGTGTACAAGATTAATGTTAGTTTTATTATTTTTTAAAAATGGTATCTCACTAACGTCATCACAGTTATAGTTAAGTACAGGTTGCTGGTAGTCATCTAATATGTTAAACACAGCCATTGTTAAAAATAAGTATATATTATAACTATATATTATAACCACTAGCTACTGGATTTATGAGGAGTAAAAGTTTGCAATAAATTAGTCTGATAGTAGAATATTTATGTCACTTTCTTGCTTTACAATTTTTACCTCACCTTGATCGCAATTTTCTGATAAAAACCTTTCCTCCCTTACACCAGACATACTTATATCCTTTTTTCTTTAATTCACGGGCTTTTCTAAAAAGGTCATTCTGCTCCTTAGTCAGGTCATCATTAAAGTACAGATATACTTCATCCCCTGGTATACCACAATCAGTAGACTTGATTCTTCCTTTATCTTTTCGACACATCATAAATTTATTTTTTAAATCTGATTTAAATTCGGTTATAATAGGAGAGTTGGGTTTATTTTTATTATTTATTAACTCAATTCCTAAACTCTTTGAAAGGATTATTTGTGAACTCTTGAGCACATCTTTTTCCTCTATAGTGTCTCCTCGACAACATGGCTTTTATAAAGGCAGATCAACCGCCACTAATATGCTTCTTTATACCCAACATGTGCTTGTGGCTTTGGAGGGTCGGTGTCAGGTTGATTCCAATTACACTGACTTTTCCGGGGCTTTTGACACAATAGATCATGATCTGCTGCTTCAGAAGCTGAAATCTTTGGGTGTTAGAGGTAACTTTTGTCATGGATGGCAGGTTATTTGAAAGAGAGGAGACAATATGTTCATATTAAAGGTTTTATTTCACGGGAAATTATTGTAAAGTCAGGAGTGCCTCAGGGTAGCCATTTAGGTCCTTATCTATTCAATATATTTATTAATAACTTATCTAATGAAATTAACTCAGAACACCTTTTTTATGCTGATGAATTGAAGCTATTTAAAATTATAAAATCCTTGGAGGATTGTGTAGCCCTACAATGTGATCTTGATCATATATACAATTGGTGCTGTAGAAACAGGTTGTATTTAAATATTAGTAAATGCAAGTTCATTAAATTTTTCAGAACAACCAATGTGATTAACTATAATTATACAATTAATAGAGAAGAATTAGAGAAGGTAAATTCAATTTCTGATTTGGGTATAATATTGGACAGTAAACTTAGCTTTGACTTACATTACAATCATATAATTAATAAATCACTAAAACTCCTAGGCTTTATTGGCAGATTTACACAACGGTTTTCATCTGTTAAATCTATGAACTTTCTTTACAAAAGTCTGGTTCGATCGAGGCTTGAATATTTATCTAGTGTATGGTCACCTTATTATCTAGTCCATATCTCCAATATTGAAACAGTACAAAACAAGTATATTAAATTGCTTGCTTTTAGAGTAAAATTTCCCCTTACTTTTCAGAACTATAGTGAGGCTAGAATTAGATTTGGATTGGACTCCTTGAAATCTAGAAGGGTAAAATTGGATATTATTTTTCTTTTTAAGTTAATTAATGGTTTAATGGACTGTTCGGAATTGTTATATTTGATTGGTTTAAGGGTACCAGCTCGGCAAACCAGAGCTATGGAATTGTTTGCAATTGAATTTCATCGCTGCAATTATGGAGTTTTCTCACCATTGTCTAGAATTGCAGCCAATGGCAATAAAGTGAATATAGACTTTTTTTTGAATTCTCTTGAAAGTTTTAAAAGAAAAGTTTCAAAAATTAATTTTAGTTGATTTACTCATAAGATTATTATGTAGCACTAATATTTAGCTGTAGCCTAAGTCATATAAGTAATTTATTTGTGAACATGTAGTTATGTGATTTAATGGGTATTTATACCCGTAAATAAATAAATAAAATAAATAAATAAACAACACTATGCTATTTTGGGAGCTGCCTGTGTTGTTGCTGGTTGGTTAAACAAGATGTTAAAAATGAAAGGGGCCAATATAAAGTATTATCACTATTATTTTGCCTTAAATAAAAACTTGTCAAAACAACAGATGGTTGCTTGTCGACTAAATAACAAAATAAATACAAAAGAAGTTTAAGACAATTTGTTTTAATAATGTGGTCCTTTCAATTACAATTACCTTATTTGAATCTTGCATATATGAAATTTTAAAAATATAATTAATGTAAGGATACAGATTAAAATTTGATAACATCTGCCGCATATATGTATTGTTTTTTTTTTTTATAATACAGAAATCATAATTTTTCTATGATAACTTGGGAACAGTTTGAGATACTAACTTTAAACAAACAAGTTATAGTTTTCCAAAAATTCACCCATAATGTGAGTCATATTGTTATTAATATATGAAAGAAAAAGACCTTATTCTCACAAGAATATTTATTGGGATTACCAGTTTCGGGTACTTACAACAATGCTCCTCAAACAAATAAGAATTTGCACTTTTTTGTTCGAAAGAGGGCAGAGTTAATGCTTAATATATAGGTAAATTAGATAAATATTTGTTTTGTTTCGCCCTGTTGGTTTTTTAATTAAAATAGACAGATATGTAAAATGACTACTGTTACTGTTTGACTTCTTGGAAAGAGAATAATCCATGTAAGTAATAGGTATTATTTATTTTTATATTTTTGAATAATAGCATGTGATTGGTAGGTTAGAATAATCTTTTATTGCACTATATTCTTGTAGCGGTTCTGAAGAAGGGGGGCATTATTGTAAGCACCCAAAACCGGTAAACCCAATAAATATTCTTGTGAAAATAAGGTCTTTTTCTTTCATATGTTAAAAACCAGTTATAGGTTATGCTCTTAATATTTAAAGTATTTTTGAGAGTTCAAGCTTTAGAGTAAGGAGGTAAATGGTAAAGGATTAATCTATTATTATCTTTTTTATTTCCCTCTTAAAAGGGAAGTATTTTAATCATGAAAGGAATCACATTCCCAGTTTTTTATGGATCTTTACATTTTAGGATCCATAGATGCTAAAAAACATGTTTCCTCAATTTACGCTTGCCTGTCCGTCTGTCTGTTCGTGACACTGCTAAAAAACCACTTATTCGACTGATTTCAGATTTTAATCAAGAATTAACGGTAATACGGGGATGACCTGGTAATATTTTAGTAAAAATCTAATATGGTAAAACAAAATTGCAGAGTGTTCAAAAAATGATATCTTACTAAAAAACTAATTATCCAATTTACCTCAAATTTTGCATAAAAATCAAGTGTTACATAAAAATAAACTGATAACATTTTGGTACAAATCCAACATGTCAGCCTAATAAGATATTTAAAAAAAAATGAGCCTAAGAAAACTACTTATTAGATTGATTTGAAATTTTGTACAAGTATTAAGTGTAATATAAATATAATTCAAAATGGAGGAACAGAAATAAACTTTTTCCTCACGGAAACGAGAACTTATTTTCGAATAAGGGATCTAACTTATGTAAAAATTTATTTTGAAAACATGAATAAAGTATTATTATTATTATTATTAAACAGGAAATTCAGTATTAACAATTCTTTAAAACGTCTATCAATGCAATTAGATCCGATAATATCTACATATACTTTATTTCTTTAATATGAAAATAAAACAGGAATCTTTAATTGGACTTTTTGATCCGTAAACATCTTTACCCTGTGTGTCGAAAGTAAAAAACCTATAATTCATTCAAGCACATCTATCTATTTGTTTCTGTTATATTAAAGAGTACTTAACTTAACGGTGACGTGTCTTACCTTATTGGCCAATATACATGCATTTTGTATGAAAAATTGGGCATCACCTATTCATTATTTTCTGTCTATTATATAGATTTTTCATTTTAATTAAAAACAACATAATTTAGATGTAACAAATTTTATTATATCAATCTGTATATATAAATTTAGTATAAAAAGCTGCATGACAAAAAATAAAAAGATACCTATTCCACAGTGGCGTAACGTGAAGAAACGAAATAGGCCTGCTATAAAATTTAAGAATGTCCAGGAAATAAAAAAAAATTTGTGGTAATATAAAATAATCATCATATTTTAAAACCAAAGCATTAATTTTTAAACTGAAACTCTATTCTTCTATTTGGAGTCCGTTTAGCCCATTTATTACAGTCCCTTTAAATGAATCTGACAAAGGCAAACTCTAGCAAGGCGCCTTCAATGTACAGTACCTGTATACACCGAAATGTGTTTAAGCAATTACATCCACTAGCAGTAAAAATCCGCGTGGTCAACTGACTGCAATAGTTATGTGGAAGTTCAACGATATCGGACGGTTGGAGTGGGTGTTTATCCAAGTGTATCTGATGTTGATTATGAAAAAACATGTTTGATAGGGATAAGAAATACCATCTGTGTTTATTAAAGGGATGCGATGCATTACCCACATCCATGCATGCTATGCCCCTGCTATTCCAGTATTTTTCTGAATACTGCTTCACTGCTTATAATACAGTTCATATGTATTACAACATTTATTAAAAACCATAGTTTATATTGAAAATGCCGAAATCTGTTCCCCGGAGGACATCACATTGTGTTATTGTATGCACATCAGCATACCGTTATTTGTGTATCATGTGTTTAGTAATATTTGGCAATGTCATTTTTTGCTTGCTTAATGCTTTTAGTAGATGATTTTAACATCAAAATTGGAACTACAAATTACATAAACCTAATAAAGACTTTGATAAAAGCATTAATATATTTATTATAGCAAAAACAAAAATGCTAATACGTACACTGCTCCCTCCACATAGCATAATGTGTAGCAATATAGCCATCTTTAATAGCTCTTAGAACATCCTCATCGTTATCGCTCCAAAAGTTCTTATGTTTGATGATTGTCTCCATGAGGTGCTCCTTGGCAAACGATGCAGCCTCAACACCCCCATGTCCATCGTAAATACCGAAAAATGCATATTCAAGGTCCTTCTCATCTTCAGTTTGCTGAAATATTTCAGAGTCAATTGTCTACTTATTTAACTGTTACAGAAAATATAAACCTAATTAAGCAACTGATATGTTTGGATTGGAACGATGGTACAATATGTTGACAATATTGCAAAACACCAAAAAAAACCTCCAAAAACAAATACCTACCTGATAAGCTACAGAAAAGCAATCTTCCATATATTTACGACCACCTTGGCGGCAGTTTCCGGTTACCCGAAGGTTCACGCCAATAGAAGCCGGCATTTTGGGTTTTTTCACATCTATGTAGTTTATTTACCACTTTGAAATTATTTTTCACTAATTTTTCAGGTCGTAAACGGGTTTATTTATTTTAAATTCCAGGGAATGTTTGTGCTTGAATTGTCATAAATGACTTTTTGGAAGTGTGTCAAATGCTACGACCAGTCCAGGTGTCTTGTCTCTCGATTCAATATTTATCACAAAAAGAGACAAAGATAATAAGCAGTGTCTAATATTACTCGACTGGGGGTGCGTCATTGAACTTTCATTTATCTGCCATGTCGGTAATCAAATGTTCTGTTATACCGACTGAGAAAATAGCGGTACATTTGAATGTAACTGTTAATATACGAAATTATCTTACAATAATCAGATTGGAAAATATTACATAATATGAAGAGGGAACATATTTTATTTAAAACATTTTATTTCATAACTACAGTAAATCCTAAAAATTACATAAAAACATAGACTAGAGATTCTCAGGTGTATTCTTTGGTCAAATAAATAAATATCCTAAAATGTACATTTTTGAACTTAAGTTAACAATTAATAGGTACTAGAATTTAAAGATTATAAACTGATTCGGTGTACAATTCTGGTTTGTCATAGCCTAATTCCTCAGGAGTATTAATGCCTAATTCTGTCAACGTAGGCCTCAATTCTTGAATAACCCAGGGATAGATTTCCTTCTCTTTCTTACCACATTTATCTTTCAGGGCTTCCAGAATTCTTACGGCAAGAGCAAAGTCATTAACTCTACGGCAAGCTTTTAAAGCGGCAGCTAAAAGTCTTGGTTCAGGTACTAGATCGTGACCCCACAAGTCAGTGATACCCCTGCGGACGTCCCAACCGTCGAGATCTTTTTGGTTGAAGAATTTTTCGTACCTTTGGTCAAATTGCTCATCGGTCTCTGTAGAGTGCTTACTTAATAACAGTGTGCTTGTACCAATATTTCTGGATACTGTGGGTTGTAGGGCAGGTTTAGCAAATCTCTGGGCACGAACAATAGCACTACGAAGCATTTTTATCTGATTATTCTTGTGGGTCTTTAAAAATTCAAAACGATTTTTTAGTCGTATGAGAAGTTACGTAAATGTAAAATTTCCAACCTCACTGTTATTTCTGCCAAGCAATAGTGCCAAGAATAAAAGAAAAAGAGTAAAAAGAGGAAAATTTAAATTTTATCCTTTATAGAGTAGGAACCTTTACAATTGTAAACCATTAACTAAAGAACTTTAACCTAGGTGGCCCTAAAAGCAAAACGTAAAAGACAGCAACCTATGCCGTTGTTGTCAAACTTATATCTATATAAATATTATTCTACAAAAGATATCTAGTAAAAACATTAAATTAGAGGCATTTAGTTCCAACGTGTATACAACCTCCAACCCAGGTGTGTGTTTTAAAAAGCAATCTGCTTTTTAAAACACATTTTTTTTTATTCCAACAATAAAAAAAACATTTTGACCAAGACTCGTACAGATGATTAAAAATAAAATTTGCGTGCGATACTGTTTCATTTGCTAGATTACTCTCCATCCGGAGCTTAGTCAGAGCCGGGGCGACTCTCCCAGATGATTTACACCTTATTCCAGTTTGGTGACGTTATCGATGGAATGACCGAATGGCGAGGTCTAAATTCTAGGAACACCCCAATTATTCCAAATAACTTTCTAATGCATCTTGGTTTTTTTTTCAAGCTATTCCCTTACTTTTCCTATTCCCGCTGCAAAGCGGCCATTACCTTAATATTCTATGTAGAACTGGACAGACGTACAGGATAGGATTCAGGAACAGTCTGCTCCCTTCCTAGCGGGGTCCTTAATTTCCTCAACTGCTCAGTTAGCTAACGACCACGCTAGAAAGAGAGCAGACGCTATGAACGTGTAACGTCTAGTTGTTCCTGCATTCTATCCTGTTCGTCTGTCCAGTTCTACATAGACTATTAGCGTAATGGCCGCTTTGAGCCAAGAGTAGGAAGGGTAAGGGGATAGCTTTAAAGAAGTTCATCTGGTAATACCAGTAGTACTCTCAAGGTACACCTAGTGTAAGCCAGATACATTTCAGAGATTAAGAAAGCAGGAGTGTTTAAAAGATATTTGTAAGAATCTGGGTGTTTCGGGAGCTTAGAGCTCGCCAGCCGGACATTAAGCATTAAGGAAAGGTTTAAATTACCTACCTAGCTCGACCCAGCCCTGACTAAGCCCGTGACGAAGAGCAATCTGGTAAAGGAACTAGTACAACTTGGAGATTCTAGCTTGGCCTCTGAAAATTGGGTGCGCAGTGGACAAAGCTCCGCCTTCCATCAGGAGCTTACTTTTGATAGTGCATCCATATCGTATTCTTAGTACAGTCAGGTACTTATAAAAGCGCATTAGTTTTGGTAATTGAGGTGTTATTTTTTTATATAAAATGCCTTTCAAAAGCAAAGTGAATAATAAAGTGTTATCTGGTCAAAGTCGAGAAATTATCAGTAAGGTTTTAAAATTTATGGAAGATGAAGCAAACGCTGGATATTATCTAATGGCCGCTTCAAAGGTTAGTACTTATGCCACTTAAGAAATTGTATTTTTGTTGATATACTTTTTTATCGAGTTTAAGTTTAAAATAAATCGTTAAGCATACGTTAGTCGGATACTAAACGTTAGTTCGGGTTAGTCGTATTGTTTTATTCCCAACAAATATGAGTAATACGAGTAATTTTAAATTATGTGTAAATACTAGGTTTTTGTAATAAAAAAAAATTGCGATTTACCTATCCTAATTATGCTCAAATTTCTAATGCATTTTGATATACTGAAACTAATCGAAAGCCTAATTACCTGGGAAATTTCAATGATAAAGAAGTAATAAAACACTAACAATTATATTGTATTATACAGGGTGTTAATTAAGTACCTAGTCAAACTTTAAAAGCTAATTCCTGAGCTCATTTTAAGAAAAAAATTCACATAAGCTACTTTTTCCAACCACAAAAAATCCAGTGAACTAATCGCTTTCTCGAAATTAACAACTGAAAACACCTTAGAAGAGATGGTTTCATAAACATTGTCGGAATCAGACATATCAAGCGGCTTTGTTTATAGGTTTACAACAAGGTCTAAATAGAGGTACAATAAAAAGAAAGAAATACTGCTAATATAATCTAACGCTATAAAAACACATTTTGAGTGGCTTGTTTGTAAGAGTACAATAGATTATTAATAATATATAGGTACCGTTATAACTTTTGTTTTTAAGTCTAATTATTGTTCATTTAAAAGGTTGCCGCTATGTTTAAGTTTGTTAATTTCCATACTTTCTAAGGAATTTTGTTTTTTAGGTTTATTTTCTGAATGTAAAATTTTAAATTTGTCGTTAAAAATATGGAAGAAATAGCCAGTTCAAGAAAACAAACAACAGACCCCTTAATAGTTACGCCCCTGTCAATATGCTAAAAAACACAAAGTAGCTTTCTGTATTTATTAGTAAAATAAAAGTTCCTGAGCAAATTAATGAAAAAAATAGAGCCCTATTGACATTATTTAATTCTAAACAATTTTGGCATTTTTAATTTCAATTAGCCGTTTTCGAGAAAAGTAAAGAAGTAGTCTGCAGACCGGTATTTGAGGTGTTACTGGGTTTTGCGAATATTAATAAAAACTTATTTTATTTTTTAAAATAAAAATATTTGTTTTCCAGGTTCAAGAACATGTTGCCTCAGCCACTGGAATCAGCATTAGGAATGTTAGGCGCATTAAGTTCGAATATAACAAAATGAAAAAACAGTGAAAATGCAGTTTTTTTGAGTCCCAACAAGAAGCGGGAAAATAGAAAATCAGCAGTCGCATTGGATGACTCTGATCGTGCTATTCTGCGTAGAGCGATAATTAATTATCATATCACCGAGAAGTGTGCGCCTACTTTAAAAGGAATCCATAAAAAAATTTCGGAAGACACGGGTTATCAAAGATGCCAAGACAGCTTGCGAAAAGAAGTTCATAAATTGGGTTTTCGATGGCGCAAAATTAAAAGTAATAGAATGATCTTGATGGAGCGTCAACCCGTTAGACTGTTATGAATAGAATTTTTGAAAAAAATGCGCACTTACAGGCAAGAAGGAAGACCAATTATATATATGGACGAAACCATTCCACGCATACTCATCAGAAAGCATGGAATGATGACAATACTGACGGAATAAAATAACCTGTTTCTAAAGGTTCCCGTCTGATTATCGTAAATGCAGGGAGCGAAGGTGGATTTGTAAAAGATGCATATATCAGATGGAAATCCAGCTCTAATTCTGGCGATTATCATAACGAAATGAATTTTGTAATGTACAAGAAATGGGTAACTGAAAAGCTAATTCCAAATTTACCGCCAAGAAGCGTTGTTGTTATCGACAATGCACCTTACCATAACAAACAAAAAGAAAAAATGCTTGTAAGCTCTACTAGAAAAGAGGACATGAAGCAGTGGCTAAGGCTTCGAAATATTTCCTTTAATGAAGATATGTTAAAACCTGAGCTATATGGTATTATTAAAAATTTTAATCCCAGGTACAAATGTTACGAAATCGATGAGCTTTTTATCACAAAAGGCCATTCTCTAGTAAGATTGCCTTCTTACCATCCGGATCTCATTCCAATTGAATTAGTTTGGGCAGCATTAAAAAAAATACGTCGCAAAAAGACGTATCTTTTAGTTTTGAACAGGTCGCGACTTATTGCGATGAGTTTTTTCACCAATTTACTGCTGAACAATGGAAAAGTCGCTGTGATCGCGCGATCTGCTTCGAGAAGGAATTTTTGGCAAATGAGCCTATGGTTGACATCATTGTTGAAGATTTAATTATCAACTTGGATGAAGATTCAGACACCGATTTAGAAAGTGAGGATGATTCCGACGACGACCATTTTAGTGAAGACGATAACTCTATTACACCTAATAAACCATCGACTTCTCAAATAGGTGAAAAAACATTCACGAATTTATAGAATAATTTCTAATTACTAACTAATTCACACAATTTCGATACTCGAATTGCATTAGTTCCTTAGCGTTGTTTTTTGCGCTAATGTCATCAGTTTCGTAAATCACTTTTAGTTTAGATCGCAGTAACACTCGGTCGAAGAACTGACCATAATGAAGAAGAAGAGATTTAAACGCATCTTCTGGAAAACTTGTTCCTTTAAATGCATCAAAATTGCAGAGCTCGAGGAATTTAAAATCATTTAAACCGTTAAATCTATAAATTATTTGTTGCTAAATTTGATCGATTATTTCATAAAAGAGGCGTCTGTATAATGTTTGAACATCTCCCACCTTGTCTGTTCGAAGACGTTTGGCTTGGGGCTCTACATTTAACGTAATCGTTTTCTCCCAAAATAGGCCAAAGTCATTTTTTAGCTTAACATGGACTTAAAATCATCTACTTTTTTTTGGCCAAAAAGCAATATCATTTGTTTTAGTTTGTAATATATTAAAAACATTGTCCGAGAATGGAAATATTTCTGAAAATATGTTCAACAAATAATTAAAATTAAAATCTCGTTTCAAACAGTCCAAAAACCCCCTCGAACTATTTATTGCTTCTGAGTCCCACGTTTCATTATTTTCTATTATATTCTCTCAAATAGTTTAATCAGTGATTCACGATTTTCAGATACTGTTAACACAAGTCTTCCATTGTAGTTCCACCTAGTAGGAGCTACTTTGGGCAATCGTTTGTGGACAATGGAGTCCAAAACTTGTGTACGTTTGACTTGAAAAAAAAAGCAGCCATGCCACTTAAAGTAACAAAAAATACTTTACATTCTTTAATGTGACTGATGGACTGGGATAAAACTAAATTTAATTTATGAGCAAAACAATGGACAAACACAGCACTTGGGAAAGTTTCTCGAACTTTAGCTTGCAGACCCCCTAATTGTCCTGCCATCACTGCAGCTTCATCATAGCTTTGAGCAACTAATTTTTTCTCTTTATTAATTTCTTTAGTAACGTTTTAAACTACGGTATATAATGCATCTGCTGGACACATTCTTAAAACCTAAAAATCGCTCTTGAATACTTCCGTCTGTTTTAATGTAGCGTATTACTATAGATAATTGGCTAAAATTAGTGATATCAGTTGTTTCGTCCAGAACAATGGCAATGAACCGCGCCTCGCCAATCTCCTGCTTAACTCTTTTTAGAATGGTGGAGCATTTTGGATTCGATTCGACGTTCCGCGAAAAACGCTAGACTGCTCTAAATGATTTTTAAAGCAATCATCATATTTAGCCATTAAACTAAGTAAATCTGGAAAATTTCCTCTATTTGAAGAAAGCCTTGTTTCGTCATGACCTCTAAATCCCAATTCGTGCTGTCCGAGAAAACAAACAACATCCATAAGTCTTCTTAATATTTGCCTATTTTTATCGACTAGTTCATTGTGTTGGCGGTGACTAATTTCCAACTGATTATTAAAGGCGTGTTCAATTCTGGTTTTGCCGAAGACTTTTTCTTTTATGACGGCCTGCAAATGCGCTTTGGACATAATGTGTCCTTTTACAGCTTTATGGAAATTGTTTAAATCGGAAAAACCAGTTTTATTCCAGAGACCTTTTTCATTTTCAAAAAGTAAACATAGCCAACAAAACAATTTACTTATATTTTCACCCCCTGTTAGCCATTTAAATTGTTCGTATTGTTTTTCCGGATAAAAATGTCTAATACAGCTTTTCATTTTTGTTGTTAAATTTTTCATAGGCGATTTTGCCCTTCCTTTGGAAATTATTTGAAGCTTATCAGCAAAGTTTAATGTTGAAAATCACTTTATTATTAAGACATACGCTACACGTTCACACACACTCTTCTTACTAAATTCTCCAAGATTTTCAACGTTATTACCGACAGCCGAACTTGACGGTATTTGCATATCCACGTCCGTATTATTGTCTTCCATATCGCACCATGTACGACGCGACGTACGTATCACACAACACACGGATAGCTGTTCAAACAAAGAACCTACTCCAACTATAGCTTCCGCCCCCACTTAAAGCACGCGATTGAAATGCAAAAATTGCAAACAGCTGATGGAAAGTTCAATAACCTTTGGCTCGAAATCAAGCATACAGGACTTGGCTGCAGAGAAGCTAGCGGCCCGCATAGGTTCTATTCCATTTTTTATTGTCGCTCGGCCGGAGTCAAGGCCGCATTTATTATGGGCTTGATAATTAAGATAACATTTTAGCATTTTTAATATAAACTAAATTAATGGTTTCATATTTCAAAAATTACATTTTAGAAGATGTTTTGTAATTTTTTTTGAGGAAGCACTGCTTCCCTTGCTTCTATGGACTGCACGCCCATGACTTAGGTTATTATTTATATAAAGTTGAAGCATTGAAATAGCTCCAGACCTTACACGAAAATCAGCACGGTCATAAATAACTTGCAGTTCAGTTTTTAGTTTTAAGTAATTTATACAAGGAAAGTCTTTTTTAACTAAATTTAAAATATTATCTGGAAAATTATTGTTGTAATTTTCAAATTGATTACTATAAAATAGTTGGCTGATCACTAAATGATCACTGAAACAAAAGCGATGGTGCATTTCAGAAATTATTATGTCCACAGACCTCCAAAGCCACTCGACGTTTAGAATCTCTATTTTTACGTACCGTTTACTAGTATTAGATGAAATTGAAGGCATTTCTGAAGATAGGTCGTTTAGAATTTTATCGCTAACTGCTTGGATGGAACGTTTAAAGTAGTCTATATATTTTTTTGCTGATAAAACATCGATAACACGTTTTTGAAGTTCATTAAAGAGTATTTCACAATGGGGCATTATAAGACGGAAGAAGTTCAACCAAAATAAAAAAATTGCATTTTGTAAAAAGCCTTTTAAACCAAAGGCTTGGTTAATTGTGTTGGTATCTTTTTCCATTTTATTATTTTTTCTAAACAAAATAAAATGTCTTCCTGATAAACAAACACAACGTACATTGAAGCACCACCTCATGGGAGCAGCTTTAGGTAAGCGAACTTTAACCAACTCATCAAGAACTGCTGTGCGCTTTGGAGATCGACTAAAGAATGTTGAGAAACCGTGTACATTTGCAAAGAAAACTTTTAAATTTTTATCTCGACCTGCTGCTTTCTGTAATATTAAATTGAATTGGTGGGCATAACAATGTATAAAATTACGCCTCCTAATTTTCCACTCATAGTGGATAATTTCTAGGGGGCATTATTAATGCCTAGATTTTCTAATTTATGAAGAATTACGTCTGTAAGGTGTGGAGCTGTGGTCCCTAAAGGATTCACAAATTTAACAAATCGTTCATGGACAATGCCAGACAAAATATAACTTATTATAACAACCCTTTGGATTTCGGTGGAACTGTCAGTTGTTTCGTTTACTTGCACTGCAACATATTTAGCTGACTGAATGTCTTGCTTAATTTGTTCCTGAGCCACAGCCAGCATAGAGTCAAGTAGGTCATTTTGAATGGATTTAGACACTTGCATTCTGCATATACTCTTTAAAAACTGGAGCCAACTCTTCCACAAAATTTATAAGCCCCCGAGAAACCCCTGGATTTTCAGACAAAGCCGTTTTATCATGGCCACGTAGTGCCAGCTCGAATGCCCCACAAAATTTTACACAATCTATAATTTTGTTTAAAATATGACGATTTTTGGATAGATTTTCAATAAAATCTCTAAGGGATTTTCTGTAAGCTGTGTCTAGCTGAGTGCGAATATCAACACTTCCGACCGTTCACCGAACATTTCGAGTAATCTGCCGAAAACGGATGTTTTTTTACTTTTTCTTTTAAGGGTTTTAAGTCTTTAACACCGGTTTTGCACCATAATGAGTCTGACGAGTCTTTAGAAAACAACAAACAAACATAACAGTAAAATGAGTTAGAGACTTCACAACCACATATCCAGTTAGCTAAGTCGTACATACTTTTGCGAAAGAAAAACCTCTTTATTTTTGTCTTTACTAGTCGTCTACTAAGTTCTGGCAAAGGGCGACCACTTACCTTGAGATCGTTTATTTTCTCAAAATTAAGTTCGTTAGCAACCTTTAGTTGTTTAATTTTTTGCACTACCGATGTTTTATTTCCTCTACATTGTCAACTCAAACATAGACCACCTTAAAATTTGTTATTTTTGCAAAATTAAGTTCGTAAGCACTTTTTACTTGTTTATTTTTTTGCACTAGTCACTAACAACATTTTATTTCCTGTATATTCCCAACTCAGACATGGATATTACAAAAAACAGTATATAAATCAATTTTCATCGATTAAAAACGTTCGAAACAATATCGAGTTAGAATATCGACAGCGCGACCTCTGAACAATTGAACTGCCGCATACCGACGTGATGCCGTGACCGATCGATCGAATTATGAGAAGAGACCGACTGATGACCCAAATCTAGATTTCATATTCCATTTGCTATCGCGTTCGGCTGCCCTCGGTAGCTGTGAAATCTTCGGGTACTTTCGTCAAGCTTTAAGGCAATCAGGGCAATTCGGTCTGTTAGCCTAGGTTAGTATAGCGTATTTTATTATGCCTAAGGAACGTTACGAGACGATTCGAACCGCCGCACACTGGCGCGTCTAATGTTAAATTCCGGTCAAAAATGATTTTTAAAAAGTAAAAGCATTTTTGAGTTACTTCATATTTTTCAAAACTAGAGATCTCAGTTAGTAAAAAGTTCATAATAGTTTACCAAAAAAATAATTACATACATTTAATGTGACCCCTATCCACAATATAGTTAGTATGTCATTTATGATGGTGAAATAAATTTAAAATGATACATATTTTTTCTACGTTTGTCCAAAGATAAGAAAATTATTTTTCGTGCTACTTATAAATATTTGTCTTCAAAATCTTATTATTCTTGTTTCTGGTATACGTATAAGAACATTCCTGTAGTCTTTATAAAATGTTATTTTTTCGATTTGATTAAGCGGATTTGTTATGTATATTTTCGTAATATTGGAAGAAAAAAAACATACGAGCTAAATGGTGCTAAGTCTTGTTGCAGTGAAAATTATGTTCCCTGATATGTGCACTTGTCAGCAAAAACAAAGTTGGCTGCCTTTATTCGCCTATTCGTTTGTTTTGTTGATTTGACAGAAAGTCTGTTTATTAGTTAATGTCCATATCAACACGTTCATAACAAGTTAAAAATTCGGTATTTTTGAGTTGTAGCGTTGTTTTGAGTTGTAGTGTTGAGTATTTTGTTGTTTTTGGTTTAAGTTATAATTAATTTCAAAAAATGGTTCATGTGAGTAGAAGATATCTTGCCGATAGGTACTTGGAGTGTGTGGGAAATGAGGAACTTTTTTTTTCACGCTTAAAAACAGAACATAATTACGGCAGAAATGGAAGGCAGCCCAAAGGACTAAGGCAGTGTTTTATAAAAAAAATGTGTCTTGGCTTGATAAAGACTTTCTTATTGACAACAAGTATCTCTCTGATGTTCCTAAGCAAGGAAGACCATCAAAGACTTTCGAAAACCGCTCGGATAGGAGCAAACGAAGAAAACTAGCCCAGATTAAAAAGAATACTGATGATATGAGTATCGCCGAAATTAAATGTATTTTCTTAAAAAAATTGGTTGCAGAGGGCAGGAAGAAAGAGGCGAATGCCATTGATGAAATTTTATCCAAAGGTATTGGTAATTATAAAAAAACGAATTTTTGTGATAGCTTCTCTAAACATGAGGCTTTAGCATTAATCGTAGATTTGAGACTATCAAGATATCAGTACAATTGTCTAAGAACAAAGTGCAAAGAAAAAAATGCGCTTATTTTTCCAAGCTATTATCAAATTTCTAGTGCTAAAGCGGAGTGTTATCCATTGAATGCTGTTATTACTGAAAGAGGAGCTTCATTGGCTTTACAAAATATTATGAATCACACAACGGAAAGAATTTTTTTGATAGAGAAAGTTAGAAATAAAGCAATAGAAAGTGGTTCGCGATTTTTTACGTTATATTCTAAATGGGGATGTGATGGATCTTCAGGAAATAGCAACTACAAACAGAATTTCGTTGATTTAACAATTTCTGATGAAAGCGTTTTTGTTGTATCTTTGGCTCCTCTTCAGTTAGTATCTACAGAAAATAACGTTGTTGTGTGGAAGAACCCTCACCCGTCATCTCCAAATTATTGCAGGCCAATCTTTTTTGAGTTTACAAAAGAAACACCAGAAAATACTAAACTAATTGCCAGTAAGTACACAAATGAAATTCAAAATTTAAATAATACCATCATTTCTTCAACTACTGATATACAACTCCATATTTCTCATAATTTGTCGTTGACTATGATAGATGGTAAAGTCGCCCAAGTCCTTACCGAAACATCTTCTGCATCGTGCTGTATCATTTGCAAAGTTAAACCTTCAGAAATGAACAACCTTAGTGAAGTTGTTAGAAGACCTGTGGATGAAAGTGCTTACCAATATGGTTTATCGAATTTGCACGCTCAAATTCGCTTCATGGAATGTATTTTACACATTGCGTATAGATTGCCCTTCAAGAAATGGAGTGCTCGTAGCTCAGAAGAAAAGGAGCTCATGAAAAATACCAAAAAGCGAATCCAAACAGACCTTAAAGCAAAACTTGGCATCATAGTTGACTTACCTCGGCAAGGGGTTGGCAGCTCAAACGACGGCAACACTGCCAGAAGATTTTTTAGAAATATCGACGTTGTTTCGGATGTAACTGGAGTCAGTCGGGAATTGCTTCACAAAATGTCAGTCATTTTGCAAGTTTTGCTTAGCGAACATCCTGTTCTGTTGTTATAAAACTGCTCAAATTTATGTCGATTTATACGATTGGTATTATATGCCTTCATCTATACACAAAATTTTAATTCACGGAGCTGCCATTATTCAATCTGCTTGTTTACCAATCGGCCAGCTTAGTGAAGAAGCTGCAGAAGCGAGAAATAAATACTTCAAAATATTTAGAAAGGACAGTAGTAGAAAATGTTCAAGAACTGCAACCAATGAAGATGTTTTGCACTCTCTTCTTATTTCGTCTGATCCGTATTTGGCAACTTTGCGCCACAAATTCAAACAAATTAAACATATGGAGTTAGATCAAGAGGCCAAAGAACTTTTAATTGTATAAATAATATCCTGTAGTGTTGGGAAGTTAAGCAATATACTTTTCTTCTGCATAACTGAATTTCGGTTTTAAACTATAGATGCAAAAACGATCTATCCACTTCTACAAGTCCCAAGCAAATGTCTAATTTCACATCGCTTATCACCACACCACTCTGCACAATACTATCTACATTTTGAAGCAATCATTAATTGAAATAATTATGTCAATTTATTAAGTTTTTGGAAGAAAACATATCTAATTATGGTTTTGTTTTTTAGATATCAGCTAAGAGCTAAAAAGCACTTTTGTACGTAAGTTGTAAGTAATGAAGAAGAAATTGCTTCAAGAAAAACCTTCATTTTCAAGTAATAATAACTATTACACTTTAATGTTTTGTATTATTAAAAATTCAAAATTAAATCTGAAATTGACCCCAATATATTTTTTCCTAAAAATCGGCCCCTCTTCACCTCCTAACACTGCACGCCAATGACAAATAAAAATTTTTACTGTGAAAAATGTTATTTTCCCAACATACAATCACCACCCCAATTTCAACGGAATCACATTATTAATAACTGAGATATTGCATTGTATTCATCTTAAGTGGGACACACTCTGTATAAAAAGAGTCAAAACATCATTAAAATTGTATTTTTACTCAATATACTTTATACATACATACAATTATAATTCAATTCCAACCCCAAGATAAAATAAAATACAATTTTCCTCTTTTTGGCCGCAAGTCCCTATCCCTCGCTCCACTGTGCGCCGCCCGCGGCTATTAGTGTAGCGTATTTAATTTTTCCCAAGGTTCGCGTTTTATTACAACTATTAGGAGGGACGGTCAAACGAATAATTTATTTTCTAAAATATTTTTGGGGGGTCATTGACCAAATGACCCTATGGAAGAGCCGCCACTGCCTATAACTAAGTATGTTATTTAAATTAATAATAATAAGAATAATAATAAAATTTATTGTGAAAAATACTACAAAATATCTTCAAAATATATTAAAATTCACAAATAAACCATTTTCCACTAAAGAAATTCTTGTTTGTGGATAGCTTTTTAAGTGTGAAATACCTAAATAATAAATAATTCATCATATTTACCATTTAGTCCTAAGTAAATACTTTTAACATAAATCTACAGGACACAATAAATATATTAATAGGTAAATACAAGTTTCTCCATGCTTATAATAAGTTACTTATAAAAGGTAAAGTTTTAATTTATATACTAGTGATAATGTAATATGAAAAACATGAATTAATATGAATGAATGAGGGAGGAGAACATGCACTAATTCTTAATATTTACAAGTCTGTGAATATCAGACCTTGGTGTTTGCTAATTGCCTAATCCAATCTGCAAGTCGCTGCAAGACTGGATACGAATTTAGCTATGTTATTTCTTTAGGAATCTCATTAAATACCTTCGGAGCTAGATATGACTGACACCGTTGACCTACAGTTTTACTGCTATTTGGGATTACCATCGTGTTAACTTTATGTCTAGTTGAGTAGTTATGACTTACATAATTTACAGTGTGTTTTTGCTTAAATTGATTTAGTGATAATTGTTTAAAGAATAATTGCCGCATATCCAGCGTATCACTCTCCTTGTACAATGCATCACTAGGAAATAAATAATCTTTCCCAAAAATAATTTTCAGAATCCATCTCTGGGTTACTTCTAAACGCTTTATATAGGTGTTTGATACACCGCCCCATGCCAAAATATCATAGACAAGATGTGACTGCACTAGAGAACAGTACAATACTTTAAGCTGACTAACGTCAAATATTTGTTTAAAGAATTTGAACTTGTTGATTAAACATCTTAGTTTTACTAGAACAGCGTTGATATGTCTATCCCATCTCAAAAGACTGTCTATTGTGATTCCAAGGTACCTGGTGCTTTTAGCATGTTTGATAGTATGGTCTATATTATTTATTGTAATTTTTAGCTCTAAATATTCAGGTAAGTTGCAAGCGGATGAGGTAAACGGCAGGTAACATGTTTTTTTCCAGTTAATAGAAAGCTTTTTGCTATTTAGGAACTCGACTATGTTGCCGAAGTCAGTCTCTGCCATTCTCTTTAGACTTCCCCAGTCCTGATCTTCATAGAAAATAGCGGTGTCGTCGGCAAAACTAACAAGTTTACCTTTTGTAGGAATCCGGAAAATATCATTTATATACAGATTAAAGAGCATCGGTCCCAAAACTGTACCTTGCGGTACTCCATATAGTACCTGTTTGTAGCCACTTACAATATTGTCTATTTGGACACATTGTTTTCTATCCGATAAATAACTCTCAAGCAGCCTAAGGGAAACACCTCTAAAACCTAGATCTTCCATTGTGCACAGTAAATCATGGTGATTGACCGTATCAAAGGCTTTAGCCAAGTCGACAAAGATGCACAACGCGGGATGAGATTTATCTACGCTCTGATATATTTTTTCTACTAAGTCGCTTATTGCATCCTGTGTCGACTTGTCCGTCTGAAATCCATATTGATTGGCCGATATTATTTTATATTTACTGATAAAATCTGTTATTCGTTTTTTTTAAGATCTCAAATACCTTGGACAAACTAGACAGTAACGATATTGGTCGATAACTGTTTACATCATTTTTATCTCCAGATTTATAAAGTGGTTTTACTTTTGCAATTTTGAAAACTGACGGAAATATTCCAGTATTTAATGATTTATTGATTAGGTATGTGATGCGTTTTGTTAAATATTCAATATTATCCTTTAAAATTTCAGCTTTTATGCCATCGATGCCTGGAGCTTTACCTGATTTTAGGTCATGTATTATTTTAAATATCTCAGTTTCGTTGGTCTCGTCCATGTATATGGAGTTTTGCAGTTGTTGTTTTGGGAATATTTTTTGTGTTTGTTTTATCGATTTTGCCATATTTTGTCCAAATTCTGCGAAAAAAGTGTTAAACGTTTCAGCAATCAATTTTTTATCTGTGGTGGTGACATTATCGTTTGTTTTTAAGCTTTTGATTTCCTTAGTTGTTTCCTGATTTCCAATTTGCTTTACACATTTCCATAATTGTTTTGGGCAGTTTTTATTTGCGTTGACTAGATCTTTAAAATAATTGTTTTTAGTTGTTTTTATTAAATTATTTAATCTGTTTCTATAATTTTTGTATTCGTTGTGGATAGTCACATCGTTTATGTTTTGTCTGTGTTTTCTATAAAGCTTGTTTTTGACTGATAAAAATTTTAATAATCCTTGTGTAATCCAAGGAGTTTTTTTAATGTCCTTTCTCTTTAGTTTTATCGTTTGGCTACACTCTTCGATCACCTTCGATAACTTATTTATGAAGCAGTTTACAGCATTATCAGTATCATTTGCTTCATATACATTTATCCAGTTTTCTTCTTTTAATCTATTTTTCAACTTAATGTGATCCAAGTATGTCCTTGTTAAATTAACCCCCATTACATTACTCTCCATAAATGTCTCCTGAGTAACGCATTGCAAGACCACAGGAATTAAACAAATACCTAATAAAAAACAACCTATACATTCTACTTTGTAAAGTAGGCAGGGAAAAAAAACTTATGATAAAAATAAAAACGAAACGAGAAACCAAACATAAATTTAAAGCTTAAATTAACAATAATTACCTATTTTAGAAACTTCCATTTATATTTTTGATTTGATTTAGCTGCCTTTATTAATTCGGAATTATCTTTTATTGAATCACAAAATTCCCGGCAGTTTTTATCGAAGTTAAATTTTAACAAGAGTTCACTTTTTATCACCGATAAGCTAAGCTTGTTTCGATCATCAGTCCATTTCGGAATTCGCATTAGTGACAGGTATGGAAAACACAAATTGAAGAATTTTTCAAATATTTCTAATGGAAATATCGACTTCCCTAAATTTAGTAAAGACAATTACCCATTTTTCCCAATCACTTTTTTCTGGCAAATTTATTATATCTGGAACAAAAGTTTTCAAAAAAGAATATTCCTCATATAACTCGTCATCATCGACTGATTCTTTTAATTTAAGGTTTTTTACGCACTCCGCTAAAATTACGCTAACATTAATATTCTCCCAAGAAATCATCTCAATTATTTATTTAGCAACCTTTCGAAAATTGTTATCTTACAAGTTCAACTGTCAATGCTGCTGATTTAGATATAAGGCTAAAAAGTAGAAGGAAAATTTAAAAATTAAAAACATTTATTAAATAAACAGATAATTTAAACCATAATACAAAGGTATATCATTATTCGCCTGCAAATCCATTTGTTTCTGTAAGATTTTTCATTATCGCCTCAGCAAGTTCCTTATTCTGTAACATTGTGGTATGCGTTCCCTCAATTACCTACAAATATAAATATGTTTAGATATAGGCGTCTATAAATAAAATGCAAGAAGGGGTTGAGGAAACTTGTAGAAAAGTGACCATCTTTTCAAACGATTTGTATACATAACTTATTTTATCTCAAAATAATGACGAAAAATATTACAGCCAACTGCTTGCATTAAGGTTTGTCAAGAATTATAAATATGTCTAAAAATTGTATCTGTATATACTAAATATTATACAGGGTCTTAAAACGAATACAGGAATTACGTAAAACATGCGAAGCCGGTTAAATTTATTTAGTGCCTGGTCTTCTTCCGGAATATTCTGCTGAACATTCAAGAAAACTGGTTTATACTCCGTGGAAATGAACGACAAACCAACAGGAAGAACATTCAACCATCTGATTTGTGTTGTGATTGATGAAATACGAGGCGTATAAAAGGTTTTGAGCAGTTTGCAATTCGGTTAACAAAAAAAAGTAGGATGTGTATTAAGGATATGGTGGGTGGAAACCTTTTTACCAACTTCAGCTAAACTTAATTCAGCGATAGGTAGTATAGGGTTAATATATATGTTTATTAATAACTCTTCTATTTATTAACCGTATTTACTACTCGTTAAATGCTGAAAATCAATAAGCCATTTTCGAAAAATATAATTTTGAGAAACCATTTTTCTCTTGTTCATTGAAATACAATTAGGTATTAAAGAATGTCTAACGAATTGTATGCCGGCGGGCATTAAAAATGAAGGCGTTGCTAGAAGTTCACAAAAAAACACACAACACGAAAATTTGGAGTCAACAGCGTTACACTTTTATTTCAAAAATTCACTTTTTAAAAATATTATTTAACTCTTTGTATATATTATATATATATATATATATATATATATATATATATATATATATATATATATATATATATATATATATATATATATATATATATATATATATATATATATATATATTTTGCACATTCAGAACAAAACTATATTTACAGTTCATACATTTGAAACAAATATAAAACGGTACTGTCAGTATCACAACACAAATTCAAAATGTGCTTTCTGTTGATTCCTGGTTTATTTGGGAGGAGTGTCAACAAGTTTTGTTGATTCTTCACTCTGAGCTTTCTGGCTCAGTAGTAGGATTCTCGACTTTGGATGCAACATGTGTGTTTGAATTCCCGTTTAGTCGATGACTTCTTTTTTTAGTTTTTTTTTTAACAAAACGTGGATCTGTCGCGTTAGGGTTAGGTTAGCCCAGGTTCGTCGATAAATTATATAAAAAATAAATTATAGCCATAAAATAATACCTTAAATTATTACGGACAATCATATTTCAAATACGTGCGCGTTCTAAAGTGATGTGATTAGTATGATTCGAGGAAGATTAAGGTCTTGTCTAAATTACACTAGACCTTAAATCAGTCCTGTCTTCCACCAATCACACTACTTCGGAATTTGTATTTCAAATCTGATTTTTGATGTTTTGAGGTGTGATTTTATGGTTTTATCGACCAACCTGAGCTAACCTAACCTTAACGGGATGGATACGCCCAACAGTATAGGTTATGTTAAGGAAATTTGTTGGCTCTATATACGCACACACACATATATATATATATATATATATATATATATATATATATATATATATATATAATTTTTGCGAAGAACCGCACAGAAATTGAAATTTCTCTTTTTTTTTCTATTTTTGCACAGATCTGTCGTTTTGTGCTCCAAAGTAGGTCGTTTCTAAAGCTATTTAGTCCTAACACTGGCACCTGTGGTGGAAGATAGATCAAAATACAAGAGTTCTAACCATACTACACCACAACTTGTTACGTTCTGGACGCCCTTTCGCTAACCAAGTTAGCATCATCAGCAGATGATACAAACTGGTTTTTATCATCAGTTTATATCATCTGCTGATGATGCTAACTTGGTTAGCGAAACGCGCGTCCAGAACGTAACAAGTTGTGGTGTAGTGTGGTTAGAACTCTTGTATTTTGATAAAGCTATTTAGTTGCACTATATTACCTACAGATGGCGCCACTGGTTGCCTATTTAACTCATGACATGACACCTTGTTTGTTTCAGGGTTTGGGTATTTCGGTTTTAACACCGATACCCCCCAAGAAAACTGCCTGATGAGCCTTGTCAAGCAGATAACACGGTAGCAGACGTCTCCTTGGCCCTTGAAACTAACATAGCGTCAAGTTTTGGTTGATTCTCGACAAAATGGTGGAAGAGTAATCCTTAACGTTAGTTCTTTCGTTTTGTATAACTTTTTACGACCAAGAACCGCACCGAAATTGAAATTTCTGTTTCTTTTCTATTTTTGCACAGATGTGTCGTCTTGTGCTCCAAAGTATGTCGCATCTAGTTGCACCATAGTACCTACAGATGGCGCCTCTGGTTGCCTATTTCCGTCGTCGACGTCGAACGACATGACACCTTGTATGTTTCAGGGGGTTTCTGTGTTAGGACCGCAATTATATAACGTGTATACACATGACATTCCAAAGACGCACACCACTTCTCTAGCCCTATACGGTGATGACAGTGCTATAGCGGCCAAGCATAGACATCCAGGAATAATATGCAGGAGATTGCAGGAAGAGATAGATCTGATAAGTGACTGGTGTATCACTTGGAAGATCAAAATAAACGCACAGGAAAGCCAGGCCATCCTCTTCCAAAAGAGGAGAATGATGCCCCCAAGTGGCTATAAACATAGAAGGAACAGACATACCGTGTACAAACTAAAAAGCAGGGCTATGGCTAGACTATACCCACTTATGAACCGAAAGAGCCCTATGGCTCTTCGAACAAAGTTGACAATGATAAAGATGATCGCAAGATCACAAATGACATACGGAGCAGAAGCGTGGGCGTATGCAACGCCCACCTACATAAACAAGTTAGCACCAACAGAAAACCAGTATCTGAGAATGGCAGCCGACGCACCATGGTACGTCAGGAACGCCCAGATACACCAGGACTTGTAATGGGAACCACTGCAAGATGCAATCAGGACCAAAGCCTTGAAAGGCATCCAGCGGGCAGCGGCGCATCCAAACGAAGAACTCCGAAGGCTGGTGGACAACGGCCCCTTGGAGGAGCGGCGGGCATACAGGGTCTACCACCGTAGACCCCGCGACCACACACAACATATACACTGATAATAATGCCCTTTTCCCGTTTTAGAGATACTCCCTATATGTCCGCGAAGCATATAGGAGAGGTGCGATGTAAGTACACACATCCAGATGTGTACGAGCTGACACACCTAGGATAGAGAAGGTTTATTAAGGCCCTAGGCTCGTTAAACCGTAAGTACCTATCACAGAGAGGCGGCTCCCTAGGCTAGAGAACCGGGTGGTGGTGGGACCTCGGGCCATTTGGCCCCTTCGCGCGCGCAAGGTTTTGGGTATTTCGGTTTTAATACCAATACCCCTCAAGAAAACTGCCTGATGAGCCTTGCCGGGGCAAATACCACGGTAGCAGATGGCTCCTTGGTCCTTGAAACAAACATAGCGTCATGTTTTGGTCGATTATATATATATATATATATATATATATATATATATATATATATATATATATATTAACATTATTGCTCCTAACGAAAATTAGCAGTCAACAGCGTAACTCTGTCCCGGGCGTCGAATTAGACAGAGTAGAAGTTGTTTCTGTAATTTTATTTGCGCCGTTTCCCTACACGGGGCTCGCTAGTTTATAGCGGCATGATGAGCTCTAGAAAGACCGAAATCACGATCGTCTTGACTAAAATGGATTATCCTACGGCATTGCAAGACATGTTCCAGACGGGGATAATGGATGGTATCCTTATTATCGCGCTGGTGTAACGTAAAATAATATACATTAACAATATATGCACTTATTTGGTAAGAACAATAATTTGAAATATTCAGATTCACTAAAAAGGTTAAGGACTGCTAGACCAGATTTAGTTGTACTGACAATTAAACCTTTTAGTTCATCAGTTATGTTTTGCTTAGAGAACTGTCATATATTCTATTTGTGGCATTTAGAAAAATTATTTGCTCCATTACTGCATGTCATCTTAAATCTATAAGTATCAACTCAGAGCTAGTCTAAATTTAAACTTCTTTAGTGAATAACGCTGTTCGTTCAGAATCTTGAAAATCAGGTTGTTACTTGGCGCTTTGTTGACCTGTCATAATAGGTGAAATGTCATAAGTACTGTTCCCACATTTGATAAAGAAATACATGCATTATTTCTGGTTCTTTTATGAGTCCCATTTAACGTTCATTGAAAGTTGATAATAAAAGTTAAATAAATAAAGAATACTTTTATTATTCACCCCTTTTAGATGTCGCACGAGGCTGAAGTTATGACGAAAAGAATATGTTTATCAAAACAAGCTGTCTCCATGGAAACAGGATTTATTTAATTAAAGATATAAATTTACACCCTCGTTTCCATAGCATGTATCTTTTTAGGCCCTTGGATGCGATACTTTTAAGGTTAATAAACTATGTTGAGAGGATGTATTACATTGAAACATTAAACAATAAAATGTCGAAGTTGCGTTTTGTGTATAATTAAATAAAAAATTCCTTTAATAATAAACTAAAAAACACATAAGGTGTTTTACTTAAAACTTCAAATGCTGTATGCACTAAAATTAACGGGTATGTCAAAGGCATCTTTGATAGTGTTCCGTATTTAATAAACTTATCTGTCTTTTTTATTTTCAAAATTCACTTTAAATGTAAGAAACAGGTCATGTTCGAATTCTACATATATATATATATATATATATATATATATATATATATATATATATATATATATATATACGCGCCTCATTCTTATCCTTTTTTTCCTACCATCCCCGTATTTAATCACTGAAACGGAAGGTAGGAATCGCCAGGGTCGAGGAAGAACTCACGATGGCGAAAGCTTCCTATCCAGTCCGCTATATAGTTTTGAACTGGCCGGTTCTGCGTGGGCTCTACCCAGTACGGCCACGTACTACGTATGTAGTTAGGGTGCAGTTGGAGCTACTGAATTTCTAGAAGTTTATCGTTGGTTGCCATTGGATATGTAAGTAATCTCCTTGTAGTTTCGGAAACCGTCTAATTTTTGTTGTTTTGGCTTATATTTAAGAGCCAGTCAACCTATCTCTTGAGTTTAGAGTAATCGTAAGATTATTCTATATTGATTTTTCAAGTTTAGTTTAGGGGATCTTTCAGTAGAATGCTATTTTTTAATCACAACTTACTCAATTCTTTAACAAATTTTGATACCCTGTAAATTTGCGAAAAAATGAAGTTTGGAATGTAAGTCAAACACCTTATATATATCCGTAATGAGCATAGTAATCAAGCTAACGCAAAGAACAAACATAGAATTAGACGGTGTGGTTATTATTTTACCTGCGAATAGTTACATTTTACCATATCAACTAAACACTTTTAACCAAATTATATCCCCGTTAATTTAAGAGAAAACAGGATTTGCAGTTTTAAGTGAAACATGCTGTATAGTATCTTTGCTTGAATAATACATACCTTAACTTCCACCGGTCGTTCAAAGTATTGTCCAAGTTCATAGTCTTCTGATTTCACCTTAACGCTCAAAGCAGTCGGTTTGAATAACATTGCTTTGGATTTTAATTTACCAATGGCAGGGCTGTAAGTGCAACAGGCTTTCAGTCGTTTCAGTGCCGCAGTGGTTCCATTCACCAGGAATGCTTCAGTCAGGCGTTCATCAAGTTTGAAATGAGATACTAATATTCGAAGTTTCTCGTCTAGTTCGGAACATCTGCATACATTCTCCTACACAAAAAAATATATTCGCTAATGAAAACTGAGACCGCTTCAACATGAACAATAATTTTTTTTATAAACGTAACAAAAACCGTAAAAGAATCATTGTTTAAGCTTAAAGCTAATCTGGATAGCATAATAATAGCTGGCTGAGATATTGCAAAACTTTCAAATTGTACACAAGAGCTTACATGCCTTGCTAGTTCTGAACAGCTAAACAGCTAAAAACTAACCACAGGGCTTGTATGAGAATATCATGTAGCCCAAGAAGATGACTCTTAAATAAAAAACTTTCATTTGTTAAATGTTTAAGAGACACTCGCGTACTAAAAGTAACAAAGAAGTTCAAAGTTTGTTACAGCAATAGTAGGAACCATTAAAAATGACAACCACAATTAATTAGAACTAAACTGGACCCAATAACCAATATAGAAAATACATGCAATTATTTTTAAAAGTTTTGGGATGAAAACAGAGGTTGCAAATTTGTTAAGAAGATCCTAAAATACTCTAGTTAGGAGCAGCCAATGGCCGCCGAATATATCTAGAAATTTTTGGAAATATTTATAACCAATAGCAAAAGTTATGGTACGAAGGGTGATCGAACCCTCACCTCTGGATCACTAGTTCATTGCCCTAACCCATTGCGCTATCGTATCACTGAGGCAATTCGTTAGAACTTGTACATATTCAACTTCACCAGTATCATAACCTTTGTTGATCCTGCCAAATATTCTAACCTTATGGCGAGACGTTTGTGACTGTACGTCAAATCTGACATCGCTATTGGGTACCGTCCATATTAGTAAATTTATAATGTTACCGTTATACCCGTATAAGCCAAATTTTGAATAGAAGTTTTTTATCAGTTTAGTTTTAAACTGTGAAATATATTTTTAGGATCAACAATGGTTATGATACTGGTGGGTATGAACATGTACAAGTTCTAACGAATTGATTATCAGTGGTATGATAGCGCAATTGGTTAGAGCAATGGACCAGTGATCCAGAGGTGCGGGTTCGATTCCCGCTCGTACCATAACTTTTCCTGTTGATTATAAATATTTCTAAAAAGACATTTCACAGTTTAAAAACAAACTGATAAAATACTTCTATATCTAGAAATGTTCGTGGAGGAATCAGATACTTGCAACAGGAAGAAAACGTTCCACGGTATAAACCTAAGTAACACTTTTTTTATAAAAGTTTTAAATAAGAAGAATAAGAACTGTGGGAAGTCCCACCATCAACGTCATCGCCTATATTGTAAAAATAGGCTAGCAGAGTTGGAACTATATAAAAGTATGATGAAACAAAATTTCAATATAGGGATTGTTTGTCTTTGTTGCTTTTTTGATACCTTATAAGAATGTGATTTTCCCAAACGCGATAAAGGTAGCGAATTTCAAAATATGTGTTTTCAGAGTCAAATCCCTCATGACTTAAGAAAAGCATGCTATAATATTCAACTCTATAACTACTATCAAAAACCGACTATATATAGACGGTCCATCAGATACACAATAAATTCACTATTAATTGTTCATGGCGGCATTTAATCGAAATATTGGCTGGCGTACAATAAGACTGTTATGTCTAATTCTAGGGGTGCTTTATTTAATAATTAGATGGTTCATATAGAGTATTATATGACTTTCTAGTAGATAATACAATACAATGATATACTAGTTTCACAGCATGTTATTTTGTTTGTGCTGTTGTTTTGTCCATAGATTATGTGCAGATACATATTAACATATTATTTTTAAAATAAAATTCTGTTATTTTATCAAATTTGTAATGGCTAACTAAGCTCGGGCAAAACTGCACATCCGTAGACGAATGTATTGTAAATGTGACGAACAGAACTGCAATATTTTTCCGATGGTTTTAGTAAAGATCATCCCAAATAATTATGGTGCATTCTAAGCGAATACTAGCAAAGCTGTTTTGTTACCAAATGTAGACAAGTGTTTTTGCAAGAAAAGAAAAACACGTACCAGTATTTTTATTTAAAAAGATACTTTAAGTAAAGAACCTTTGCCAAAAAAAAGGTTCAATTTGGGTTGGAATTTGATGATTGTAGGCTTGATAGGTTGCAGAAAACAAAGTAAATTTCAAAATGAATATTGGATCGATGGCAGATGAGAATATTCTAATTTTTGGAAAATATAATGATATTTATATATACCTGTACCTTATGAAAACGATTGTTTAGTGTAACAAATTGTGTGTAGAATTTATAGCACATCGATATCAAAAATATTTCGGAAACTCTCATCTGACAAAACTATAAAAATATTTTGTGTTAGTGTAATTGTGCTCAAAAGGCTTAAATATAGTCGCTGTATATTAAAAACGGTATAAAACTGCCAGATTGTCTTTGCTAGCTCATGTGTTTGTATTATTTAGTAAAGATAAATATTTCCATTAGTAGATTATTTTCGGTATTGTTCCAAAAATTAAAGTTATATAATTTCAAAAAATTTAAAATAATTTTCTTTGATGATTTTTTTTTGTCTCTCCCCCACAAGTCTTTCTGCTTCTCCTGATTTTTTTATGTTAAATTTATTCATGACGTTGCCAAAGCGTTTCGATAAGCGGTGCCCCACACGATAGCCTCTCGATTTTTCCATGGTAACAACGACATTCCATCAGTTCGTTTTCTATTTGCTCTGAGAATTCCTACTGGCACTATAATTGCATGCATTTTAGCTGATACCAACGCTCTTTATAAAATGTCATTAATATTGCTATGGCGAGACCAATGGACAAAAGCCCATGGAGACATAAAGAATCGACAATATCGCTGCAAGTATTCATCTGGCTCGCAAACTGGTTGATTTGCTCTCAGAGCTATGGAAATATGAAATGTGCAATCATCCAAGAGAATACCTAAAGAAGGAAATGGGAAACCGTTGAGACAAGCAGTGTTTCTTTTCGTTGAAATCATCACTTCTTTTTTTTTTAATTAAAAATCTACAAAAAGATAAAAAAAAACATCTTGATAGATGTTATCGACAGCTATTAAAATTGCAGTTGATGAAATATTTTCGAGTAAAAAATATGTTTTTAGGCGATGCTGTAATTGAAGAATAACTTAACTTTCTAGACCACCAAATTTAGTAATAACAGATTCACCAAGATTTTTGGCTGAATTGGCAATTAGTTATTGTTTGGGCAGAATTTATTAATACAAAAAATATATTCTTTTAATAAATATGAATTTTTCCAACCCGGTGAATATCTTAGTAAAAAAGTCATTCTTGGTATAGTCAAGAAATTGTTCAAAAGAAAACATGCAACATGTAAAGCAATTTCTTTAAGACTCCTGGAAACATTTTTTAAACCAGATATTTTTTTCTTAGAAGTTACATACATACCTAGTTTAGAAAAAGGATACCTACCTTAAAAAAGTAATGTTTTGATCGACAATTTTTAAAGAGGAGAAATTTTTTATAACTTGAAATCTCTAAAAATGTAACAGGTTTTCAAATAACTAAAAGCTCATATTTCTTAAAATGTATTCTTAGTCCAATTTGACTAGAATTATAACACTATCTAAGTCATCAGAAAAGAGACCATCGCTAAGATATATAGATTGAGTTGAGATTTAATTGATGAAGTCAACGAAGACCTGACGAGAACAAAACCAAAGATAAATAAGGAAGGTTCTTTGTAGTCTTCGTCTATAAAGTTAAAAATATGCGGTATATTTTTTGAAATTTCAGTCAAAATAGATGATCTTGAAATAATGTTACAAGAACTAAAATAGTTGATTTTCATAAAATATTGTATAGAAGGATTCTGAGTAGATAAATAACAAAACCAAGTTAAAGAGGACGCAAATATTCACCAACATTGTTACAAGCTTGTAAACGTACTATTTTGTTGTTGTCCTGTGCCTCAGAAAATTAAACAAATATAATTTTTAAGCATATGATTCGAAATTAACAGTAACAAACACTTATTTATATACTGCAATTTCTAACATGTTCTGTTATGCGTATGTCAATCCTTACCATAACTTTTTCAGTATCAACACTACTTAATTGAATTCTTAAAACACTGGATACGATAGCATTTTCTAATCTCGAGTTACTAGTTTCTCCTCCTCCTGTGAGTTTAGCCAATTCCCTTAGGAATAGCGGTGAGCCGTCAATAAAAATTATCGTCCCAAAATAGCCTAACTTTTCTAACCTGCTGACTATTTCCAGAGCAACATTTGTACCCATTGAATGAGCCAAAATGTGAAAGGGTTTATACGGTTCTAGTAGTTCCATGACGTGCTGAAATAAATGATAAATACGTATTTCACGGCTTTTATTTTTACAAGGAGGATATATTTACGCTTTTGTCAATTGATGGATATATAGACTTACAGGTAATAATGTATTAGCCATTTCATCTATACTTTCTTTTTGATCGGCTGATAAATAGTTCACACCATATGTCTCAACCTCAAGCATTTCTGTCAAATTTTGTATTATTTCACAGCCACCTTCAATACCTAAAACGGTAACCAAATATCAGACATTCTCAGATTACCAGTGTAAAGTCGAATATCCAGCCATTAATATTAATAATTTACCTGGAAAAGCTATTAACCTCTTCAGCGTTTTCTCGTCTCTCGGTTTAGTCAGTGTTTTTAACTTTACGAGATATAATGTCTGCTCTTCACATTCCACCAAATTTTTCAAAATAAGTGTCCAGTTTACGGAATCAACCGCAATTTCGACATCCGCTGAAGTATTACTTCCCTGTTCCTGTAGTTCATGTATACTAAAAGTTGACAAGCATGAAATATTTAAAAATACATATTGAGAAATGTTGCTTACCGTGCTAGTGTTGTACTTCTAATTTCTGCAGGAGACAAAAATATGTTGTACTCTCTTTCTAAGGTCTGCTTTACTTCCACCCCAGTCATGGAATCCATTCCTAGCTCAGCTAAACTTGAATGTATACTTATAGACTTTATATCTCTAATTCCTAAAATAAATTTAGGTTTTAGATATCTATATTTAAATAACATTATAAATCATTAATAGCCAGAAATATTAGAAAAAAAAATTTAAATTATATTATGCAGATCGGTAAGGTATAAATCTGGCTAAAAGATTTAGTAAAATAAAGGTTTTCAAGACGTATAGCACTGAAATATATAAGAAGTATTCATACAACTTTACCTAGAATTCCAGCTACAACTTCCATTATGCTGCCAGATAATGACGAAGATTTTTTTTCAGCCACCACCATACTCGAGACGACAGCTGCAGCACCACTCTGCCTTAACAAAACATCCATAGCTTGAAGACAGCTTGTAATACTTTGTTGCAATGTTCCTCCTATTTCCAATTCTATTTGATTTTCTTGCATCTCTGCTACCAAACCCACCTGAAATTTTAAAAACAAAACTATTTTTCACATATAGTTCCACTATATTTGTTAACTATACGTAAGATGTTTCGCTAGGCAGTAGCTTCTTCGGACGTTACATCTCAAATGTAACGTCCAAAGAAGCTACTGTATAGCAAAACATATTACGTGTTGTTAACAAATATAGAGAAAGAGTTTGTGAAAAATAGTTTTGTTTCTACATTTTACACAATTTTATTATGGATTTCCACTGAGTATCGGCTGACACAATCGTATTGTTAACAACTCTTATAGGTAAAAAAAGGTCATATATTAGTTGTAGCAGATGTTTTAAAAATCGGTAACATAAGAAAAGTGAAAATGGCAATGAAACAGAAAATTTTAGTGATTTAAGTAGGACAAAATATTTATGCAAGCTTTATTTAATCATTTGATTATCCCAATTTATAAATTGGTAATCTGTTGACAGTTCCTGAGAGTATATCATTCTCTGGAATCTTCAAATGGATCTAGTATATGTCGTTATTATGAAAAAATTAAACATTTTTGATTACTTAGCGAACCTTTTTTTTTTGTAAATCAGGTAAGATTCAAATATTTATAGATAAATCTATAAAACTCCATTTGAAAAAATAAACAGTCATTTCGTTTAATAAAAGTTTTTGTGAAGTCAACACCTTAAGAAGTAGAACTAAACTTTTCTGATTAGTGTCAAACAATTATTTTTGGGCATTGTTCATGTGAATATTAATTCTTTTGCTATATTTTATCTGATATTTAGCAATATATTATTGTGGATAAGTTATAAACAGACAATCGATAAATTATATCTGGGTCTTCCAACTCAGGTAAAACAAATGTCATCGTTATCTCGAGCAACGGTGACAGTGTAATAGGGGTTATAAGATACACAGACGAAACAGGTCCGAAAAATTGGTTTTTAGGTAGATAAACAAAATTACTATAATGAAAATAGCTGTCACAATAAATGATAGTTACCTGACAGGTAGGACAACATTAACAGGGCTCATAAGATATATTGATCATCCAAATAGCGCAATTTTAAGAACTTACAATGAGTGTGACATGAAATGAAGGGTAACTGCGTAAATTCTCAAAAAATTTTCGATCTACTAAAATCCCATTGTTGGAAGTCAGAAAGCTAGATTCTTAGATTTACAAGACTACTAAAAATTTTTAATAAATAAAAATGATGCGCGAATGATTTTTTTAAATGATAGATTATGTAATATAACACTAAAATCGCAGATACGAGAAGAGACCTCCTGTTACAATATTTGGGAAAAATCAATTTCTCAAATATTGTAAAAAGGAAACACGTTACTGATTGCTACACAGGAAAAAGTTTTAAATGAGTTCTAATCTCATATTTCAGTAATAAATTAAAATATAAATGTCGAAAGCCGAGCAACTTTGTTTTTCAAAACAAAGGTGGTTTAAGTTTAGGGTAATCGAAATAATTTTTACTAAAAGATTTCATAAATTATACAACAGGAATAAAAATATAATTTCGAAATTAAATCTCGAGTTGAGGCTAACCTCTAGTCCTACAGGAATTCTACATCTTTTTAACCGACTTCAAAAACGGTGAAGGTTACCAGTTCGACCCTATAGATCCTTTTATCTATGTACGTCGATTATTCAGGACGGTATGACCAATTTAAACAAATTTTTCGTGAAATTTTCAGAGTAGTGCCGAAGTGATTCCATAGCAAGTATATTGAAAAAAAAAATATAAAAATAGTCCAATGGCGAATCAACTTTTCCACAGTTCTTGTAACTCCGTTCTCACTAAGAATCTTATTTTCTCAGCTCCTGGCACCAACCATCTAGGAAGTAACATAATTACCTTTCATTTCATATTGCATACGTTGTTCTTTCTTGTGTATCTTATGACCCCTGTTAATATTGTTATACATATCAAGTAAATATCATACATTCGGACTCGTAACAGGTAACGGCAATTATCTTTATAACTACGTTGCTTATTAAAAAATCATGGTTCTTGGGATTAGACCATGTCAAATTCGAATTACTATCCGACGTTTCGCCTTCGATTGCACGAGGCATCTTCAGGGATCTTTACTCCACCAGATCTGAACACTGAATGAACCGTGACCCTGTGTTAAGATCGGTTTCCATGTGTGATGTAGCCGGTAACCCGCATCTCTATTGACATTTTTTGTACGTTTAAAAATTTCAATAGATTCCCTAATTTTTTGTTTATAAAGTCCTGGAACCGATGCCAGAACCTTGGTTTCCTTTACATTTATAATATGGCCAGTGGTATGTTGGTGTTCAGCTACAGCAGATTGAACAATTTGTTTCTTTTTAATTTAATCATGTCCATGTTAAGTCTAGTTGATATTGAGCGTCCTGTTTCTCCCAGATACACTTCTCCACAGGCGCAAGGAATTTTATATACTCCTGTTTGAAAAGGTACAATATTTTTTGGGGATCGCAAGCATTGCCCAATCTTCTTATGTGTATTGAAGATTGTACGTATGTTGGACCGCCGAAGTAATCGTCCTATTTTGTCTGTAGTGCCACGCATGTAAGGAAGAACAACACTACCTAACGGTGGCTCCTTATCATTCTCTTGTCGCGGAGTTGGATTACTATATTTTTTAATTGAACGCGTAATATCTTCAGTGGATTAGCCATTCCCTCTCAGAGCCTCGGTCAGTTTCGATGTTTCCGATGTTAGAGAATCTTGATCAAAAATCGAAATAGCTCTAAATACTAATGAGTTAATAACCGACTTCTTTTGTGCTGGATGATAGTGGGAATTTGCATTTAAGTATCTATTTGCATGCGTCGGTTTTCTGTACACAGAATGTCCTAATGTACCATTTTTCTTCCTTTGAACATATACATCTAGAAAGAGAATTGTCCCATTAGATTCAATTTCCATTGTGAACTTGATATTATGATGGTGTTGATTGAGGTGATCCAGAAATATGAGAAGATTATCCTGTCCATGAGGCCATACTACAAAAGTATGATCTACATATCTGAACCAGTGTTTTGTGGAGCGGGCGTTAGAGCAATATCTTCAAAGGCTTCCATAAAGATATTCGCTTCCACAGGTGACAGAGGAAATCCCAAAGCTGCCCCTGAAGTTTGCTCATAAAAAGTTCCTTGAAAAATGAAATAGTAGATGTAAGACAAGGTTCCACTAGACCTATTAGGTTCTTATTAAGATTATTATGATCCAGTATGTCTGATGTAATGGAAATTAAGTCGTTGACCGGAATATTTGTGTATAGTGATTCTGCATCGAAACTGACCAAAATATCTTCGGGATCTGTTTTTCCAGTGAATGGATTAAGAAAGTTTGAAAGATAAAAACCCTAGTTTGTATGTGGGAGAGTTTATTGCACTGACGATCGGTCGAAGTGGTATATTGACAATCTTGTGTATCTTGAAAAGACCGTAGAACCTGGGAATCTTGGAGCTGCTTGGTTTTAATGATTTCTTTTCTGCTGGTGGTAGACTCGATGCGTTAATCAGATTGCTGATGCGTCTTTCTATTCTGTAGGGTCTGTCTGCATAACCTTATAGGTTTGTCTAAAAGTTGATCTTTTCCACGTAGTCCGTTTTGTCCATGACGTCTGTTGCGTTGCCTTTATCTGCTGGAAGGACCAGAATGTTTTCATCTTCATTTAAGGTCTTCATTGCTATTTTTTCGGCTGTGGAGAGATTCGGCTTCGGTGGTTTTGAGTTTTTAATGATCTTCGCTGTTTCATATTTGATTTCATCAGCTTGCTCTACTGATAATCTTCTGATTGCTGCTTCAACGGAGGATACTATGTCTTCTACGGGAATGCTTATTGGTGTTATTGCGAAATTTTGGCCGGACGGACGGTTCTGATTCGGTTAACGGCTTCGATGACAAATTGACAACTGTATTCTGCGGAGGTTTCACTGGATTTTGTTTTATTGCTTAAGTATAACTTCTTGATGCATTTTTTTTGCGTCACGAATGCACACATTGGTGATGTTGTCCAAAATTATAAATATGGTTGTTTCAAGTCTAAAAGCTAATTTAACGCGAATCTCTAGTAGTTTACGGGCATTTGTATCTAAATCACGACCTGTTGCCTTAATCCTTTCTCTAACTAATGCATTACTGGCACTCTTATAAATATTCTTAGTAGTTCTAGAAGTAACATGATGTCTCACCTGTAGTGATTTCGGTACTACATCCTCATCTCGGTATCTAAGGAGAAAGGCCAACTCGCAGAGTAACTTCTTCTTGCTGTTCCGGAGATCGCCAAAAGTTTTGGCATCCTTCTTAATTTCCTCCCCATAGAGCTAATATAGAACGAAAGCTTTCATTGACCAAAGCCCTGAAAGCGTCCGTTCTATATGTTGCTTATATTCAAGTTTCATTCAATCATACGTTTCACACTTATTTCGTCCGTGTGTCTTATGACCCCGGTATTGCGGTTGATGTCGCCTCGCCTACGTTAACAGATACTAAAAACTAATAACTATCAAAACTTACATCTCCTATCGCTCCCCACTCAATAGCTAAAGCCGCATATCCATTCTTACGTCTATCTTCGCATATTCTTTCCATAACAGAATTTGACATACCGTAGTTAGTCTGGCCTGCATTACCTCTTCCACATGATACTGAGGAAAATACGACAAAATCTCTAAAAAGTTGGTAATGTCAATTTTATGATATTGAATTATAAAATCAGCTTTAATAATAATATTAATACATGAAGAAATTGTTTCCCGAAATATACCTTAGTTCTGGGCACATAGCTCGAGTGATTTGATCCAGATATTGAGTTGCATAAGCTTTAGCACGAAAAGAACTTTCGAAAGATTTTTTGGTTTGATTTGATAATATGGCATCTTCCAATACAACGGCAAGATTAAAGACGGCAATGACGGGACCCAGACAATTTGCCTCTCTTATTAAATCCTCACAGCCAACTTTCGTAGATATATCTTGCGTACATACCTTAATCGTGCATCCATAATTTCTCCAAATTCTAAAAACGACTAACTTATAAAGTTTTTTATTATTTGCTATGGTTAGGGATTATAGATTATGATTTCTTGAAGAATACGTTTTACTTACGAAATTCTATAGTTTTGGTATCCCGTCGATATGCCTTTTCTTGATGTAAGTATCAATTTTTTCGCTCCTCTAAGTACTAACCAGTCAGCTAATTCTAATCCAAAGCCTCCTAGACCGCCGCATATTATATAGGTTTTTGCAGGATCACAAAAATATCTAAAAAGAAACAGGTTTTCTAATTTTTTTTGTTGCAAGAATTGTTTTATGAGCAATAATATTTTCTGTATTGTATTTTCTGTGATGTTAGATTTACTTCTTTATAATTCTTCAAAGTTTTATTAATAGAAATAAAAAAATCAATTTATTTTAATTCATTTAAAATTCTTTTAAGTTACTAGTATATATATGTGTAAATAGATCTAATAAATTGAATACCTGGGAAGTCCCATAAACCTTTTAGGATGGTCGCGCACTTCTTCTTTTCTTATTTCTATCAATACTTTCCTCATATGTTTGCCAGTACTCATAAACCTAAAAGCTTGCTCAAGTTCGCTTCTGTCGAATATGGTAGGTTTTAGAGGTTTGACAGCTCCTAAAAATAATAATTTTAACAATTGATAATGCTAGAATTATGATATGTGAATGAACAACCTAGTCTGTTATGTTTTTTTTATATTTGTAGGTGTAAGGGAAATTATCTATACCTGAGTAGATAAAATGCTGAAGTAACCGATTCAATGTCTCCTTAAGGCCATCGCTTCCATTAAAAATTTCATCTAGCATGACCCCGTGATAACTGCCCCCGTCTTTCAATGGTAGTAAGCGTAGCGTATTATCGTTGCCCATATCGAACTTGCCTATTTCTAGAAATCTTCCGTTTTTAGCTAGACATCTCACTGAGGCAAGTAATTTTTCTTCTGCTAATGAGTTCAAAACAATATCCACCCCTCTGCCGTTTGTCTCCTTCATGATCATTTGTTCGAAACTTAAATCCCTTGAGTTGCCTATATAATTCTCTAGTTACAGAAAAAAATTGGACATATTAGATCTCTATTACTCATGTGTAAAAATATGTTTTGTAAAATGCCTTGTATGACTAATGTATTATTAGTACAGAAGAAGAGCGAATATACTGTTAGCCGATGACACTGACACTTTTAAAGTTTGATTTTTTTAATAGTGTTTTAATTCTAAATGCCAATAAATTCATTGTAAGGTATAACTAAAAATTTAAAAAAATGCAGAAAACGCAAAGAAATGCATTCAAAAAGTATATTGTGTACTGTACTGTGTTGACACTCTGCAACTCGTGAGCAGCTTTACACATAATGGCATCATTTTATTATTAATTAAATTACTCAGAGATTTGGAGCTAGCAAAAACCGCAAGATTAGTAGTAAAAACTCTTTTCCGGCCACTAAGCAGTTGATACGTGTAACACGTGGTTTTACTTTTGTCTATAATGGTGGTATATGAAAGTTCGTTTCTTAAATTTAAAACTTGTGTAACTTAAGCTGCACTCAGAGTCCGTCTTCTTAATGATAGTAATATGTGTTTATATAGAAAAAAAATTAATAGGGGTTGGAAATTGGACATTGCTTTTGGGGGGGGTTTTGAGACGATGAAAATTCTCATGAACCAAAAAAAAAACTCTTCAACTTTTATTTTCCTAATTGGGCGTAAATAATCTGACATGTTGGGGTATTATATGTCATTAAAAAAAATTTGAGAAGAAAAATTATGGAGAGTTACAAAAGTAAAAATCCGCGCTCCTCGACATTAAACAAAGTCTCATTTCTCCTCTTATTAAAACAGTTAATTGAAACTTAATGACTTAAAAATAATTGAAAGGGCTTTTTGGACAATTGGAATCATTCCCCTTAGACCACAGAAAGTCATTAAGAGACATCCAGAACAAAGGGTTGAAGAGCACACAATATTAAACAGTATAAACTACTTAAGGAACGCTAGAAAATCTTTAACCTCAAAAGAAAACAAACCAAGGAAAAATCGTTAACATCGCTCCAGAGAAATCAGTATCCCTTTAAAATTTACTTCTAGAGGTAGAACCTAGCAATGACAAGAAAAACATGGAGCAGTCTGAACAAGATCAGAAGTTTGAAAAAATCGATGACGATGGTCGAAGAAATCGATGATTAAATTATTTTGCTAGAGGGGGTAGGTATTAAACACTAGAAGAATTACATAGGCCAGACACAGTTCTAAAATTTCTCAGACAAATAAGGGAAAATAAGTTTATTTTTTCTCAAAAAAAAATATATTTTGATGCAAAGTGAGGATGAAAAGAGAGAAGAAAAGAGAGGGATTTGTGATTTTAATCGATTCGAAAAAGTACAACTTTTAAAAAGAGTAAAAAGAAGTTCCTAATGAAAGATGTTCCTCTAAGTATTAAAAACTCACTGGTTAGTTATTATTAAAACTTAAAAAGTTTCTTTTCCTTTAAATTACTCGTTAAATTTGTAATAATAAAATTTTCTTAGCCTTATTTTTAAATTTCATACAATAAAAATGTGTAACAATGTTTTTCACGAAGATTAAATTAAAAAAAAAATAAAAATATCAAAAAATTTAAAATCTGTGTTTTTCTCTGTGTTTATTTTGTTGACTTTCAACAGTTTTTTTATTTTTTTTTTAAATTTGTCTGTTTTTTACCAAAATATGTTATCATGAAAACAAATTCATATATGAATTGAATAAATATCGGATAACAATTTATAAGCATTTTACTGAAAAATATTAAAAAACTGTTCCAAAGTATCAGCATATTTACGGTAAAAATAGTTCTTTTCACACAAAAGTGACAGTTTGGTAGCACGAGACTGAGTCTAGTACCACAAGTCACGTGAATGTGAAAAGTAGCTTCAAACGTTTTCGACACTGCTTTTAGTCTCGGAGCGTATTTGGGTCGTAAACTTAAGTTTACTATGTAGACATGTGGTGTGTAATGACGGAACTACAAATTTTGAGCCCCCTGTAGGTTTCGACGAAGGGTCTTCTATATGCATGGTCTCCTATATAACTATAAAGACACCCTGGGTACGCCGCGGTGTCCCGCAGTATAGTAATTCCGCCATTGCTCCATTCTTTAAATGACAATGTAACTTTTAATGACATAAAAAAAATTAAAAATTGTTTTAATACATCTCAGCAACTACCAACTATAAATCGTTGTATACAATAAAATAGGAACTAGGCTGTGTTTTGCACACAGGAAATGTCCAATGACCAACCAGTTTGAGCCATGGAAAACGATTTAGCTCGACATGCAAAATTAATTGTTTTCAGATCTTGTTGTTTTTTGTACGTTCTGATAGGAGTAAAAAATTATATTACAATAACTTTCGAATTACTCTACAAAAATAAAGAAAAGATATATATACTACAGTACAAGTACAAAAACTCTTACTTACAAATCTGTTAAAACTTAAAGGTATCTAAAAATTTATTATTTACTCCTTATATTTCTTTTTCTTTTTGTAAATTAAAATACACCTGGCGTGGAAAAAAAATATTGGATAAATTTATTTAGTTAAACTATAGATAGAAAGAAATAATGGGTAGTATCTTTCACGTGATATTAAGCTGAGCTTGTTATATGCTGATAACATCTTTCAGACATTTCTATATTTTACACTGAAAATAAATATGACACAATAGTGCAATATTAAAATTATTTGCAAACAATCTTTGTAAAATTTTCTGTAGGAGACTTTGCACCAATTGTCCCCAGGATTACTACAAAATCAATCTTTCATAAAGTATATGTCTAACTAAATTAAACCCAGAACATTTTAACCCAATATGAATATACAGATCTTTGGAAATAAGCCTAAACGCGTACCAACTTAAGATTAGTTGACACGTTTTATATGTATCTGTGACAATATAACTATTATAAAGCCGACCGCCGTCAATGTAGACACACAGTCTAAACTAATGTAACAGTATTTCATGATTAACACAGTCAAACGCCCATGATAAATCACAGAATACCGCGGTTTAAATCTCACTGTAATTCAGAGATGCACCCAAAATTCAAAAAGGCCTGATCTGAAAAACATATATTATTTTTTCCTTGCTCTTTCCATAGATTAATACAGCAAAAATGAACATAATACTAAATACACGGTATACTCTTGACTAACCGTTGATTTGAGAAAAATGCCTTTTTATATATTTTCTTTTTTCTTCGCTTCCCGCTGTGGTGAATACTGTGCAGCCCATATCTAAGCAAAGGTTAATAGCTGCTTGCCCAATTCCTCCAGTTCCTGAATGTATAAGTATGGAATCGGAGGGTTTTATTTTTCCTACCTATAATTAAAAATACTTTTTCTCAGTCAAATTTCAGTTTAGCAATTTTTTCAAAGTTAACGCGTTTAGTCAGCAAGTAATGTTGATTTTCATAAAGTTAATTAAATATTTATTTACAAATACTTACAGTAACTAAAGCATAGAGACAAGTGCTATATACCACGGGCACTGTAGCTGCTTCTTTAAGAGTCCAATTTTCAGGGACTTTCCATAAAAGAGTTTTGTCAAGTTTAATCAAAGTTGCCAAAGTGCCTCTTGGAAGCATTCCCATTACTTTTTCGCCACTGAAAATTAGACATTTTTTAAAAAATATATTAGGATAGTGTCCTCATGTGCATAGGTTTACCAAAGTGAAATGAAAAAAATAAATATGATTTTGGTTCCTATACAGTATGTCCCAGATTCGCTTCTCTATATAGGGATCTCGGCTCCTATTATACCTACAGCAAAGGTTAAATGGGAAAAATTTTAGAGGAAACTTATTGCATTCGATATCTGGCTTCAGATTTACGATCGATCAATAAGTTTGGAAAATATCGGCGAAAAACCGAAAATGGCGGATTTCGTTTTTCGCCAGTATATCCAGAACGGTAAATTTGACAACTGTCAAAATGTGACATTATTCGGACACATTTTTAAGACAAATAAGATGGCGTATACGATACGTCCTCATTGTTTTTTGTTGTTATGACCGCCATATTGGATTTTTCGATTTTTGGAAAGAGCCTAAAATTTCCAGTCTAGTGATAGTTCACAAGTGCATTAAAGATTTTAGTGTCATCAAAATATCACACTTCGTAAATTAGGTTTCAATGTTTTTAAAGGAGGCCATGATTTATTTGTCACAAGATTACATTAATAAGTAGTAAGTAATGTATTGAACGCATTGTATTTTCAATACAACATGAACGTAAATAACGACTTAAAAAATCTAAATGAGCTTTAACTACTTCGTAAGTGGGTAACATTAATTTATAAATCTGCAAAATGACGTCCATTTGCATCGAGACATTTTTGACCGTTGGTGACTGTTTTTCGTACAACCCTGGTAAGTGTATTTCGGTTAACATTTCTAAATGTGTCCAGAAATCTTTGTCTCAGGATTTCTATGGTCAAGGGGGATCAAATTCTAAGATTTCATTCTTCGTGTGACCCCAGAGGTAGAATTCCAAGGGCGACAGGTCAGGGGATCTAGGAGGCTAAGATATTGGACCATTTAAAAAAATTATTCTTTCGTCAAACTGCTCTCTTAAGAAGTTCCTGACTTGAATGCTATTGTGAGCCGGATATCCATCTTGTTGAAACCAAGTTCTTAATTCATCTTCCGTTAGAATAGCTCGTAAGGCTGGTACAACCTGGTTTCGCAAAAGCTCTAGGTACCTCTGCCCGTTTAGGTTGTAGTCAAACAAAAATGGTCCAATAAGTCAATTTCCTGAAATGATTAATAATTTATAAATAGGTGCCCAACAGTCAAGGGCGGCAGGGTCGGCCGGGTGGTACTAGAAACTATAAATTATAATAAAGGGAAAATTATCTTTATTAAAAAGTAAATATTTTCTTTCCAAAAATAATTATCGAATCATCCCGTAATGAATGAGCTTGTATACAGTTGAAACCTGTTCAGCTTTATTATGAACAAGAAAAACATATTTGGTTAGCGGGAAGTAATAGCCGTAATAAATTATTTTGCTGGTATTGCATATTAATTTCGGAAATACTAAATCAATTTATTTAAATGATATAATAATCTTAACGAGGTACACCGTGCCTTAATAAAACATAAAATATCAAAAGAACAAACCCCTTGCGCTTTAAAATTTAAATTATTCGGAAATACAGCTGAACGCCTTTCTTTAAATCATAATGAAAATCGAAAAATAATTCGACATTTGATTAATGTGGTATTTTTTTCATAACGCAAGAACTAGGCTTCCCGTGTAATAATAAATCATTAAATTCAGATAGTCAAAATAATTTTAGAGAATTAGCTAAATCTGCAGAAAATTTAGATAGTGTTAATAAGTTTATAGAACCCAATTCTATTTTTATAGGTTCTTCGAAACTACAATACAAAATGATTGAATAAAAATGTAATACAATATCAAAAAAGTAAGTTGACTATCTAGAGTAGAACGTTTTACTTTTTTTTATTAGATTATACTCTTTTAGTATCATTAAAGAACTAAACGAAAAAAAAAAGATTATTATTTGACCATCATTTGGTGCCTATTTAAAAAAGATTGGTTAGATTAAATTACCAATGATCCCACACCAAACGTTACTTCCAAATCTGATCTGTAGACTTCTGTCTTCCATTTCGTGAGGATTTTGCACAGTCTAATGATGACGGTTGTGCCTATTAAAGACTCCACAATTCGTGAACTTGTCTCATCGGACCACAAGACATGATTTACAAAATCAGGATTTTCATTACATCTCCTACTATACCACTCACAGAACTGTAGTGGTCTTGGAAAATCAGTTTCCTTAAGTCCTTGTACTATTATGGGTTTGTATGGATCGTACTTATTCTTTTTTAAAACTCTTTGTACTGTTGATTTTGGAACATTAGTTTCCTGTTCTACAGTTCTTACCGATGCACTAGGGTTTTCGTTGATAGCTTGTAAAATGTTTCTGTCTCGATTTTCATGGTTATTATTGTATCCGCTTCTAGGTTGTTGGAAGGCACCATGGTTAATTAAATTAACTACGATTTTCCTGAATTGGGTTTTATGAGGCTGTCGTCGTTCGGGGTCTCCTCATTCCTCATCTCCAAATACCTTGCTGAGATAACGTCGGCGTTTCTGTATGATTGAAAGTACAGAGCTAACATGTCAACCTTTTCTTCATTTGAATACGAAATGCCGGCCATTTTCTATAGGTTTTGACAATTTATGTGTCAAATTTATGATTTTATTGGGATAAAAGCGTACCTACTACTTATTAAAACACAGCTTTGATACTATTCAACTATTTAACTTAACGTCAAAGTCAAAATCCAATTTTGACTTAGAAAAGCATTGAGAGCTAACATTACTTTAAATCATGGCCTCCTTAGAAAAAACTGAAACCTAACTTTACGAAGTGTAATATTTCGATGATACTAAAATCTTTAAGGCACTTGTGAAATATCACTATATAAGAAAAATGAGAGTTGAGGCGGGTTGCGGGTTAACAAAAAACAGTGAAGACGTGTCGTATACGCCATCTTATTTGTCTTAAAAATGTGTCCGAAGCTGTCAAATTTATCGTTCTGGATATACCGGCCAAAAACGAAATCTGCCATTTTCGGTTTTTCACCGATATTTCCAAAAACAATTGATCGATCGTAAATCTGAAGCCGGATATCGAATGCAATAAGTTTCCTCTAAAACTTTTCCCATTTAACCTTTGCTGTACAGAGAAGCGAATTTGGGACACACTGTATAACAATAGAATTAGTTTCTTAAGATTTAATTTACGAAGAAAACAAAAAAGAATTACTGTAAAATGTTGCACATAGAATTTACATGTTTACTAACCCTAACATTTTCCCGGAAAATTCGAATCCTTGAACGCATTCTTGTTCTTGCCTGATTTTAGTGACCACATCAACATTTATTCGACCTGATGCTGTCATTACATCTTTAAAATTCAAGGATGAATAATACACCTAAAATACATAAAGTGGTTGATTAATTAAGCAAGCAATTTCATGTTCATTTTTTTATAAGATAGGGTTTACATGTATCCAAAATTGTTTGATCCAAAACGACCCCTTTCGACAACAGATTGATATTCCTTCTTTCGATCATGTTAAAGAACTGTGAAGAATTCAATATCCATCTTTTAGATCTATATGATTTACCGTTTTTAATCGACGTCAAAAAAGAGGTAGGTCATCAATTCGACCCTATGTATGTTTTATGTATGTACATCGATTACCCGACACCAAAAAATGTTAAAAATGGTGAAACGGTGCCATTTTGAACTGTTTTACGCGATGCCACATTGAACAGTATATCCATTTACCATTTTATCTTATTATACAAAAATATTACATAAGCAGTAGCCCCAATGGCTATTGACTAAACCTGACTTTTTCAATAAAACTCGTATAAATAGACCTAAAAAAGATGAAATAATAATTAAAAAAAAAGTAAAACCGACTTCTAAAACGTCAAAAATAATATTTTCCTCCATCTTGAAAATTTCACGATGCGAAGTTGGCGCCTAACAAATTAAGACAGTAAGACCTAACACTGGAACCTTTGGTGGAAGATAGATCAAAATACAAGAGTTCTAACCACACTACACCACAACTTGTTACGTTCTGGACGCGCGTTTCTCTAAACAAGTTAGCATCATCACCAGATGATATAAACTGTTTATATCTGCTGATGATGCTAACTTGGTTAGCGAAACGCGCGTCCAGAACGTAACAAATTGTGGTGTAGTGTGGTTAGGTCTTGTATTTTGATCTAAGACAGTAAGACATTATACTCGTGTATTAGACATCAAAACACTCAGTACATAAATATATTTTTGATATTAAGAAATTAAGAATAAGTTTGGTGCCGATTTTACGAAGTAAAATTTCTAGTTGGAATACAATATTATTTTTCACTTTTAAGTGCATTTTTTAAGTTGATTTTTTTACAAATTTTTTATTACCTATATCATGTGACCACGGGTTAATGGACGCCCCCTTTTTTCTTTGTTTCCTAAAATATCAATTTGAAATTTTGTGATCTTGTATGGTACATAATTCGTCAACTTTTAACCCAAGAATTTTGCTCAATATATTGCATCCAGTTAGCTAATTATATTTGTCATAAAAATCTTTTTTTTTAATATCTAGTAAAGTTTTTGGCAGACTGTTCAACTTTCGTTCATAAATTGATGTATGGCATATGGCTACCTGAGGAAATAATGTCATTCTCTTAAAAATCGTATCGATACGATATAACACTACTTAATATATATGCAAAAAGCGGCAATATTTAGCGTTTCTTGTTATTTGAAATTTACATAAGAAAATCACACTCGAGCGCAACCGATCCAAAATAAAAACAAATCGGTGTTCATCGAATTTCTGCCGCTCGATCCGATAGATTTATGCGCTTCTCTGCGTGGTTTTTACTTGATTTATTTTAGGGTTTCCCTAAGAGAGCAATAAAGCAATAAACCATTCTCCTATTAAGAAATTGTATTAGTCTGTGGTTTTTTTGGCCAGATGTTTAAACTAGAATTTCTTATCTACACCCTACACCCTCTATAAATTATTTATTTGTTCACATTTGATACAGTTTACCAGTTTTTTTGAGGTTGTCGTTTGTCTTAGTCGCAGTTTGTTTCGTTTTCCCAAACAAAGTGAAAGTGAAAGCGAAATATCGAAAATACGATGTACTTCGCAGATTACACCTTATCCAGAACTTGTTCAGGACGGCGATCATGTTTTTTGCAAGCTTTGTTCAAAAATTGCTTCCTGCTCGAAGAAATTCCAAATAGATCAACACATTAAGACGCCATCTCGCATTGCTAAGGTTAACAAGGTGAAGCCTAGTCCTATTCAGTCAACGTTGAAGCAGTCTTTTGAGACTAAAAGCATGACGAGTCAGAATTTAACGAAGACCTGTGTAAAATATTTTTGGCTGCTAATATTCCTTTAAACAACCCGCAAGGCTTTTCTGCAAAAATACTCAACATTTAATGCCCCAGATGAATCAACATTAAGTACCCGTTAAATATCTTTAAAGAAAAACTTAAAAAAGATATGTTGAATGATCAAAGCATTTCTATAGTATAAGTTAGAGTTTTATTACGTTTGTACTGCTTGAGAGCTTTATGTTTTTTTTCTTACTAGGTCTTAATAGTTTTTGAACATTGTTAACATTTAGGACTAGTTTAATTATTGTTATTGAAAAAAGACCTTCTAACTAACTACCTAAATTTATTCTCCTCTTATTTTCCGCGAAAATATCTATATGACTTCTTAAACGATAAAATAGCGAAGTTCGATAATCTGTCATTTCCGATTCTATTTCTCAAAAATGATTTTGTTATTCTTAAACAAGAGAAAGTTCGCTGACATGATGCACTAGAGACCGGGATTGTTATTGTTTATATTTTCTTTGTTTTAATTACGTAAGAGTCAGCTTATATTTGGCATTCTTACTAGTAGAGATATTTGCCTGTATGAGCGTACCATATAATATATTTAGACAGCCTAATGGGAGAGGCCAGTGGGGGGGCCACAGGATAAAAAGGGGGGGCCCGTCCCTGACGACGAAACAATGGATTCGTGTGGTCTTTACATAGCTAATTCGATGATAGGAAAACTTACAGAAAAAGAACCTGGAAAATCTTACCTCATAGCGGTAAAATAACTAGAAATAACAAACAACCTTACAGTTACACGATTTATTCAAGAAATATTAACACATTTCTTTTTGCCGAATTCAGTTACATATAACGTTCTTGTCGTGTCCGATGCTGTGCCGTATATGATACAGGCAGAACAGAATTTAAACACATTTTATGAACATTTAATTCATGTAACTTGCCTAGCTCACGGATTAAACAGGGTTGCCCATAAAACTTTACAATCATCTTCCAGAACATTTAAAAACTATCCGTATGTTAGCACTCTTTCCAAAAAAAAAACCAAAGCGTATCTCATTGAAAGACCTTTTTACTGCGTTAATGATTTTTATAATGAACTAGTCGGTACCCGCGACTTCGTTCGCGTATATGACTATAATTAAAGGGATGTAAAGAGGTACTTAAATCGCCTCATTTGAGTAGCTCTAATAAACCACGTTTGTTGCAGTCTCTGGCTGTAAAATAGCAAAGCTACTATATGAACTTACTCTAGAGCATGCGACATAGAGTTGACCATGGGAAAAACAACCGTAGCGCAAGTCTACTCCAGCTCTACTTAGGGATTGCCCTTGAGCTTTGTTAATTGTCATGGCGAAACAAAGCTTTAAAGGAGACTGTACATGTTTAAACTGAAAAGGTTAGTCTGTTGGAATTAAAGAGATACGTGGTCTAAAAACTGTTTCTCCCAGGGCCAGAAATAATAGTAGACTTTATTACATTGTTTTGTAATGTTTAACCTGTAACCGAGTTCCATTACATAATTTTGGTGGTTTTAAATTTCGAATAAGCATCACTGGTGCCCCCACTTTTAAAGTTTACTCATGAGAAGGGATTCCTGAAGGGTTTAGAGAGTGTATTAACTCGACAGGATAATTAATCGCATTTTCTTGGTCTATAACTATATCTATTGAGTAGTATGTCAATTGTGGAGGAGTGATTTTTTCCATTAAAGCTAGATTTATTCCATCAGCTGTGCTATTTTTTGGAGTTATTATAGCTCGTTCTTTAAACAAGAAACGAATTTATTTTGACAACTTTTGAGTCCATTATAAACATTTAAGGGGTAGTTTGGGCCCCTTGCAAAACTGAATTTCGAGGAATCCCTTCTTATCGAAGCTCTGCACTCTAAAATCAAGCTGGTTGCACAAGCTCAGCTTTCTATGGCAAGCGGTTTGAGAAAGATCGCAAAAAGTAATCAATGACCCGATTTTTTCAAAAACCCTGTATGAATTTATAAAAAATCTTAAAATATGTAATAAAATAAAATAAAAAGCAGGGATTCCAAGTGTTTTGCCGAATAACTAACCGTTTTTTAAAAAAAAAAATTTAATATTGAAGGGGTAGTTTTAGCCCCTTGGACACCCTGTCTGGGTTTTTAAAAAAAATTTAAAATATGTAAAAAAAATTAAACATAAAACATATTATGTACAAGCGTTTTCTAAATAACTACCAGTTTTTTAAATAAAATATATTATAATATTTAAGAGATGGTTTTACCCCTTTGGACACAATCAATTTTTTAAAAATCCTAAATTATGTAAAAAGATAAATTAAAAAACACGTGTTCAAGCGCTTTTTCGAAAAACTAACCGTTATTTAAATAAAAAAATATTGTTTTATTTAAGTGGTCGTTTCACCCCTTTGAACAACCTGTATGAATTTTTAGAAATTCCTAAAGTATGTAAAAAATAAATTAAAAAAACACGTACTTAAGCGTTTTTCCGGAAAACTGACCGTTTTTTAAATAAAAAATATTGTAATATTTAAGAAGTGGTTTCACCCCTTTGGAATTTGAGTTTTGAAAAATCTCTTCTTATCGAACCTCTCCACCCTAAAATCAACCTGTATGCCAAAATTCAGCCTTTTACCTCAAGCGGTTTAAACTGGAGCGTGATGAGTGAGTCAGTTAACTAAGTCTTTTATATGTTAGTATAGAGTATAGATAAGTCTGATTAAAATGTTTTTTATCTGTTTGTTTACTTAAATCTTTTTGGGTGTCATCTCCAGCTGCTAGCATAGAATTTGAAAATCATTTTATAGGGGAATAAACTGTCTGATAGTCCGTTAAAATTAATTATTTTATTTTTGTTAAGTATTAGACCAGTACACTTTTTGTTTAACTTCACATATTATGCTGGTATAACGATAATAAAATAGAGGTTACGGTCGCGTAATTTTAATTTCAATGTTATCGAAATTATTCACCTCGCATATATATTACGTGAATTCATAAACAGCTTTACGGCAATGTTATGTCCTAACGAATGTTATATTTACAATTTATGTATTTGCATTGACCTATCGAAAAATATGATTTTTTTTTATTAATATTTCGTTTTTTATTGTTTTGTTTTTTTTTCTTTGAAGGTAAATTTCGCTTTGTCCATAAAATTGTAACAATTTTCCTGCGGCAATAAAGCATACTTTTGTTTGTTGTTTGCAATTTTGTACACATGTTTCTATTATATCCATTGACTCAGGTAGACTTGTACAAGATTCTTCTAGTTGCAAAATACTATCTGCTGGAAAACCATATTTACACTTAATATACATTAACTGTTGTTCCACTTTAAAGTTTTGAAATATTCATCAGACATTTGTATAATTAAGCCTTTCAATTTTAGGAAATTATCTGCATAAAATATTGCAGCACGAATCCAGGTGCCCCATCTGGTCACGACAGGCTCAGGTGGTAAAACTGCACTCTTAATGAGGCCTTTATAAATATTTTTTTCGCATTTACTATTTGGTCATTGACCAGTTGGAAGGAAACTCTAATAGTTTCCGCATGTAAATAATTAACTTTTTTATTAATTCTGTGGAAGGAATGAGAAGGTATATGTTATGCCTAAAGTTTCTGGTAGGATATACGTGCTGTGGCCTTTCCGGGAATGTGTTTATATGTTTTCTCATCAAACAGACGGTTTGTAAAATAAATAATGCAGGAAATGTTAATATTTCATGTTTTTGAAATAGTATTGGCAGTGTGCTTTATTATTTAGATAAAAAATAGCGAATTGCTCTCTTTTTGAAGCCTAAAAATAAAAAGAAATTGCTCGATGGTACAGCAGCATCAAAAGGGAAGGCCATAGAGGAGATGGGATTCAAATAGAGAGAAATAAGTAAGTCTGGCTGAAGACACGTCCAGTTCTTATCAAACTGATCGAACGGCAAAGCAGGCGGTAGAAAGTTTTTTAGTTAAGGTGTCGATATGCTTAGACTATTTTAGGATGTTATTAATATTCAAACCCAGGAATTTAACCGACTCAACGTATTAGTTAAATAGCTGAAGCGTTTGTAAAGTCCCCTTATAAGACAAGGCTACCGTTTTATCCATATTGAAATAAAGCAGATTGGAATCGGACCAAGCCTTATTCATAACAAGGTCTTTGGAAATATTTGAATGTAAAGATGTTGTATCAAAATCACTCTATGTTATGCTTGTGTAGTCAGCAAAGAGAGACATTTTTGCATTAATTTTTAGGCTGATATCGTTAATGTATAACAAAAAAAAGAATAGGTTCCAAGACCGAACCTTGAGGGACTCCACTTGTAATCAATTTACAATCAGAATCAGAACCATTTGCCCTTACAAATTGTTGCCTATGCCCGAGACAAGATTTAAACCAATTTAAAGAAATACCACGGATTCCATAAATCAAATACGAGGTGAGGTAAGAGAAACAGTAGTGGCAAAATTAGAAAGTTTAATAGAAGAAAACATTGGTTTTAAAGTATTAAGGCAGGTAGTAAACATAAAGTCACAGAAAACTGTATATAATTTGGCTATTGAACCTGCCTTAGTTCAAATTTTGCCCTAGAACTTCAGTAGATCGTTTTCTTTGTACAAACATGTCCTTAGTGATAGACGCCAAAATTTTTAAGTTAAAAACCTTGAAGCACACATAATAACCAATGCATTTTATAATTTTTCGAAATAATTCTAATATAAGTTTGTTAAAAATTGATTGGAACAATTGTATTAGGGGATTTAATAAATTATATACAACTTTATTTTTATTCAATACTAAATCCTAAACTGAAAATTTAATTAAAAAAATCAAAACTTAGTTGTTTTATTACTGCATATTTATGTATTTCCTTGCATATATCCTGCATAAATTAAAAAAAAAATAGTGTATATATATATGGGCATATTGTTAAGGTTTTGGGTTGCATATAATCCGGGTTTTTAGTGATCACTCTACAGATACAAAAAAAACATTTCGAATAAGCGAGACAAACCTTTAACTCTAACTAAGATAAACATTCTTTCTGAAATATATTTTTTACGAAAAACTAAAGTTTTATAATTATCTTAACCTACCTCTACTAAAGACTCCTTTTTTTTGGATTTACGCGAAAGAGGACCCTCGATCCATTTTAAGCTGGACAAATCACCCCTAACTGTACTACTGGCATAACAGTGTTCCGATTCAACTTCTAATCTGTCTAAAATTGATTAGCAATACGATTTTAAAAACTGTATATTGAGTATTAACAAATTTTAAATTTATTTTTATGTTACCTAAGAGTAAGTGCCTGTAAGTTCCCCAACTGCCGTTCATATAAACATTGACTCCTAGATTTTTATCAAGCTGCATTTTGTAGAAGGGTATGTTGGGATCAAAATCTGGAGCTCTGTCAACTATGAACATAGTTTTAATATCTTGACCGTCTGGTTCTCTTCTTAAACAATTTACCAAACCTGTAATATAAAAAATTATAAAATCCTATTGGACCTAACCTGCCTTTTAAATTTTAAACAGTTTTTTTCTGAGGTGTAGTGTCTACCGAGGTGCTTCCTTGTTTTAACCCTCGGAGGTTAACATACATTACCTACATAATTATATATGTAAACCTCTAATAATTTAACCTCTTATATACATAAGCACATATAAAATAAACTATATATTTTACCTAATATCCCACTCAGTGGTTCGTGTTGACACCATAAAATAATATCTCGATCTACTTTTATTGCTTCTTTCAATTCTTCCAGCCATGTAAATTTCCGTTCCTTGGAATTAATATTTATGAACCTCTTCGGTTTAACACTAATGTCGTAAGACTTTTTCCTCAAAAATATCAGTTTCTCTTTTGGCAATTCTATGACATTTAATACTTGAAGTTCCCTTATATTTATTTTTGACGTATCTGTAAAAATTGGTTCCCTGCTTATTAGGAATCCTGAGGCTTTGGTAGCAGAAATTGCTTCATTGCGGATCTATAAACAGAGATTTTCATTTTTGAAGTTTTATGTTACCATTAAATGATACAGCTGTTAACTGACAAATAAATTCATAATTATTACAGTCAATTACAAACGACATCAAAACTTAACAAAAAATACTTCGTGTATAGTGCAAGTATGGGCACCCTTTGCTTGCTATTACATAGCATAATCAAATATATAAAATAAAAATTTATAAAAACAGACAGAAATATGAAATGAAAATTAATGAGAGACTTGAGTTTGAAGCTGACAGACAATATGATCATTATTGGGGTCAATATCAATAGTACATAGGCGCAAAGTGTTTTCTAAATTAACATCTGTAAGCCGAGTACGATGCATATTTTCATTAATTTTCATGATTGAAAAGACGTGCTCACATTTATTCGTGTTACCAAATGTACACATTATTTTTCGTGCGAAAACTCTCAGTTGTGGATACTTTTCTTCAGAAAGGTATGTTCTGCAAAATTCGCTTAGTTCCACATCATCAAATTTAGCCTACTCTAAATATGAGTTTTCTTGAAGCTCGATCAACTCCAATTGTAGGTGAAGTGGAGCATCTTCCACATTTCACTTACAGGGATTTCTAAAAATATTGAAAGTGCTATCCATATTCCTAAAATCGGAAAACCGGTCAGTGAATTGCTCTGACAGTAGTTCAGTTCTTCAGCATAGCGATCGTATTCAATGTTTTCGTGACTGGATAATGTTAAAAAATGAAAACAGTTTTTACTTCTCATTGGTGTTTCCCCACAAGCGAATTTTCTTTTGAAAAGCTTTAAGATCACTGTGCAGCTGATTTACCAATTGCCCTTGTTTTTGAAGCTTCAAGTTCAGGTCGTTTAAGTGTCCTGTGATGTCTAAGAGGGATGCAAAGTCACAAAGCCATGTTGGATTACAAATTTGCGGCAATGTTTTCTCTTTCATTTCCATAAAATCAGCTATTTATTTTCTAAGGTCATAAAATCTTTTTAGCATTTTACCTTTGTTTAGCCATCTTACTTCGTAATAGTATGTCACATCATCGCGTTCTGAAGAGAGTTCTACCAAAAATGCTTTAAACTGGCGATGATTAAGACCGCGGGATCTAATGAAATTGATGGTACTTAGTACCACATCCATAACGTTTTTCAGTCGAATGGAGCAAAAGTTTTGTTGGTGAATAATTCAATGCAGAATTATTAAATTACATTCTTGCACATTCACAGCGGTTGCGCTTTCCTTCAGAATTGCGATAAAACAGACCACTGAAGGCGCACCATCTGTGCACACTCCAACTAATTTAGACCACTGCAAACCATATTGCTCAAAAGTACTTTGAACCTCGGCAAAAATATCTTTTCTAGTAGTGGTCCCTTGTAAAAGTCGTAAAGCCAGTAATTCCTCTGTCACCAAAAATTCTTCATTAACACCTCGTATAAAAATAGCTAACTGGGCTGTGTCATATAAATCGGTAATCTCATCCAAAGCAATTGAAAATGCTTGAAAACCAGCCAATCTATGAGTCAATGATTTTTTGATACCACTAGCCATCATATCTATATGTCGAATAACAGTACGTCATCTTTTCTTTGCACAAAAGTTCTGCAATATCTACTAGGCACTCTTTAAAGGCCGTTTTACATTCTGCAATTCTTTCTTGCAAGTTGCAACAATCTTGAACAAAAGTATGCGCAGACATTTGTACCTTTTGTCAAACTGCGCATGCCCTTGTTCAAGACTATTGCATGTTGCAAAGAAGAATTGCAACATGTAAAACGTCCTTTTCAAACTCTCTGTTAGAAAATGACTTCGATGTTTTCGCTATTTTGTAACTAACTATAAAAATAGTTTTAACTACACTGCCTAGATTTGATCTCTGTTGATGGAACATTTGTTGCTGTATCCCTAAATCGGTAATGAGTTTTTAAATTTTATCACTTCTTAACTGGCCCGTAAATAAATTATATTGAGCGAAATACTTGCTGGAGTAATGCCGCTTCTTACTGTATTCTTTTAAAACAGAAATTGTTTCATTGCACAACAAACACATAAGTTTACCACTGTGCATGATAAAAAAGTATTCGTCAGTCCATTTGTTTTGGAATTGGCGACATTCTGTGTACACTTTCGTTATTTTAAACCAAAAATCTTGATAGACTTTTTTCTTCTGAGCTGAATTTGCTTGAATATTTCCCGCGTCTTTTCTTATCAGTTGTTAAAAAGTAATGAGTTAACACGCGCGCTGAGCGATTTTTATATTACCCGCAATAAGCAACCAGAATACTCTCGAATCGAGAGTCTCGATCGTACGCGAATATGCGATGCGAGCACTCAGAGCCGACTGTTATTCATAACGCTCATCACTCTCTGAATGTTTATCTGTTTGTCTCTTTCTAACGACTATTTCTGACTCGATCTGTGGCGCTCCACTGTGTACGCTTAATAACATTATTTATGGATTTTAGTCTTTATGATTTAAAGAATACAGTTTTAGGTTGGTTGACAGTAATTACCAACAAACTATGTGTGCTAAATCTTTATTTTTTTGCGCGTTATTTGAAATTACTGAATCTCTCGAGGGCCGGATTGGGACTGGTGGAGAACTGGATCCGGCCTTGGGTCCAGGGGTTGCCCATATGTGGTATAGTGCATAGTGTTTAATTTAAATATAAATACAAATTTTTATTTATTGAGAAGATAAAAGATTACCTAAAAAAAGCCGTACGTTGTGTATTAACGGGAACATTTGTATATTTATTATAAAGGGTGTTTAAAAATGTGCTATGGCCCGTGGAGAGATTCCTCAACCAAAAAAAAATTCTTATCAATATGGGTCCGAACTTGCTACGCTTGGTTTATTCCAAATTTCTTCAAGACGACTGTATCAATCCGTATGAAACTTGGAAAATTTGACAGAGGTATGACAGCGGTTTCTGAAAAACCTATTAAAAATGTAACACCCATCAAATAATTGACAGTTCAGATATCGGTTATAGTGGAGTAAAAAACAGGGCAAAAGTCGCTTTCTTCTCGATTTTTTTTTGCGTTAGAACACACTTATTTTATTAAATGGATCATTGTACATACGAAATCAAAAAATATTTTTTTTTTGCGGTCTCGACTTTTTTTATTTACAAAAAAACTGGAAAAATTATTATTTTTTTCAAAATCGTGTTTTTTTATGTTCCCCTCGTATAACTTCTTACCTAATTAAGATATCGAGACGATTTTTTTTTACTTAAAGCAGTCGCTTCTTCCCATGTTAGACATGATAGCTATTATTTATTTTAAATATGGCTAAAACATCGACGAACTTGAAATTTTAGAAATTATGTAAAAAAGGTTTCACTAATCGAAAAAAATTTTTGTTTTTGAAAATTTTAAATAACATGCAGCGAATGAAATGTAGACGAAATATGAAAAAAGTTTTTAGTAGCAAAATCGTTAGTGTAATTTTCATACTTTAGGTGCTACGATTTTTTAAAGTGCGCGAAATTTAAAACTTTGGTTATTCTCAACGGCGAATATGAAACGGCCGGTATTTTGTACCAGAGCGACGCGTTATAAAATGCAGGACTAAACCAGTGTTTGCACGAATATTACTATAATGATAATTATTATCACCACAGCTCTATGTGATAATTATTATCACCATAGTAATGTACAAATACTGCTTTGTTCAATTGTGAATAGTGCCTTGTCCTAAACAAGTTTTTAGCAAAATATAGTGAGAAGTGAGATATTAAAATGGAGTGTTCATTGTGTAGTGAAGGTGTGGGCGAAAAAGATAAAAATGTGGTACATAAACCTTAGAAGCAGGGTTTTAGATACAAAAATTTGGGCGGCTGAAATAAGAAAGGATTATTTTGGACAAAGAATTTTGAAAATTAGAGATGACATTTTACACGGAAAAATAAAAGTGAAATACCACAAAGACTGTAGGAAAATCTACACCTGCAAATGTCATATGAACATGCTTAGCCAAGCTAGTGTGGGGGACAGGCGCATTCCCGGCTCCTCAGAAACTAGGACGGAATATTTTAACATACGCGAAATGTGCCTTACTTGCAATGAAAGGGGTATAAAGAAAAAGCAAAAATTGTCATCCATACAAACAGGTTTGTAGAGTTTTCTTAAGTATTATTTATTTAAGGTATATTCCCACTTAAATTAAAAACACCATAATAACTGTGATTTAAGTAGAAAGATTTGCTTAATAATAAACTAGCTGTTGAAATACACTTATATTAGGGGTTCCAACTAGAAGGCTCACCCCTCCCTTATCACAATTATTATTTTATAAGATATTCCAATTTTCAATATTCGTTAGAAAGCTTAGCTTAAATAGTTATTAAAGGTATTGTATTTAACCTAATCTAATTTAACACTGCCTCGTGTCGTCCTGGGCGCTCCGATCTAAACTATACAGGTGACACTAACGAATCTGCCAGTGGCGGCTCGTGGTGTCTAAAACTGGTGAGGCGAGAAAAGGTTTGTTAGTTATAATAGGTAGATGGCGCCGCAGGCAAAAAATTTTTGGGCTGCCACGCCCGAATTGACTCATTTTTATGATTTGTTTTTTTCTTTTACATACCAATATCAAGATATATGCCCAATTTTTCATTAAGTAATTTTTAAAATAAAAATTATTACATAGATATAAAAATAAAATAATAATCTTTAAGATATTCACTCAATTTTCATGTAGTTCGTTTTACCCTCAGATATATACTTTTCTTAAAGATATATAATATACACATTTTTCATCATTGGATTTTTTTATAAAAAATATTTAAAATACTTAATCAAAATAGTCAGAATCGAGTTTAAAGTGTAATAAACCTGTAATAATCTAATATGGTGTTGACAGTAATTTTTTTATAAAAATCCAAAACTGTTTAGGCAAATAGGTATGTGGATGGTGCAGTTAAGTCACTTCTTGTAAATTAAATTAATGCGCCTGTCTTTTAAAGAAGCAAATTTCTCAATGATTTTGTCATAAAAGTCACCATTACATTCAGAAGGTTTAACTAATAACTCTTTTTCTATTGCCATGATCGACAGGGCTGAGAGCCTATCTTGAGATATACTATTTCGTAAGTAGGTCTTTATTCGCTTTAAGCACGAAAAATCTCTTTCGGCCTGTACATTTGATAAGGGGATTGTCAAAATTAATGTCGCAAGTCGATATACTTCACAAAATACTGAAATTAATTTTAAACTATCAATTTGTTTAAGGAGTTCTTGAATATTGACTTTATAAAATTGTTTATCTCGGTAAATTATGCTTAGCTCATTTTTGAGGCGGTTTTTGCCAAACATTTTTGGATACGTTTTTTCTAACGAATTTAATAGACTAATAGGAAATTCTGTGGCAAAGTCTTTGTATTTTGATGTATTAAGAAGTTTTACAAATTCCAATTTGTGTAAATCTTCAAACCTGATGTTAATTTGAAAAATTATACAGTCTAAAATTTCATAAAACAGATTTTTATATTTTTCCATTAAATCTGATTCGCTCATGCTACGAGTTTGTCTACTACATGGCAATCCAGTAAGTGATTTTACTTTTTCAAAAATGGATTTAAGGAACTTTTCAGCGCGCAGCTCATTTAATCGTTTGACGGCAATGTTCAATTGTGAAATGCAGAAATCAATTTCTAGGTTACTTAACTGAAAAACTTGAAACAGGATATCAGTAACAAAAAAAATTTCTTTAAATGCAAAAGTTAAAAAAGCAACTTCAAAATCGGAAAGGTCTTTTAGATACCCCTTGGCCATGTGTATAGTATCTGAGTCTAATTCTGGATTTTCAATCATGTCCTGAAAAACTAAGGTTAGTCCTTCCCAATAATATGCAACAAAAATTAGAATTTTTGATCGAGAATACCACCTTGTATCACTTGCTTGCGGAACTCGTTTTTTTATTATTTTGTCCAATATAGATGTCCGTTTGTACGATTTATGGAAAAAAGCAGGCAAACTTTTCAAAGTTGCGAAAAAGATTCTGCTTTCCTTAATATAATTTGAACCCTGTTGTAAAATTAAATTGAGACGATGAGCAGCACAATGAGTGTACATTGCTTGTGGGGCATCTGATCTTATTCGTGTTTGTAGACCGCTCAATTCTCCGGCCATAACCGCAGCTCCATAATAACATTGTGCTACTAATTTCCGTTTAAAATTTAAAGGTTTCAAGATTTTTATAATTAAGTTATAGAGTGCATTAGCTCTAGAATCCTCACTTATATCAAAAAAGCCTAAAAAACGTTCTATTATTTCGGCTAATTTATTTACACACCTAACAGTTACACAACATTGGGCTTTTGCAACTATATCTGTCGTATCATCTACAATTAATGAGAAAAATGTAGCCTCCGATATTTCTTGTTTAATAAAGTCTTTCATATGTTCGTCAATACAAAATATTAATTCATTTTGAATAGTTTTCGATTGTCCCGTAAATACACTTTTCTCTTCTAAATGCTTTACAAGTTCGGTGTTACGTTTAATTAAACAATTAAAAACTTCCTTAAAATTCCCTCTGTTAAAAGAAGATTCGAATTCGTCATGCCCCCTAAAAGCCAGTTCTTGTTTTCCCAGTAATATAGTCGTATCTATAACGTATGTCAAAAGCAAGCGGTTTTTCCTAACATCTTTTTTGTACAATAATTTAGATAAACGAGCATTTTCGATTAGTGCATCTTTAATTGTAGTCATATTTTGAGACAAACGTACAAAACCTAAGGTATTTTGAATATGGTATTTAGACCCTTCATGCATTTTAACCACGCTAGAAAAAATTTTAAAATGAACGTATCCATCAGAAGTCCATACTGTTTTTGTTTTTCCCAGTATTAAGCAAGGCCAACAATATAAACGCTGTTTAAAAACACTTCCACAAATCCAAGTGTGTGTTTGATACCATGACGTTTGAAATGATCGTTTATATTGTCGACCGTCTTTTTTATCTCTACTTAAGGTACTTATCTTCGGCATGGGTCTATCTCCGCGAAGAATTTCTTTTTTCTCATCCTCGGGACGCCTGGAAAATGCCGTTGTCAATAGTGACATAACGATATCGTGGACTGGGTTCATAGTTCACACGTTACCGGTAACAGTCAAATACGAATACCCCACACGCCCACGCAAATATCAACAAAAACAAAAACGGCTTGCATTTGGCAGCCGGATGCGCGATTGTCATTTACCGATAAATAATAATTATTTCCATTTATATTCAATCTGTGCTAACATTAAATGGCAACGTCTCAATCATTAAGCGAAGTTTTCATCGCCTCAAATGCAATAAAAAGAAATGGAATGAATCTACATATGCAACACGACCCTTTTCCCTCTTTCTCAGACTTATTAAAAATCCAAATACCATTCAAGTGTCCGAGGCGCAATTCGCATCGCCGCGTATAGGTAAAGTCGAATAAAAAAGAAATGATATTGCAGTTATTGGACATTGTACTGTTGGTTAGTAAAGTAAAGTGTTTATTTATGATTTACGCATATTTGATGAAATTTTCATAGTGTTTGAGACAATTTTCAGAGAATAATGTATCAACTTGGAAAGAATTAATTTTGAAAATAAAAATGTATATTTATAGGAAAGCGAGTGAGGCGGCGCCTCAGTTGCCTCATCTGACGAGCCGCCCCTGGAATCGGCTTCCTAAAACTTTTTTTTGATATTTTGTCTACATTTTCTTCACTGCATGTTATAAGAACTTTCCAAAAACAAAAAAAAATCTTTTAGTGAAAACCTGCCTGCATAATTTTTGAACTTCCAAAGTTATTGACGTTCTAGCCATATTCAAAATAAAAAACAGCTATCATGTTTAATATGAAAAGAAGCGCCAAAGTGTCTGCTTTGAGTAAAAAAAGATCGCCTCGATAGCTTAATTAGGTAAGAATATATTACAGGTAAATATAAAAAAACACGATTTAAAAAAAATTTAAATTTTCACAGTTTATTGTAAATAAAAAAAGTCGAAACAGGGAAGAAAAGCCATATTTTTAGGTTTCAAGTGTAAAATGATGTGGCTAACAATACCCAATAGGTTTGATTGCGTTCAAGCTCATTAAAAAAAAACGACACAAAATTACTCATTATTTACTCCACTATAACCAAAATTTTAAATTTCGCGCACTTTTAAAAATCGCAGCACCTAAAGTATGAAAGCTACACTAACGATTTTGTTACTAAAAACTTTTTTGATATTTTGTCTACATTTTATTCGCTGCATGTTATATAAAATTTTCAAAAACAAAAATTTTTTCCGATTAGTGAGAACTTGTTTACATAATTTCTAAGGTTTCAAGTTCATCGATGTTTTAGCCATATTTAATATAAATAATAGCTATCATGTTTTACATGGGAAAAAGCGCCAAAATGTCTGCTTTAAGACAAAAAAAAATCGTCTCGATAGCTTAATTAGGTAAGAAGTTATACGAGGGGAAACATAAAAAAACACGATTTTAAAAAAATAATTTTTCCAGTTTTTTGTAACTAAAAAAAGTCGAGACCGCAAAAAAAGGGAGTGGGGGAGTTTAAAAGAACTCGTATACAAGACGCCAGTACATTTGAAGAACTGTTACAATGCATTCAAATGGCATTTGTAACAGTTCGGGAAAATCCTCGTATTTGTGCCAGAGTATGAAGATATTTGCGAACTTGTAATCAAGCTATGGTGGCCATTTTCAGTACTTCAAGTAATCATAGTCAGGTAAATAATTTAAACTAAAGAACTTTAAAATTTACTTAAAAAAAAAGTTCTTCAGTAAACTACATAATTAAATTGCATTTCTCTCATAAAATAGAACGAAATCGAAATAATTTCAAGAGATAACTTTCAACAGCCTACATATATGCCAACAAAAGATAAAAAAATCAGTGGCACACATGTTTTTTTTTAGAAAATTATTGCAGTAACAGTCTACACGCACGCTCCTGGTAAAGCTGTCCAAGCGTTTCTATCAATGAAATATGTGCTAGTTCAAATAACTTTCCATCCCCAAATTTCATTCGGATTGCTATAGTCGTTTTGAAGAAATTTGGAATAAATAAAAATCTTTAGCACCCTGTATCACAGAATCGAAACGAGATCTACACACGTTAATATGGACATTTAGTTTTATTTTTGGGTGAACAATCTCCCTACCAGCGATGACATTTGTTTTCTGAAACACCCTGACATTGACTTTACCTATTTAAAGTCAATGACCCTGAGATGATGTATTTACCCTACTACAACTACGATTTTTCCCTCCACTAAACTTGGAAATCTAACCGTGTAGACGGCTGTGGTAATTGTGGTATTCAAAAGAACCACTAAAGCTGCCGAAAGTATCAATTATTCATAATTATAAGTTAAATGATTCTGTTTATTTTCAACTGATTTAAAACTTATGTGTTAGATACACTTATTTGGCAAATACTAACTAACATTTCTATCCTAAGATTCACTTAAGTATTTATTGATTTCATTCAATAACATAACATCTTGTTTTAGGCAACCAGCCATTATAAAAAATACTATATTCTAAGAAGCCTTTAATTTCATTTAAAAATAATATCCAGCAACAGTGAAAAAGATTGTGAAAAATCGAAAACTTTTCATGTTCCTGTGATGCTCCAAACAGGTAAATGCCTTCTTAAATATTTTGTTATATTATAAAGGTAATTGTCATATTGTATTACGTATACTTTGTATTGCACTTACTGTATTTCTGGTTAATATATTACTTGCAATAACAATTGTGCAATCAGCTTCATACTTTAATTGGTTATTCTCCACATTTACACCTAAATCAGTCAAATCTGAGCTTAATACTGTAATATCACTGTGCACCAATGGTTGGTCTTCCAAAACACCACTTATTATCGGACCTAAAAATTAAAAACATGAAAAATATCTACTTTTATTCCTATTTTTAAAAATAATTTCGATCATGAAAGAATATACTGTTTTTTATTAAAAATATAACTTGAAGATATAATGAACGGATTCTTTTCAAATTAACTATATTTATTAATTATGTAATGACAAATAAATGATGATAAATAGAACGCAAAATACTAAAAAACAATCAGGTTTATTTTTATGAATATTCTATGTCTGAATACTTCCCATTCGTCTACATTTATCTATACGTATAGGTACTATCCCATACACGGTTACTTGGGCACATTGAAAAGAGTCTAAAGGGACAGTGGCAATATAAGGCATGCACTATCTTGTTCCCTAATATCATCTTAGAGTTTACGGTTTTAACACATCTTGTATATAACGCTTTGTTATCATATTACCTGGAATGAAAACTAAAGGAGACCTACTTCCAAAACTGATAGCACCATACTGTAATTTGCACAGTTAGTCAAGTATCATGCATTGTCAAACAAAACCGAAATTTATCACTAAAATGACTGAATGCTATTCACGGTGTCGGTATCTATTGTTAAGACACTACACTGATAATACTGATATCGTGTAGATGGCATTAACTGCGACCAATACGATCGAGATCCAAATGTTCTGATTAGACAGTATATGGTGACATTGAAACAACCCTACCATTTACTCCATACATAGCATACGTTGAAAAAAATCTTTCTCTTGTAAAGTATAAAGATTGACTTTATATATATGGTAGCAACGGTAGTGATAATAATTATAATAATTGTGCAATGTTTGGGCCTTGGGAGGATTCAACTTCGCCTATATACAATGTTTCGTCCGTGGGAGCGCCCAAGCTGTAGTAACTCAGTTGAACTATTGACATCCTGAAAAATATTTATGACAGCAGTAGCGCGATAAAGAATACAATATTAGTGAAATTTCGGAAAATACCGATTCTGACTCTAACCACGAAAACACATTAAATGGAAGAAAAAGGTATCACCTTAATGAACAAGCAAAGCAGATTTGTCTGAATGTGTATAATAATTTCATGAATGATCGAGAAAATAACGGCGAAGGGGGTATGATTAAAAAAGCAGCGACATTAACTGGAATTCCTTATACGACAATGGGCGATATTGTCAGTAAAGGTATTAGCCAAAGAAAAAAGTTTCATGTTAGAAAACAGAAAGAACTGACTTGGTCGACTGTAAAACTTTTGAAAACTCTGGTTTATAATAAATATAAAAATAATGAAATTCCGACTATTGACGCAATATACAAAGAGTTTGTTGAAATGTGTAGACCTTGTCCACAAACAACATTGAGACGTTGGCTTAAGAAATTGGAGTTTAAATATACGATTTTTAATAAACGAGTGGCCATAAAGGAAAGCCGTAGACTCGATCAATGGCGTTATAGATATTTATAAAATATAGCAGAATTTAGAAGCGAGAATCGACCAGTTTACTACTTATGAGACTTGGTATGATACCCACGACACGGCAAAAAAAAAATTGGACCGATGATTTAGTCAGGTGTCAGCTAAAAGGTGTACCGCCCAGTAAAGGGTCTAGAATGGTTATTCTCAATTGTGGATCTACTGATAGATGGGTGGCAAGTGCGTTAAAACTATATCGAAAATAACTGGATGAATGTAACGCTGATTACCATAAAAACATGAACTGTGAGATATTTGAAGAATGGTTTAAGCATACATTAATTCCTAATTTGAAACCTAATAGCGTTATTATAATAGATAATGCAAGTTATTAATTCGCATAGTTATGACCCACAGGTAAATAAGGAGGAAGTTATTTATTTATCTCTTACCTACCTAACAAGAGAGCGATTTTACAATAGCAAACGTATTCACACAAAATGGTTTGGAAACATTAATTTAAAATGCCTATTTTCTATCCGCAATTTTTTCGCACAAAATTTTTCCTAGTCCTATCCTGCAACCCAAACACTTGGCTTTATATCGAGGTATTGCGCTTAGCTTTGTAATCTGCCGACAGTTTTTTTGACGGGCGGGCGATATATCGATGGCGTCTACTTTAGCTAAATTTCTAAGAAATATATCTTGACGTCTTATGGTTTCTTTGCTTCCTTGTCGACGTTTATGTCGACTTTCTTCTATCCAAGCTCGACACAATACGACACAGTTGACATTTCGATTCACTATTCTGTTTTTTCCCCATAGGTTATGCCTGCTTCATGAAATCTCGGTCAAATTCAGTATAACTGAGAAAAATGTGACTATATTCAAACAATATGCATAATTAACCCTTAGTGTTAAATTAAAAGGGAACAAAAAAATCAAGCTTGGAATGTTTTTAATACCTCTAATTGGGTCAACGTGAAGCAAAAAACTTGAAAATATTCTTTCTTGACAAACAAACAAATATTCAACATTAATAACTTTAGTAATTTTTGGTGTTACCGTAAACTGGGGTGACTTTGCCAAATGTGGTAACTTTGCCGTTTCATGCCTTGCTTCAAATAAAAATCTTATGGGAGAACTAGCAACCTTGCAAGACCAGAGAACTTGCCGCGCAATTAACCAGTAGCACCTGTTTCTCTTGCTCTCCTTCATCTCCATAATTATTCTCCAAAGTTACAAACTAAATAAAGCTGTGCAACGAACAAACTAGTTTGCCAAAATCATTGATTCGGCGTCTTCTTGTTATACTAAGGTATGTACTACTTTGAATAGAAACTTTATTTATAGATATAGTTACTGTGGTTATGTTGTGCATAATGCAGAATCGCCAAAGCTATTGAAACTTTGTTAAATTTTTGAAAGAAAGGATGCTGATTTTGATGGGAAAAATTAAAATCACATTGTTGAAAGTGGATAAAAAAACGGGAATTTTTCCGCCAGATAGAGATTCGATAGGACCCCTTCAGAACTCAAAGAGAAAACGAGGAAGAAAATGGTCCTGGTCGACCCCGGAAAATCTGTCTGCCTCCTGGAAGTTATTGATGATGTCGAGGATGTGGCTCCCGCAGATAATCTAGAAATCAATAAGATGATAAATTCGTTCTTCGTCAATATACAGAATTAAATAGTCAGGAGACTGGAGAAAACATGGAACAATCGGAAGATTTTGACGACAAAGAACCTAATGAAGAAGATTTTATCATTGTGGCTTTTACGACTAAAAAACATTTTATAGGAAAAATTATCAAAGTTGATGAAGAAATGTTTTATGCAGTAAAATTTTTACAAAACAAAAATACAACTAGTATTTCCTCATGAAAACGATATTTCTCATGTAAAAAGAAATGAGATCGTAAAAATTTCGCAAGAGCCAGAGTGTCCTTCTTCCTTATGACATTTTTTTTACTTTCAAGATGATTAGACTAACTTTAAAATTATGTAGGTTCTGGTACCCAGTTTATTTCATCTGTTAAAACCTTATTATTATTATTATTATTATTATTATTATTATTATTTAGAATTAATGTGCTTGTTTAGATATCTTTTGAACATGTCAAATAAAGATTTATTTTCACATCTCTGTAACTTTTTTAATTATGAAGATAAATCTAATTGTTTTTATAAAATGTAGGCAACTTCCAGTTCTACGGAAAGAGCCTAAACGAAGACTAACTTTGCCTCTATATAGGGTAACTTTGCCAACTTTTTGAAATTAAAAAAAAAAATACTTCCCGTTATTGCAGAGCTTTATCAATCAAGTCACGCATAGGAAACACTAAAATTTCACATATCTAAAGGATTGGCTATAACAGGCGACATATTTTGAGTTATTCCCAAAAAACTAAAAAAAAGTGGGCAAAGTCACCCCAGTTTACGGTACATTTTCAATGAAAAACAATATAATGAGACACATACTTAGTGGCTGTGCATTGTCATTTGTAGCCTCATCAATAACTTCGACTACTTTTACATTCAATCCACAATTATTCTCCAAAGTGATCTGCATTAAAACTCTCACAGCTTGTTCCAAGGGAAGCTTACCCTCGTTGGGTACAAACAAGTATTTCTCTAATACCGGTTCTGCTGTATATTTTTTGCGTGGTATTGAAGACGCTAAAAGACCTCGAATTTCTATTCCGCCTGACCTGAAATCAAAGGAGCCACTTTTGAATTATTTGGGATATTCTGTATAAACTAGTATAAATCTTTAATCTAAGTATAAATTATAACTTTTTACCTTATTATTCCAGAATCGTAGCTAACTTGTACTGGCAGCTCAGTTAGCGTTTCTTTTTCGTCCTGCATTAAAGATCTCACTTGTTCCATGTGAGCATCAGGATTTATTGTAAGTTTTGCAATCCTTGTGGGTACGTAAAGCAATCTTGTATCTTCTACTAATAATTTGATCTGCAGCATATTATCCATAAAAGCTACCCATTTGCCAGACCACCGAATTTTACCATGGGTGGCCGACTTGTTACACTGAGTCAAACTTTTAAAAAGACCCCTACAAAGAGAGTTTTAAATGACATATTTTTATTGTATAAGTACTAAAAAAATAAGTAGATTTATATACGGAGGTGAGCAGTGCAAATACAAAACTTAATGCAATGAAATTCTAGATAAAATTAGTATACAGATTTGGCAATTAGTGTATGATGAACAGAGTCGATTAATAAATCCATCTGGTTGTCTGACGGGTACAATATGAAGAACTAGCTGGTTCTGGAACTATCAGACTAAGATGTATTCTGATGTCGATATTTGCATGAAGAAACAGAGAATTGCTGATCAACTCACCAGAGTGTCAGTAACTCAGTAAGCGATACGTGGTAACTAGTGAGATAGAAAGAAAATGGAAATTTTTTTCATTGATTGGAATGAGGCCGAAAATCCTTTCTGGTGTGTGAAGAAATTGTTGAATGCAAGAGAGATAGCCAAATTTTAAATACTGGTCTGCTATAGTGACTTTTATACATTAAGAAAGATGAAGTGGCTTTTTACAAAAAAGTGGTGGCTAGCGGAACCTAAGCACTCAAATCACATTGTCTCTCTGGTGCTTTTGGAAATTTTAATTTTAGCAAAAAGAATGTTAGTATTTCGTTATAAAGTTGCTTTAAAAGTGACAATTTAAAAACTTAATTTAATGTAAATGTTAAAAGGTATTAATAAATTTTGGGCAATTAGATGAACTCATCGCATTTTATTAACAATATGCGCGATATATATCAACTATTAAAAACGTAATAAGAAGTCTATTTATTCAATGAAATTAAACGTCTATAGTTCTGCTACAATCCGGCTAAATTCAATGCTTTATTTTTTTAAATGTAGGTTTTTATATTTGCTTCAACATGGCAATAAAAATATTTTTCAAATACGTTGTGATAGAATTTGCCTTTTTATGTTTTAAATATTTCTTTCTATGGTTATATTTAGAGAAAAAGCGATTATATTCAAAGGAAAAGCCAAAAAGTTATAGAAGCTTATTTTTAAATAAAATAAATTTTATTTTAATTTAAAAAAAAATTTTTTCCCATAGAAAGGATTATTATTAATTATTTAAATGTGCAATAAACCATTTTTATTTCAAGATAAAGTTGTAATAATCATATATTTTTTTTAAACTTTTATTAAAAATATTGTTTTCTCGGTTTTGTTTTTCTTTTTAAATTAGAAAACAAAATAAAATTTTATATATTGATAAATAATTTTAGTCATTAAAAAAAACTGCATTATAAAAATAAACATCCAATTTGAGGGTTTATAGAAAAACTATAGACGATACAATTTTCAAGTTTAATTGTAGTTTTTAAACGTTCTATTAGATCACTAGAAGCATATTTTCACAACTTTTTACCAAAATTCATTAAACACATTATATGTGACTTACTTATAATTATATCCCCTTAATCGAAGCTCCTTGTATATATCCTTGCTGTCTAATACCTCTTCATCTTCGACCACATTTTTCTCAAATAAAAGAGGTAAAATGTGTTCCTGCTTCTCATCTGCCTTAACTGTCCCTGTTACTACCGGTACGTCGCCCTCTAAAACATCAAAATTAGCAAACATTGAAAAATAATATTAAGTCTTTTTCTCACCAATAATTTCGAAATTCCCACTTTGTCTCTGCATCATGACATGCAGTTCAAGGCAATTACCCGTGGACGGTTTATGCAAAGAGCACGCCCTCATAAATTTGCAATTCTCGAAAACCACTTTAAGTTTGTTAACGTCCACTGCTAGAAGTTCTGCAAGTACAGTCCAGGCGAGATACAGGTAGCCTGTCGCGGGGAAAAGGTTTCTCCCTATTATAAAAAATAGTTAGTAAATCAAAAATGTATCCGTTACTACAATACAATTCTTTGAATAACGAGTTTATGAACAAATTTGATTCTCAAAATCTACACTATGATATTTTTAACAGTGGTTACATGTTTCGCCAACAAAGGCATCATCAGACTTATAAAAATTTAAATCAAATACTTAACGTGCAGTTTATAACAAAATATGCAGTCTTACCAAAGGAACAAACAGTAAACACTCACAATGCAAACAAACAAGAACTAGGTTACAACAGAATAAAAAGTCTAGACATGTAGTCGATAGTACCGAGATCGTTAGTTTTAAACAAACAAATATCCCTCAACAATAAGAAACAATAACATAACTGGGTTTGAAATTTACAGGAAGCCTTCAGCAGATAATATTATCCAGTACAATTCAAATCCACTATATTCACATACATTTGCTAGTTTTAACTCCCTTTTTTTACAAACTTTTTAATATTCTATTATCTCGTGAGGCATCTTGCAGGGAGCTTTTCACAATCAAAAAAATAGTTGTAAATAATGTATTTCTAATAAAAAAAATTAATACAATCTAGTGTAAATATGTAAACAGATACAAATTACCGCATAATATTCTAACCTTCAAAATAAAAAATAATATTTCTCACAAATCTTTCATTTATTTTGGTAATATCTCTCTACAAAAAGCAAAACTGTTCTTGCCTCACAACATTTCAATATCTTTTAAAACAAATAACTCATTAAAGCAACATTAAACTAAGGTTAAAGATAAGGTATGCCCATTTTCATTTTTGGGAGTTTATGAAATTAAATGTAGTCACTGTCCGGCAGTGTACGTTGGTCAATCAGACTGAAGAATATCAATCAGGATCTTAGTTAAAGTGCTTAGTTTAACGCATATATATCTAAAACTTCTTTTGCCAACGACTTCTTAACCTTCAATCACGACTTTCCATTTGGAAGTAACATACAAATATTACACTTTAGTAATAAAATCAAAAAAATGGACTTATTTGAGACGTTAAAAATTAGTAGAGACTTAAAAAGTCCTTACGTGTCGAATGTAAACAATCGGTTTGTTTTTGAGCGCCATTTAATCTTTCTTTTTCAATACTGAGTCGGCTTTTTTAGTGCCAGCGCCCTTTTACAGCCCAGTAGGTAATGAGCAAAGTGCTTTTCGTAAATAGTCGAACGGTACAATTATTAATATTTCTTGGTAAAGACACATCATTTCTGCTATCAAAGGGTTGACTTCTAGGACTCCATTGATATCGACGTATAAGCCCTTCTTTTACACTCCCCTGAAACTTTCTGGTTACCGTGTAACGTAATAGACTATAGCAATAGAATAGAGTACATTAATTCTTAATTTATTTTAAAACGACATTTGTCTAAAAAAAGAGTCGGTTTCTCATGACAAATGTTAAACATGAGTACTTCGAAGAAGTCGTTAATCTAAATCTATGTAATATTAGTTATGAGAGTTTTAAAAGCCAAACAAAATAATAAATAACACATCATCTCTAACACTAGCTTTTAGATTGTACAGACATATATAAACTTACTTAAGAGAAACCTGTTAAGCTGCACTCGACTAATGCATCCTCTTAAGAGTTTATGGTTGTCATATGGCCTTTTTCGTGGGAAAATTTCTTTGCCCGATTTCGGTTAAGTTAAAACTAATAATAATTAAAACATTTCATTTGGTTCTACTAAATTATAATAAATTGTCAATTTACTATGTTAAAAATATAGTAGAATATTTTATAATAGAAGCGTTTTCAAAAAGACAATGTTTTTTCGGAACAATGGTTTCCCTTTAGAAATGGTTACCTGAAAGGGGTTTTCTTTGTTTTTTTTTCACCATGGGCTTTTTTAACCAGAATACCAGAACCAGAAAGTTAGTTTAAGTTTTAAAAATTTATATAAAATATACTTTTATTTAGGACACGTCTCTGACAACGCTTCGCGTTCCAGCCAATGAGGGGCTTCTAAGAAGGCAGTTCTTGTCAAATTAGGTATCGACCTTTTCTCTGATTTATTTCTAAAACAAGAGTCTGTGTCAAAGTTCTAGTTTTTACGGTTTTCTTTTTAAATTCTTCTTTTGTGGTAGTTTATGTGGCATTACATATACAGTGGGTTTTCGAAGTTGAGGGTTTATCAATTTATTTGAAAAGTAATTTTTATGTATTTTCACGTTAAATTTATGGTTTTTTTAAAGATTTTTATTTTCTTTATCTTTTGTTCTAAGGGGATTTTAAGTAAATTCCGCTATTTTATAGATTTTAAATTAGATTTAAACATTTTTTTGGTTATTACTTTTGAGTATTATTTTTGTACAGTAATTCATAATTATTTATTTTGGTTAATAGATGTTTAAGCTGGTTAAAAAACAAATCTTTTATTAAAAAAAAACATTTCTTTGTTAAAATATCTGTATTCAAGAAGAAAATACCAACGTGTTACAGTTTGCTGTTGTTCGAGATATATATGACCGCTGAATTGGTGTGATAAGATATTAAATCAATTTATACTAACAATTATATTTGACAACATTGTAAATTATAATCTACTAAAAATCCTCCAGGGTACCTTTAATTTTAATTTCAGTAATGTGATAGGGTTGCCCGCTATATCTCAAATAAATAAATAAATTTAAATATTGTAAATTTATAATGTTCGATAACAATCTATTATCTATCTGCTACAACCGCACGACTTTTGGACTTACTAGATTAGCCTCTCCGGGGGAAGAAATTCGCAACTCCCATCTACCCTAGGAATCTCCGACTCACGACAAATGGTCCGTTATATAGGACGTCTCCGCGAGAGTCGTTGTACCACCCTTCGAAACACCGCGTAAAACTACACCATTTTCCCTCCGTCAGGGAGCTTTACTGAACTCGATGATCCGAGTGGAATTAATCTTTAATAATTTAAACAACATTCTCAACCGACCGGCATTAATATTTTGAATCCTGTAATGCGTTCGGAATGTTGAGGGAGATGTGTTAATCTGTTGTAACCTCGTTTTTATTTGTTTCCGTTGTGAGATTTACTGTTTGTTCTATTGGTAATACTCTGTATTTTGTTGTAAACCGTATTTTTAGTTTTTGATATTAATTTTTATAGGTCTGATGATGCCTTAGTTGGCCAAACATGTAACCACAATAAAAATATATAATACTGTAGATCTTGAGAAGCAAATTTGTTCATAAATACCTAGTAACTTGGTACTGACGCAAGATCATCAAGATGTATTAAAAAGTACTATAATACTTACCATCAATAAGATGCCCATCTAAATCAGCCCACTCTTCATCGTGAAGCCCAATCTTGAACACCATGGCGTCCGTTTTTCTTAAATTGCAATCAAAAGAGGGAACGAAGTGCTTCACGTCGTGTTTCCATTTTATTTTCGGAGAGATCATTGGAGTGCCCCTACTTACTGGAAATTCTACTTTGGGGTATAATTTTTGTATCTGGGGCTGTAGGCCATACTGATAGAGGCTAAAACGTTTTGTATGATAATTCCGAAGTAAAAAAAAGAAACTAAAACATCATTTAAATGATATACCAACATCTTCATAACCTACGAGGGACAAGCTGAATTTATTGAGATTAATACGATTATGTCAGCCGATACTCGGTGAAAATCTCTAATTATGTTAGGTAAAATGTCAAAGCACAACTATTTTTTACAAAAACTTCCCCTAGATTTGTTTAACAACGTAACATGATTCGTTACACAGTAGCTTCTTCGGACGTTACATCTCAAATAAACAAACTCAAAAAGTAAAGGAATAATAATGCAAATATTTTGACAGGTGATAGTCTGGTCGGTTGTGCACAAAAAGTTCCTGTATACCATCGCTCAATTATAAATAGTTCTCGAGGTATTACATTTTGAAATGTTTAATTTTGGAGAAGGTTTCAGTTAGGTTCTCGTCGACACGTCAAGGTTGCTACCTTGTACAAAAAGGTTAACAATATCCTTGTAATACCGTGCAGAGGACATAATGCATGAATTAGTGATTTGGTATAAAGGATAGTAATTTGGAAGTACATTATTGGCGCGTATAATACAACTATTTGTCATTGTAACTAAACAATAATAATTTCCGAGATAAATTATTTGGACATATTTGACTCCACCAGACTACAGAGGACTCTTTTAGTTTATCAGCTTCCAAAACTTATTCAAAATTACCAACTTACCACAAAGTGTAATATATAGCACAAAGAAGTTTAAAAAAGTATTATAAAAAGTTAAAGCAAATGCCAATTTTAAACATACACACACCACAAAGCTAATTTTGAATCAATGTTATTGAATTTATTTAGCAATGTATTTTCTTTACTTGCAAACATTTTAAAAAGCACACTAGATATTTAAACTTGAACTAACATAAACGATTTTCGTAAGATGTTATTAAGATAAAAGTTACGTTTTCAATTCGGTTTTTTTTCACTAAATTTAGATCATGCAAGTATCTTATTAAAAAGGCTTTATCAATTACGTAAAAATAATATTAATAACCGTTTTACAGAATAAGATAAATAATAGTATTAACGTTATGCTCAAAATTAAATAATATAAAATACAACTGTAAGGCCACTTTTCTCAAAATTGGTAAGGAACAGACCTAAAGATTTTTTTGACCAAACCCCTAAGACCCCGTATAACTAGGTGTAATAAAACGATTTGCAATTTTTAAGTACTAGCCATAAACTAAAATTACCCGAAATTATTAAAATATATTTAACAGAGGTGAATTGTTAAGTTTTATCTGATCATTTAATAAAAAATTTGAACGTTTGAGCTTATTTCTTTCCAGAGACTCCAGTATATTCAATTTATGACCCTTGTTTTCTTTGTGTAAATTTTTTTATTACACAAAGAAAATAAGTAAAAATAATGGAATTAACCAGAGATAATTTTTAAATTATGATTTATTATGATTTAAAAAAAATTTCAGCTCTTATGTGTGCAAAGAGAATTTAGATTCAGCTTTTAGTGCACAAATACCTTCCTTGACTACAATTTAGCGATGGAAGAAGGAACTTGAACGTGAAAGCGATTCTGTTCAGCATAAAAAAAGGAGCGCGTCCTCTTACGGCTGTTACCGATAAAAACATTGCTGCAGTTAAAAACCAATTGAATAAAGCAACTTATGCGGTAATAGAGCATCAACTCAAGAGTGGATCCTCAGCTGCTAGAATATTCATACACGATCATCAGTATTTAGAAAAAGTGATCAATCGTTTTGTCGACTTTCAAAAAGCAGAACATATAGAAATTTGCCATGAAACTTTAAATTTTTTAAATAATGGCGGACAACAAATTTTCTTCCCAAATAGTGACAAGTGGCGAAACTTATATTCCCCTTTTCGGCGTTCCTACCCACCAAGAGAGACGTATGGATTCACACAGAAACTCCAACAATGACCAAGGAGCCCCGAGCTATAAAAAAGTTATTTATGCAGTATAGTAGAAAAAAATATAAAAGTAATAGAACATCCACCTTTCTCACCGGATTTAGTTATGTGAAAAAGCGAATGAAGGTATTCCGATAGAAGTTTGGTTGGAAGCTTTTAAACAGTGGAAACTAAGAATAATCAACTATATCATTGCTGAAGGGAATTACTTTGATAATATTTAAAACAAAATTCTAGAAAATATGAACGCAGTTTTTTATTCTCATTAAATTCAGATTGGCCCTCGTATTGTATATGGTTAATTAACTATCAACGTATGTATCGTTTTAAATTGAAATTGTAAAGAATATGGCTGATAAAGTTGCTAATATGATTATATATATATATATATATATATATATATATATAATATATATATATATATATATATATATATATATATATATATATATATATATATATATATATATATATATATATATATATATATATATATATATATATATATATTGTAGCGATTTTCAGAATCTACTTGTGCTATTGCGTTTTAAACATGTTATTTAATACATGTTTTTTTATTTTTTTCTAATATTTATATGAAAATAATGTCGATTTAGAGTAAGTTTTAGTAATTCGTTTATATTCTGTGTTTATTTTAAGCGTTACCACTATTGCTAACTCTGTATATTTATTTCAAGTGGCGCGCATGCAATGATTCAACGTAGAACATATACGTCATATGTTTTTTGTAAAGATGTTTGGTTATTTTATTTTCTTTAAGAAAATTAACTATTTTATTTTATTGTAAAACTGTTCATAATTATATACTGCTTCGCATTTTTAAGTGTAAGATAGAAAAAGAAGAAGTATTCTACTGGAAATACTGCTAATATTTTTATAATATCTATATTAGAGAGCTATAAATTGTAGAGTATCTCCTCTTATTCAATTTTTATATAAAATCGACAATATATCAAGGTTTTTTCAGTTTTACAGAAAATTGGTTAAATAATGAGAAAAGGGTTTATGTGATAAATCTATTATATCATAAAAAAACTCCTATAGTCTTCATATCCCTTTTCCTACGTATTTTCAAGAGTACCTTGTAGCAACACTAGTAAAGCCTGTTAAAGCATGCCTAAAAATATATTTTATTTTTAGCTTTTTATGTTTGACTGTATACAATAGTGCGTTTGCAAAATAGTGATCGAATTTAATGATACTTATTTTATTACAATATTTACCTTCCGATTATCTCCAAAAATCCTAGTATATTACTCTGATCAGTTAAATTTAGAACATTATAGCGCTGTTTTCCGAAAATCGGCAATCCCTGTCCTATTTCCAAAACGATCGAGTTTTTCGTCCATTTAGGAAGCTTTGGCTGTTTGGAATCGAAAATGGCTTCAACAAAATATTCAGAAGATGGCATATGGCTGTGAAACCCATTAAATCCATTGACTTTCATGGGAGAAGAGAAGATATTGTCGAATTCAACTAGTAATTTGGATTCTAAAATTAAATTAACTGTTAAATGTGAAGGCTTCTATTTTTGGCATTTAGAATCTCTAGGCACATTGGAATTATTTTGCATTTTTTGCATATAATACTGGGTAGTTATAAAGTGATGTCTAAACCTGAAATTTTTAGATGACTTTGTAGATAACTTAGAGATTTGTTTTTAATAAATAATCAATTAAAATAAGTTAAGATTAAATCATAAAGTTGTGTAGTTTTGAAACCATGTAATCGCTAATAAATTTTTAAAAAAGTTAAGTTTTAAGGAAAATTTATAATTTTTAATTGCAGGGTATTAATGAAAGAAAATATTACAAAAACGCCCAAGTTTTAAATAAGACACACTAAACAATGTATTAAAAAAAATCAGTTTCACTACTTTTTACCACCATGAATTGAAATTTTAAATATTAAAAAATTCATCAACATCGGATAACTGGTTTTTGAAACACATATCTGGGACATTGGTGTTAAAATTGAATCTATTTCTACTGGCAAGTAGATTATTTTACAAACTGTTTTACCAAACATAAAATTTGTTATAATAAATAAAAAAAAAATACGCTCACTTACTATATTTTGTGAAGTTTTGAATATTAATTCCGTTTCCATTCTTGGTAACGTTGATTTCACTGGATACCTTAGCAACAGTATAAACGCATTCTAAAAATTCGTCCAAATTTAAAGAATTTTCAAAGTAGGAGCTTGCAAACTTTCCAAACGAGTGGTCGTAAACAGTTTCGTAATTTATGTTCAGTTCCTTCAACAATTCTGCAAGGACTAGTTGAGTAAGCAAGTCTATTAAAAATTGTGTAAGACTAGACGTGCACGATTTAGATACTATGGTATTAAGATCAACATTCTTTTTTGAGAAGAATTGTTTTAATCTGAAATAAATAAAAATTAACATTAACATAGCGAATCTATGTAATCGGTATTATCTAAGACCTAATATAGGTAGATATAAGTTTTTCTAGTTTGCGTGCTTATACTCTGTAATTGGTAAGGTTTCATAGTGCACTTATACAGTTGAATGCACGTAATTTATAACTATCATCGACTGGGGCCGATACTTTGTGTTTGTTTTATATATTGATTAATATAGGAGGAGGGGATCATATGGCCTTGCCTTGCCACTTTGCTGTTGGGGTCTTCAATAGCTTAATTGGTAGAGCAAGGTCCTGGTAAGACGGAGGTTGTAGGTTCGAATCATACTTGAGTGCAGACTTTTATACGTAATATAAATTATAAATTACGTTTTTTTCGTTAATATTTCATAGTTCGCTGGGTAAGACTGTGTCAAATAGAATTAACTTCCTAGGTTTCATCTTTGCTCTATACGGAGTGTTTTTTAAATGATGGCTAAAAATTAAGGATATAAATTTTTCGCTTTATATTACGACCCAACGTTCATACAAAAATGTGTTCGCAAGGCCTTCGTTTTTGAGATACAGGGTGCCAAATTTTAATTTTTTTTTCTAAAGATAAATCATTTTCATTACAATTTGACACACAACTATAAACAATGTCAACGAAATGGCTACAACACATTTTGCAAAAATTTACTAGGTATTACTTTTTTCCAGATCGCGACCCTTTTTACCCCCCGAAAGTTTTATTGTGACGTCTCTGGCTGCTTTTATTTAGAAAATCAGATTCTTCATTTTCTATTCTAACTTCTTGATTTCTTACTTTAATTTGTTATTTGTTAGTTTAGATGTTAGCTGGCACACTGTTAAGGCTCTGCACATTTAAAATTGTTTGTTATTTTTCCTGTTTTTATTTTAATTGCGGATGTTTTTTTTTTGGTCATTTTAGGACTAAAAGTTCACATAAACATGTGTTCGAAAGGCCTTTGTTTTTGAGATATAGGTTGTTAAAATAAAAAAGTAAACTTTAACACCTTGCGTTTCAAAAACTAAAGCCTAAGAGGGGGAGGGGGTAAAAGGGGTCCCGACCTAGAAAAAAGTGACACCTAGTTTTTTTTTGTAAAAGATATTATAGGTATTTCATAGACATTGCTTACAGTTTAGCCATCAATTAAAAAACACCCCAAAAAGACGTATTTATTTTTATCTCCTACTTCAGAAGTCTACAATAGATTTTTCAATATTTCGCTGACTGAAATTGACCCGAAAGTTCTCGTTGTCTTTAAATTAATCGTAGGCCCTTTTGCATGCTAATGCTCAGCAGATTAAACATTCATTTGCTTTTCTTTTATTTAATTCAAGTACGTTACACAAATAATATATGAGTAGAGAAAGAGGGCTAGTTCTGCATCATCCTTGCTCCCAAAGTTTAGTGTTCAAGCGACAAGAGATAGCGGGGGCGCTTTAGGAACATAATATGGCAGAATTAAAAAGAAAACATGCTCTAAGGTTATTTACAATAATCACATGATCTGTATGGGAACGTCATTAACGACAATGGTCAGCCTAAATATATTTAGACCTAGCCCATAGCATATTGTCAATTGTAGTTATTAAAGAAAACCATTTTCACAATTTATTTAAAAAGTTTTTGGATGAAATTAGAATTATAAGGAAGAGCTTAGAATTTTCCAGTGAGATATTTAATGGTGTTGACTATCCGGAAAATTGAGACAAAAACTGCTACTGGTACTGAATTTTGTAAAGTATCGTCAGACAATCCATTCCTAAAAAGCGTTTAATTCCCCAGTTAGTTTAAGGGAAGTCCCCCTATGCGACACAGTCACCTATTTGTATAAAAGCCTTCCCACTGTAATTACTCTCTACCTCTCCCCCTTACAGATTACAAAACATTTATAATGCTTAAAGACTACATTAAAATACTTACCTGCTTTTTAAACTAGCCAATAAAGGAAAACGTAGTAAATCGTGTAACAAATTACTGGATAATTTTGACAGTCCACCGAAACAAATGTATAAAGAGGTCTTAGCAGTGTTTGAAAATGTTACTGATTTCTTATTCATGCTTGTTTTTGATGCTATCGCGTAACCCCTATATGTGTGATTCTTTACAGACTTTCTGAAATAAAAATAAGAATAAAATAATATAAGGGAATTAAGCTGTATAGTTGTTTCTACTTTAACACTTCTTAATTAATATATCGAGATTGCCATACAAATCATAATTATAAACTCACTTAAAGATATTATGTATTAAGGCTATGTGTTCAGCGTCAAACTTATCGATCACATCATCAAGAAGAACGTTCACCGCCTCTTCCGTGCGGCCGCTGACACAAACCAATCTTGGTAAGTTGTCTTTCGGAACGCCTTTATCAATTTTAATCTTGCGATATTGCTTGAGTATGGCGTGGGCGTTGCCCCCACCAAATCCAAAACTACTCATACCTAAAAATTGAATAAATTATTAATAAATTAGCCATATGTATTTCTTTTTGTTTGTGCACGTTCCACGAACATTCAAAAATGCTTAAGTACTAGACACCGTGGTTTCTTGATGCAAATAAATTTGTTGGTTTCAATATCAGAAATTTTACAAAATAAAAAAGGAATCTCTTGGAGTGACGGACGCATACTCGAGAATTGGCGATTGACAGAATGTGTCTTGAAACCTATTCTATTGATGAAGAGGTATCTGGTTTTTTTTATATAAGTGAACGTGTTCTATGCGGTCGTGTCCTGCAGTGTATGTGCTGAGTAAGAAACCTTGTTATTATTGGCAATCGTCATTCAAGCCACGTGTCTCGAACATACACCTTCCTTTCATCCATCAAGGCTTTAACATGCGCGCTACTAAAACCAAAACACTGTTTTAGATATGTAGATGATACTTTCGTTGTTTGGTCTCATGGACAGGAAAATCTCCTCAAATTTCTGGACCACCTTAATCAGCAACATCGTAATGTTAAATTCACAAAGGAAATTGAATCTAATGGAATTTGATGTATTTGTTCAAAAGAAGATAAATTGTACTTTAGGACACTCTGCGTATAGAAAACTGACAGATACAAATAGATACTTGAATGCAAATTTCCACCACCAACCAGCTTAAGATCAAGATTCTTTAACACCGGGAACATTGAAGCTGACCGAAGCTCTTAGAGGGAATGGTTATTGCTTTGAAGATATAATCTAACTCGGTGAAAGGAGAATGAAAATGAGCCATCGTTAGGTAGTGTTGTATTTTCCCTACATACATGAAAAATAGACTGATTACATCGGCGGTCAAAATATGTACAATCTTCAATACACATAAGAAGATTGGACGATAGTTCTTGCGATTCCCGAAAGATGTTATACCTTTTTAAAAAGAAAAGGTATATAAAAGTCCTTGCTCCTGCAGAGAAGTGTATGTTGGAGAAACAGGACGCTCAATATCCACTAGACTTAAGAAACATGAACAATGTATTAAAAAGAAACGATTGGTATTCAATCTGCTGTAGCTGAATACCAGCATACCACTGGTCATATTATAAATGTATAAGAAACCAAGGTTTTAGCATCGGTTCCAGGATTTGATAAACGAAAAATTAGAGAGAGAATTTATTGAAATTTTTAAAAATATAAAAAACTTCAATAGAGAAACGGTCTACACTACACATGGAAACCGACCTCGACACAGGGTCACGGTTCAGCGAATGCTGTTGCACTTATCAGATTGCTATCGGTGTGCTGATTTAAAAAAACCTAATTTAAAGAAAAAAATACCACTATTTATACCATTTTGTAGAACACATCCTTCAGAATATTTAAAATTCTTTTAGTGATGCATCAAGCAAGCTTTCTTTTCTTGCAAGATAAAAATAAAACAACTTGCAGATTTATTTTTTGCTGATATCTATGAGTACATCTACTTATTTGCTATAATATAGATTGAACCACAATGTTCTCAAAGGTTTTCATATCGATTTCTGTTAAAACATGAAATAAGAATGCTTTGCAACGTAAACCTCTGAGATATTTTGCAGCAATTTGAAATTCAGCAGCTTTCAGTTTTTTTTATGTATTTTTCAATATTTTTAAATCTTTTATTTGCATATTTCATGCCAAGTAGTTTTATTTTTAATCAGTTCTGTTTTCCTGTCTACTGCTTTATTGCCTACCTCTGGTCTTGTTCTACTCAATTAATTTGATTATCTAGCAGAATGAAAAAGTTTATATTAAATTTGGGCACCTTACTTTATTTCAAATAACTGTTTATAAGAAAACTATACCTGCTAATCCATTTTGATCCCTGAAAGGAGTATTTTCCACTACAATTTCCAATCTTCCTTCTGAAATGCCAGGAATGTTCTTTCGTGGGATCTTATAATTGATATTTGGTGAAATAATATTTGTCTCGAATGCTAAAAGAACCTGCAAGCAAACAATTATACATTTGTTTGTAACAGAACAAAAACACGCAATTATACATTTATTTTAAAACCATATCTCTCTAAAATAGTATTGAGAGAAATGAAAAATTTTACCCAGAAATCCGTATAATTTAAGAACTTCACTGAAATTCTTAAATGAGAGTATGAAAAAACTTTATTAGAGTGGTACTAACATTAAAAGAAATAAATTAACAAGATGGCTCGACATTTAAGAGCAGTGATAAAACGAACCTTTCTTAAACCCACCTTAGAAAACACATATTATTTATATTTATAGAACAATTAACTGGATGTTTTTAGGTCAAGGTTTTTTTAGACGGAAATGTTTTTATATTCCAATTTATTTTAATTTTCTCTGAAAAGTATAACTTTCGGCGACACCTATGAAATTTACCAATAATTAAAAGATGCGCGCACGTCTGAGTAGACGCTGTGCGTTGGACTTTTAAGGGGTCAGTTCTTGTCAAATTCGAGTGTCGACCTTTTTTCTTATTTTTAAATTTTTAAAAAATTTAGTCTGTACCATAATTCAAGTGCGATCGATTGAACTTCATTTTTTTATAGTGGTAATAGTGGGTTTTCATATACAGGGGGTTGATAATGTTGGAGGTTATCAAGCAAATTTTATTCTGTTTCTTAGTTTTTATTTGAGGAGGAAATTTTACATATTTTCTGGGAATTTATACTCGTTTAATTAGAGAGAGTAATTTCTCTTCCCTTTGTCTTAAATTCTGAGCGTCTACGTAAATTCTGTCTTTTTTTAGATTTTAATTTAAATTTACTCACTTTGATATTATATTTTATTATTTTTGTACAGTTATTCACTTAACATTTTTGGTTAATAGATATTTAAGTGTTTTAAAAACCAAATCTTCTATTTAAGGAAACTATCCCCAAATAATCTGTTTATTACACTAATAATACACAAGAAGAAGATACCATCATTGCCATGTTTAATAAAATCGTATACTATAATTTTTAAAAAAAACCAACACAGTACCTTTGATTTTATTTATATATCTATACCGTAAACTGGGGTGACTATGCCAAATTTGGTAACTTTGCCATTTCATGCTTTAGTTCAAATAAAAATATTTTATGGGAAAACCCTGCAAGACCAGAGAACTTGCTGAGCGATTAATCAGTAGCATCTGTTTCTCCCGCGCTTCTTTATAAAGCTGTGCAACGAACTAATTATTTTGCCTAAATCATTGGTTCGGCGACTTCTTGCTATACTAAGGTATGTATCCTCAATACTACTTTGAATAGAAACTTTATTTGTAGATATAGTTACTGCGTTAGTTTAAAGGTTATAATGTACAGGGTGTCCGGATTTGGTTGCAAAAGCAGGGTATCTCGCTTATTTTTAAAGATAGAACCTTGCGGTTTTCACGAACCTGAGCTAACTTTTTGTGAAACTCATGAATCCGTAAACAAAATTTTCATAGCCTTCTTCGTTTATGAGATACAGGGCGAAATAGAAAATTTTGCATTTTGGGACCCCCCTCGTATCTCGGTTATCCTTTAACTTAACGCAAAGGGAAAAATTGCTGCTTATGCAGTTTTTTACGCTGGATCCAGTGGCGCAGCCATATTTTTCATTTGAGTTGTTATTTTTTAGATATGACCCAAAGTTGTGTTTTTTTAAATGGGACAACCTGTATATTTGTCCAGAAATTGATTTGTCCTTTTAAAAGCTTCTCAAAAATATATAATAGTATGAGTCTATTTTAATAACAAACTAAACAACAAAAATTCTAATTTTTATAATTATCATCCCAAGTTTTGCCACTGGATCCAGCGTAAAAAACTGCATAAGCAGCAATTTTTTCCTTTGCGTTAAGTTAAAGGATAACCGAGATACGGGGGGGTCCCAAAATGCAAAATTTTCTATTTCGCCCTGTATCTCATAAACGAAGAAGGCTATGAAAATTTTGTTTACGGCCTCATGAGTTTCACAAAAAATTAGCTCAGGTTGTGAAAACCGCAAGGTTCTCTCTTTAAAAATAAGCGAGATACCCTGCTTTTGCAACCAAATCCGGACACCCTGTAGATAATACAGGATTGCCAAAGCTACTGGAGGTTTGTTAAATTTTTGATGGCAAAGTTACTCCATGCTGCAATACAATTTTCTGATAATTTTCTTTCAGATCCAAAATGACAAGAAATTATAAAAGGAGAATTGGTTCCCTCCTGTACAAGGACTATACGGAGGATGATCTTAAAGAAGCAATTTTTAACACATTTACAAAATTCATCGAAAAACCTTACTCAACAAAATTAAAAATTGATATGAGAGAAAAGTGGGATCTCCCACAATATTTCCTTAGACTATTGAGAGAGAATTTTTGTAGCATGTGCAGAATTTGGAAGTCCCTTAACTTTTTATATCTTACAATAATCGGTAAAAGTAATTTGGATAAAAAAGGAAAAATTTAAAAATCATTGACCGAGTATAGAATGGAGTTTCCTAAAAATACATCGGAATTCTCTTGCTCAAAGACATTGTCAGAACATTAAAAGAGTGAGGGCTGAGAAAACTGAAGAATTTAATAATTATTTGAACAACTTAGGGCAGAGTATCGTAGACATTCCACTTGAGAGAATTCTAAATTACGATGAGACTAACCTGACGGATGACCCGACCGGACTAACCTGAAATATCCGGCGAGGATAATGAATTCAGCAAAAACGGCTATAGCAATAATGTTTGCAGTGATGGCATCAGTAAAAGTTTTACCCGCTTACACGATTTACAAGGCCGAATATATGACCAGTGGTGTATCGGCGGACCACCGGGCACGAGATATAACAGAACTAAGTCCGGTTGGTTCGATACTGCTGGTTTTCAAGATTGGTTTTTAAATATGGTATTACCGTGGGCAAAGATTTTTGAAGGTCCCAAAGTACTAATTTCCCATATAAACGTTGAGTTGTTAAGATAATGTCAAAAAGCCAACATCCGGTTCGTGTTTCTTCCTGCAAACTCCACTCATCTCAGTCAACCCCTAGATGTAAGTTTTTTTTAAACCGCTAAATGGAGCTTGGAGAGCTAATCTGATCTATAAAAAAAACGGGAATTATTTGTCTAAATCGAAATTCCGTTCTGAAATCATTTCCAACAAATATTATTGAAGATAGCGCGGAGAGAAAAGGAAATTCGGTTCTTAAATACCTTAAAGAACTCAGGACCCTTCTGAACTCAAAGAGAAAACGAAGAAGAAAATTGTGCGTGTCAACCCAGGAAAATCTGTTCGCCTCCTGGATGTTATTGATGATGTCTAGAATGTGGTCTCGCAGATAATCTAGAAATTTAAGAAGATGATGAATTCGATTTTCCTCAATTTATTATTAGAATAGAATATTAGAATTAAATAGTTAGGAGATGAAGAAAACATGGAACAACCTGAAGATTTTGAAGACAAAGAACCTAATCAAGGAGATTGGTACTGTGCCCTTACGTCTAAAAAAAATATCAAGCATTTTATAGGAAAAATTATAAAAGTTACTGAAGATGGGATTTATAACATAGAACGAAAGCTTTCACGGCTGTGGTCTATTAGGAAATAATGGTTCTTGCGATTAGACCGTGTCAAAATGGAATCACATTTCGACGTTTCGCCTTCGATTGCACGAGGCATCTTCAGGGATCTTTACATCACGATTCAGTGTTCCGATCTCGTGAAGTAAAGATCCCTCAAGATGCCTCGTGCAATCGAAGGCCAAACGTCGGACAGTGATTCCATTTTGACACGGTCTAATCCCAAGAACCATGATTTCTTAAGGGATTTATAATGAAAACTTTCGTATTTCCTCATGAAAACGATATTTCTCATGTAAAAATAAATAAGATCGTAAATATTTTGCAACAGCCAGAGTGACATTCTTCGTCAAGAGACTTTTTTTAGTTTCAAGATGATTTGACTAAGTTTAAAATTATGTTCAGGTACCCAGTTCCTCTGTTAAAAACCCTATTATTATCATTATTTAGCAAGAATGTGTTTGTTTTAGTTATCATTTGAACATGTAAAATAATGATTTATTGTCACATTTCTGGTACTTCTTTAATTATGAAGATAAATTTAACTTTTTTTTATATATTGCAACTTCAAGTTGTACGTGAAGAGCCTAAACGAAGCCCAACTTTACCTCTATGTGTTAATTATATGGCATGTCCCCAAACCGGGGTAACTTTTTTAAATAAAAATTAATCAAAAAATTGCTTCCCGTTGTTGCAGAGTTTTAACAATCGAGTCACGCATAGTAAACATACTAAAACACATACTTAAGGATTGGCTATAAAAGGCAACATATTTTGAGTTATTCCAAAAAAAGAACTAAAGAAAGTGGGAAAATCACTCCAGGTTTATAGTATATAATTAATTTCAATGATGTTGACAAGGTGTCCGCGATCGAATATTTTAAATAAATAAAGAAATATTAATGCTACAAAATTATAAAGCTGGATTAAGATCTTAAACCCTGTTTCATGTTAAAAAGGTCGTTACAAGTAATAGAAATTCTCATGTATATTATACAACTGTAAGTTCAGGTGAAGTTCTGAATAATTTGTAAAACTTTCAAGCCAGTGTTGAGCCTTATACATAATAAGAATTTTAACATTTAATTTAAATTTGTTAAAAAATATATCGGTTTATTTGCAATATTGTTTATTGATGTTACTATCACCCTACTGGTAACATGTATGGGTATGTGTATGATAACATGTATACATGTTACCATCACGCTATTGGTATCATGTATTGGTTTGTATCAAAATCGACTGTTATTAAAACAAAAGAATACTACTTGGGGGAGACAACAGACTGGACATTAACGTTAAACACACTCCAAGCTCGTCTAGTAATGCAAATCCGTTGAAATTAATAACAGGGATTCTTATGGAACATATAGCTTTATAGGACAAAAAATCACTCTGATGTGATCTTAGCATCTCAGCAGCATGTGTGGAAGAGAGTGAGAAACACGCTTTGATATAGTATGTGGCAACAACGGGGATCATTGCAAGACAATAGTAGCACTTTTCGGCGGTTAGATAGAGATAGGTTAGTTACATGGGAGACCTCACAGGAACAAAAGAAGGCGGCTAGTCCAAATATACCTGTCCTAGTCAACATATTATGGGTGTTAGGGCAACATACAAAGTAATTCTAAAAATTGTAGGGTAAAATTAGGAGCTGTCAGTTTGTAAGAGAAATATCAGAATATCCAATGCAAAGATCTTTTTAGCGATATATAGAGAAATCTTAGTTTTGTAATTTTGACTGAATATGTCAGCTACAGAAGCATCTTCACAATGTATACTTCTACGAGGAATATCAGGTAAGTAAATACAAGTACAAGTTCAATATTGAATTTTGTATAAAAACTGATAATTTTAGTTACCTTAACTATAGAGCACAAGCCTGATACGGGTTCAGAATGACCAATGCTAGATTTGACGGATCCCACTAACAATGAAGTACTCCTTCCTGGGGTGAAAAACGTATCAACACAATTTAATTCTTCGGGATCTCCTACTGTTGTTCCTAAAAATATTAAATATTAATTTTTAAAAATTCATAATCTAGATCTTCGAGAATTTCTAAAAAAAATTCATTGACTTTGTAAATAAAACATTATAATATACAGAGTGAAGCCACCTCATACCCGACGCTGTCTAGCTATAAAATGATACTTTTATATATATTTTCATATGAGAAAAAAGTGCATTTAGCTCAGTATGAAAGCCCATGAGAGTTTCGTATACCTAAATGCAATTTATGTTTTTCTTAATAAGTGTAATGGTACTGTCAATTAAATTACTGGTAAATTTAGTATAAAGTAAAATTTAATTATCTCTCATCAAGAATTAGGTTTGCCTATACCTAACCCTTCCGATTTTTTAGCAAATAGGGCATTTGTACATGTTAGATAATAACTTCAAGTAATTTTAGGCAGCGGTATCAAAAACTACCTCGAATTTTTGAAATTAAGTATTCAAAATATTGAAAAAATATACTACGTCTATTATTAAATGACTGAGAGCTCAGTACTGAATGATAAATCAAAGCTTCCTAAACTTGCCTTTTATTGTTTAGTTGATTGTTCTGATTAATTTTGGTGTTTAAAAAATAACATTTCCTATCCTATAAATTAGGTATGGGTGTGATACTTAATATTAATTCAGGAAAATTTGGTCCAAATTTTATTGGAGAATTTAAATACGCCATACAATTTAAAGGATCATTGTAACTGTTATATACCACGAATTTTTGACGTACCCTGTATAATTTTAAATTATAATGAATGCGCATATATCAATCACATTATATTTAAAAAGATAGGCTAGCTGTATAGTTTCTACCTGTTCCATGAACTTCAATGTAACTCAAGTCTGATGGCTTTATTCCACTCTCTTCGTACATTTCATGAAGCAAATTATACTGTGCTATACCACTTGGATAAGTGATACCTTGCTCTTTATATCCATCACAGTTGGTCTTGGTATGTACCAGCTTTGCGTAAATTCTTTTACTATTCTTTGCTTTTTGAAGTAAAATGGCGGTTGCAGCTTCAGATCTGACGTAGCCATCGCCATCTATGTCGAACGGTCTACAATGACCGTCGGCACTTAAAACACCTAACCTACAATGCAAATAATATATTAATAGTAACAATATACAAATACACAAATAACCATTTGCAACTGTCTAGATACCTGGCAAACTGCAAAGTGCAACCGCCAGCCAAGACTATGTTACATCCGGCAACTATAGCTGCATCACACTGACCCATCCTGATGGCTTTAAATGCTGCCTCTAAAGCATATGCCGAACTGCTGCAGGCGGTATCGGCAACATAGGATGGTCCCTTGAGCTTAAAGTGGTTACTGATCCGATTTGCAAACAGCGTCTTGTGATTTCTAGAAGGAAAAAATAGCCTTTGATTTTTTTATACATACTCTCTACTATAATTTTATTATACTTGCTCTAAAGGTGCTTTTGCTAGAATATATTACTGAAAATCTCCTTAATTTCTGAAAAAATTTCATTCTCGACAGTTTAACAATCTGAGACATCATGTAGACATTTAAACTTACCCCAATGTAGTATTTGCTTCTTTGACATGCTCTTTTAGGAACCAGTGGATTTCACTTTCACAAAAACTTACGCCCAAAAATACGCCCGTATTGCTTCCCTCTAGACTGGAAGGATGCAAGCCTGCATCCAGGATACATTCGTAACTCTTTTCCAAAAGTAGTTTGCAAAATGGACTTAGGGTCAGCGCATGCTTTTTATGGAATTCTAGAAAAAATTAAATGTCTTAGTTTGATTACAAGGGTGTAAATAACTATTATATGTTCCATTTCTATATTTTTTTTTCATTTTATATAATCAACATCCTTAATCATTTTTAATCTTAATTTTATGATATTTATATTGGTTTATATTTCACATTATTTACTGATGCTGAAACTAACTGATAATATGAACTATATTTCATGTTCATATTGTAAAATAATGGACAAACTTACTTACCAAAAAAACCGGTATCAAATCTGGTTATATCTTTCATTTTTCCCACACCAGTTGGAAGTTCTGGATGTATTCTCGGCATTTGAGTGATCATTTCGATTTTGTTGTCAAGGTTACGCTTGAATTCCTCTATGTTATTGGAGAGAGGGAACGCGCCGGACATACCTAGAGACAGAACCATGATTTTTTTAAAGAGTACATGTTGATTTATATACCTGTTTACTTCGGTTTAGAAAAAAAAACAAAATCTACTCTATTAAAGAACGATGTTCAGTTTAAGGCATTACAACACGGTCAATCTTATCATCCCACAAATTAGTTTTCAGTATCTAAATCACCTAAATAAAAAATTAAATGACTGAAACCATAGATTTGGTTAACCTCGTTTGTATCGTTTCTTAACGTCTCAATATCTCATCCTGTCAATTGTTAGAGTTTTCGTCAAGAAAGTACGTTTCCTTTGCCAATTTGTGTACCCGTTAGAGGGCAGATTTTTCTTGAACTATAAACGTACTGGCTCTATCCAGACAAACACAAGATTTTTTTGCCTAGTTGATGATACAATTCCTCGCGTTGAGGAATCATTCCTCGCATCGTACGATTTGTTCCAGTTAGAAAAATTTCCTAACTCCGACTAAATTGTATACGATACAGGAAATTAGGAGTAAGTTGAAAAGTATGCTTTATGGTCGCAAGAAAATTGTTACAATTTTATGGACAAAGCGAAATGTATCTAAAAAAAAACCAAAACAATGAAAAAACGAAATATTGATCGAAGAAAAAATCATTTTTCGATCGGTCAATGCAAATACATAAATTGTAAATACAACTTTCGTTATATTCGTAACATTGCCGTAAGGCGGTTAATGAATCCAGGTGACCTAGCAAAAGGAAATAAATAATACATAAGCGAGGTCAATAATTTCGATGACATTGAAATTAAAATTACGCGACCTTAAACTCTATTTTTATCGTTGTAGAATAGAAGAAAGTGTACACAATTAATATAGTAGTTAAAGTGTATTAGAAAAAAAAAGAAAATGTATAACTTTAATCTAATGTGTAACAAAAATAATTAACGTTAACGGACTATCAGACAGTTCATTCCTTATAAAATATATTCACAAATGCCTTGCAGCAACATGATTTAAATAAACAAGCAAATACAAATCATTTTAATGACATTATTCATTATAAAAATCAATACCATAGTAAAAAGGTCTTTCAATGAGGTACGCTTTCGTTTTTTTTTTTCGGAAAAGTGCAAACACAGGGATTGTTTTTAAATTTTCTGGAAGATGATTGTAAAGTTTTATGGCGTTGTAAATAATTGATTTTTTTTATTAATTCTGTGGAAGGAATGGAAAGTCATGCCTAGAGTTTCTGGTAGGATATACGTGTTTAACTTTTCCAGGAATGTGCTTATATGTTTTCTTATCAAACAGGCGGTTTCTAAAATAAATAATGCAGGAAGTGTTAATATTTCATGTTTTTTGAAATAGTATTGGCAGTGCGCTCTATTATTTAGACCAAACAAATGGCGGATTGCTCTCTTTTGAAGCCTAAAAATACTAAGAAATTGCTCGGTGGTACAGCAGCTCCAAAAGGGCAATATGCTTAAACCATTTTAGGTTGTTATTTATGTTCAAACCCAGGAATTTAACCGACTCAACGTATTTATTATAGCTGTTAAGTAGCTGAAGTGGTTGTAAAGTCCCCTTATAAGATAAGGCCACCGTTTTATCCACATTGAAGCAAAGCAGAGTAGCATCGGACCAAGCCTTAATCATAACAAGGTCATTGGAAATATTAGAATGTAAAGACGTATCAAAATCACTCCATGTTATACTTGTGTCGTCAGCAAAGAGAAAGATTTTTCCATTAATTTTAGGTTGGTGATATCATTACTGTATAACAAAAAAGGAATAGGTCTCAAGACCGAACCTTGAGGGACTCCACTTGTAATCAATTTACAATCAGAACCATTTGCCCTTACAAATTGTTGCCTATTCTCGAGTTAAGATTTAAACCAATTTAAAGAAATACCCCGGATTCCATAAAAATTCAGCTTGCATATCAAAATTTCATGCCTAACACAGTCAAAGGCTTTTGCATAGTCACAAAAAACTGAGGCGGTGGGGTGGTTATTATTGAGGGATAAATAGACGTCGCTAAGCAACGACAACATGGGGTCACTGGTGCACTTGTTGTTGGGTAAAAATCCAAACTGATCCGGGGATATTATCTGATTTTTATGGAGAAATGGCGTAAGACGATTCTTTAGTATCCTTTCAATGATTTTTGATAGCACTGGTAGTAGAGCAATTGGGCAATAATTGCAAGAGTTAGTTTTTTCGCCCCCTTTATAAAGAGGAATAATTACAGCTGTTTTAAGGCATTCAGGGAATATACCTTGTATAAAAGAATCATTTATCAGTGTTGTAAGGGCCTCTATTACTGGGAGCGGCAGGTTCAGGAATATTTTAATTGATAGGCCATCAGTGCTACACGTAGATTTGCTTGTGATGTTATTTATTTCTTTCAATAGTTCCATGCTGCGAACAGGGCTTAAGAAAAGGCTATCAGCGACATTTTTCGACGGAGGGAGAAACGAAAGAGGGTCCAAATTTGGCGAGATACCAGGGTAACATTTTTGCTTACATTAACAAAATAATCATTTAGGTCATTTGACCTTGGCAAGATTTGAGTTACAGGGTTTGATTTGTTTCTGAGATCATTGATAATTGACCAGGTTTCCTTTGAAACGTTTTTAGACTTTGTCAGACGTTTTTGATAGTATATTTTTTTGCTGACTTGACTAGTTTAATATAGATCCTCCTATAATTAGAGATATACTCGAGAATAAGAATGGAGTCGGTATACAAGAGGAAACGCATATTTTTAGCAGAAATGCGTAGTCCTTTCGTGGTCCACGGTCTATGACGCTTAGGTTTTGATAGTCTCAAGCGTGAAGGCCCTATCAGAAGCACTTAAAAATTTATTTTAGAAAATTTGAGTTAACATTTTCAAATCAAAAATTCCAGTCGGTGTTTAAGCAGGTATTATGAAATTCTGAAAAATTGGCGGCCGAGAAAATTCTGCCCCTATGGCGAGGTCTCTGTAAATTTGGAAAATATTGCTTCGTGATCGGAAAGACCTGTGTTACAAACCTGAGATTGGACCTCTGATGAATGCACATGCATTGCAAGACCGAAAGAGTCGAATATAGATATTAAATATTTCTGGGTGACACAAATAGTAGCATAGTCAATATTAAAGTCCCCGCATAGAATTTACTGGTAAACTATCTAGCAAATTTAGCAGGTAATTAAAGAAGGATTCACATCAGAATTTGGTGATGTATTATATACTATGGAACATTCAAAAAAGTTATCCGCTAACAAATGGTCATATTTAGTTACCGAGACGAAATCCCCATTTAGAGAAAGAATCAGTGTTCCTCCATGAGTTATTTCTGTCATATCTAGCTATTGTGAAATACTTCTCCACATAAAAGGGTTCGTTTGGATTCAGCCAGTGCTCAGTAATTGCAACAAGTTGGGGGAACTCCAATTCTTCTAGAAATAGATACAACTCGTAATTTTTATTTCTTAGAGAAGCGATATTAATTAGAATCATACTAAGACCCGTAACAAAAGGAGGTTTTGAGGAATATAGTTCGTCAGGACACGTCAAGTTTTTTTTACGGGGAATTGCTGGAAAAGCAGTTTTTGTGGCATTTTCTGGTCCTTCGAAGATGGGTCGTTCTCTCCGAAGTTACATAGGATCTGTGGGCAGCGAGGTCGGCTTCCACTTTTACTGTACTGAATCCATAAGCATCATGGAAGTCGTAGTAAATCTTATGCAGGATTTTATCATTTATAGGAATGCCTTTAGAAGCCAAAAACAGCCTGGTGGTGATATTTGTAAATACTTCAAAGTGAACTGACGCAGGTTGATCATGTAGAAAGGCGAGATATAATTTGAATAAGTGTTCACTTCAGACGTTAAATCTCATCTGCGAAAAAGTATGCGCAGTTATGTTAGTGTTTTGGGGACTAAAAATTAAAGTAAACAAGAAACACCAATGTGACAATAAACAAATAAACGGTGTGTGAGTACTACCTGCTTTAAGTCATATACCATTTTAAATAGGTCTAATGTGTAAAAAAAATGGAAACCTAAGAAATAACTTTTATGACTCATAGACCTGTCCGAGATTTTTTAGATATCAAAAAATTTCATACCGTTTAACATCTTATACATCTTAAATCGAAAATGATAGCACAGGAACAATGTCACACCCCTAAAACAAAAAAGTAACAAACTGTGCCAACTTAAACGATTCAAAACAGTTGTGCTTTTTATCTTCTATTAAAATTAACCATGTTATTTAAAATAAATATAAATAAAAAAAGATTTAAGCACCATTCTAAATGTAAAGAACCTAATCCTATTACTCCTGTCATAGGCAGGAGCAGATACATATATAACTTGGTGACTTGCTTGAAGGCAAAAATGCAAACAATTTTTTTGTAACTTGCATAATAATACTTTTTATGCAGGAACCAGGACTTTTTTAAAACAATATTTTACTATAATTATGTTTTATTATTTTAATTATTTATCAAAAAATAATCTATTAATATAGATATTGCGAAACATAAATTGTTTGAAATTATGGTTGCTACCTAAATAAACTTCAGGTTTGACTGCAAGTAGATGACAGCTTGTTTATTTTAAATGGAAAAATTTTTTTAAATGGAACACCCTGTATATTATTTTATTTTTAGATTCTACGTATATCCCTAAGTCTCACCGTTTTTGACACTTTTAAAATTTTATGTCAAAAATAACATTTGCATGCCGAAAAATATCTGGCAATTTTTTCTATAGGGAAAATGTTCAAGAATCCTGGGAGTTCAGTGTTTATTGTGCAATAAGAGATGATGGCTCTGTGTCACTACATTTTTATCAAGATAATTTACATAGTAAGTTAGATATTTCTGAATCGTTATACAATATGTTAACTGATTTTAGGTGCAGTTTATTTAAATATCCTGGGCAATTTTGAAAATTAATATTTGGACGTTTTGCCGCTGGGTAATTATAGAAATCTATTCTATAATCTCCTCCACATGATGGCTACTTATTCGATGGTTCTTTTAGTTTTTTTTTCTTGACCAATGAATAGCCAACAATGGCCACCCCGATCCCTTGATCTAAGTGTATCGATTTTTTATTTAGGGTGCAATAAAAAATCAAGTGAACCCCATGTCACTTGATTTTTCGTCAGGGACGAGCTTCCAAATTGAATTTCCGAATCAATAAGAAACGCGACTTATGAAGAACTATTGCTTCGATGCGAAAAATGTCTGGAAGTTCAAGGACGTCAGTTTCAACCTTTGAAAAAAATAGTTTTTCATTAAATTTAGTGTTCTTTAATCTTATTTTGTTTTAATACCAAGTTTTCAAAACTTGTAATTGTATATGTTTTTGTAACGCTATGAGGTGATGGTTTTAGCTTTTGTGGATATCAAATAGCAAATGTATGGCATTTTCTTGATACCCCTTTGTCGCATTTTCCATTAAAAATTTATTTAATAATATATATAATAATTTCTATATAAATATATAATAATTTAAATAGTTCTTGTGGGTATAACATTAGCGTCCCGGCATGATTATTGACAAGTGTCAAATGGTTTATAACAGTAACATTATTTTACCACTTGTTTTGTTCTAACGCCGTCATGGCCAACCTACATTCATTAAGGCGTAGGGTAATAGCATATTATTTGCTATAGAAAAATGTTTAATTGACAATAATTTTGGAAACTAAAAATATTCGGGATAGATAACCTTATACAAAGGCATCTTAATGTTTAATGCAAAATAAGACGAGATTAATAAAATAGGTCGTTTCCATTAAAAAAAAAACACTTTGTACTATTTTCCACACAAAATACAAAAACTGTCAAAAACGGTGACACTTAGGTATAGAACATTATACACGAAATATATCACAATTTAAAAGTGCTATCTGGATGGCCCAGTATCGACAGTAGTATAGTGCCAAATTTTCAGACCTGCGCCAATCATAGTTTCTCCGTAATCAATCGACGCATCGTCACCCTGTATATGAGTGATAGGAGTATATCGCACAATGCGGGAGGTAGCAGGAGATCTTTGTTGATCGCTTAATAGTTTAAATACATTAAATAATTAAATATAGTTTTAAACATTTATAACACTGAGACAGTTTTTCTTACACAATTGAAATGTTATATTACTAAGCATTGTCACTGCTAGTGCGACAGCATGTTCCTCTAAAATTAGTGATGCTAGTTCTCGTATTAATATGGTTACTTACATCTCACATTACGCAAATTCCGCAACTCTGTAAACAAACTAACATAATACATAGTAAATGCAACTTTATTAAACTTAAAAGTAAGGAAAAATTATAAGTAATAAAACAAATTTAAGGTTTTTTTTGTTCTTCTTATTTATAAACCTTATCTTTATTGATTCATGATTTTTTATAATCAACTTCAGTCATCGAAGTTTGATCGCACTAATCACATTTTGATAGGTATATAATTTCATTCCAAACAAGCTAGTGTACAGTACCTATCCATAATTAAATTTTTATAAAATGTTTTTCAAATTTTAATATATATCCAAGCTTTTTATAACGGTATTGGTTTTAGCAAAAAAAGTTATTCTTCATAAAACATTTTACTTATCTTGCTTATTAAAAAATATATATGGTTCCATACCATGTATGGAAGAGATAGATGGCGCTGTATAATGAGTAGACGCGTGCTCGTGTTGCTCCGTAAATTTTCACATTTTTGGTAGTTCTAAAGTATAAAAATTTTCTGAAAACGTGTTATTTAAGTGTATTAAGTGTCTCGTTTTAGTTGTGCATAATTTTGAAAGTTAAAAATGGGCAGGGGTGCACCTAATGTCGTTGATCTTAATACACGTGTAGAAAAACTTGCGCAAGACTTCAATCAAGGCTTGACCCTACTGCGCGAAGAATTTTTAAGCTTCAAATCCACACAAACACCATCCGCAAACCACCCTTCAGGCGTCGATGGTAGTGTAATAGGAGAGCAACTTAAATTTTTCCAGGAAAGTATCAATGTTTCCCTGCAGGAATTAGTAAAGGAGATCAGTAAAACAAAATTTGAAGTCGATGTTTTGCAGGTAAAAATAAAAAACATGGAAATAAAACAGAACTGTCAATCTCTTATTGTTCATGGACTAAATGAAGAAGTACCCGATATGTATGAATCTATTATCGATTTATTTAAAAATAAGCTTAAACTTCAAATAAACAAATCAGATATATCGTATTGCTACCGGCTTGGCAAAAAAGAGTCTTCAAAAAAAAATCCAAGGCCGAGTGTTGTCCAGTTCAGTCGCCGGTGGACACGCGACCTTGTGTTTCACGCAAAGAAATTATCAAAAGGTTCCGGCGTGATGATTACAGAGTTTCTTACAGTAGAATATGCCAAGCTATTCAAAAAGGCTCGTGAAATATTTGGAAAATCAGCCTGGTCTTTCAACGGTCTTGTTTATATAGAAGTGGCGGGTGCTCGAAAATTAATTAAATCCGAAAATGACCTAAATGACTCGTGCAGTGACTCGGATGCAAGTTAATTAGTGTTTTGTGTGAAATGTGTTTTTAAGGATACTCACACCTGATTTACGGTCAGTACTCTTGCTTATTTATACGACTTTTCATTTACCGCAATCTATAATAACAATGTACACATATGAAAATAGTTTTCTTTTGTTTACTCTTACTGTATGTGCAATTTTATAATATATTTCTTAAGAATAAGCACACATATATACTTTTTATGGTTTTTGGTTAGGGATTTTTAATTAACAAGAATATACCTACATATTATTTAATTTATTTTTTTTTCTTGTATTTTAAGTTATCAAATCACAATATTACATCTTTTATTTCTTTCTGTTTTCATTCTTTTTATTACATTATGATAATTTTGAATATTGGAGCTCAGGATGTGGGTCTGTCCACACTCCGCTTTATTTTGCTGTGCTCTTTGTCACGCCAGTTCCACTTTTCTGTAAATAAATAGAGATAGCCCTAATTGGTTATTAATATTAATATTATTTTACACTTTAGTCCTTAACATTAGCTCCTTTTTCGAGTGCCCCCTGCGAGATTTCGTGGCTTAGCGGCTTATTGTTTTAATAATTTATTTTGGAATTTTTTTGTTTCTTTTACTGTCTGTATTTTACATCCGCCTTTAATTATATGTTAAGTAGAATTTATTTATCTTTAACGTAAATCGACAGCATGCAGGCTGATCTTAATTAAAATGTCATTGCTCTGATTTGTTTTTATTATTTTTTTAAAATGATTTTAAGTTAAAAATAGAATGAAATTTGCTCATATCAATATCAGATCGCTACTTACAGGATTTCACACATTTTCTGATTTAGTAAAATGTAATGATTATGACGTCGCTATGGTCACTGAAACTTGGCTCACAGAGTATATTATGGATTATGCTGTTGCTGTCCCTAGATATAGAATTTGTAGGGTCGATAGGTTAGGACGTGGGGGTGGAATAGCGGCATATGTTAAAGAATCAATTTCATCTAAAAAAATTTCATTTAATATTCAGGTAAATCCGCAATTGGAACAACTTTTTATTAAAATTAATTTTCGCTCTATAACGGTTGCTATTGGTGCTTTTTATCGTCCGCCTCATCTCAATATTAATAGCCTCATTCCAGATTTCGTATACTTTCATATATCTGTCCTTTGTTCGATCAAGTAATATGCACTGGGGACCTAAATATCAATTTTCTTAATTTAAATACCCCAATTTCTGATTGTTTTGAGTCCTACGGCGTTTCTCAGATTCTAAGTGAACCCACTAGAATAACGAAGTCCACTAGCACATTAATTGACCCAATTTTTGTCAACAATCCTAAGTTAATTGAATGCTGCGGTACTATTCCGACAGATGATATATCAGATCACAATCTTGTATACGTTAATCTGAATTTTAAGTTACATAAACCCCCACCCAAAGTAATAAGATACCGCTGTTTTAAAAACTTTAATTACAATAATTTTTGCTTAGACTTATATAATTTAAATTGGAATGTTATTCTCAGAGAACGCAATATAGATGATAAAATTAGATTATTTAATGAAATATTACTAAACCTATTTGAAAAACAGGCTCCCTTTAAAGAAGCTAGAATCACTAAACCTAAAGCACCTGGCTAACGGAAGAAATAAAGCAAATGAAAAAACATAGGTCTAAAGCCTTGCAGCGCTTTAAAAAACTCCCTACTGAAGGAAATTAAAATACATATAAAAATTTGCGTAATCAAACAGTGTCATTAGTTAGGCGAGCTAAAAAACATTATCTTGAAACTATTTGTGCTGAAAATAACTCATATAAAACTTGGAAAACTTTAAGAGATCTCAATATCCGTACTTATAAAAATTATAATCTACCACACCATTTATCAAATCCTGAAGATATCAATAATTATTTTGGGTCTCTTTTGCAAGACATATATGATAAAGGTAAGGATAAAATCGACTTCTACAAAAATAATTTTTATAATAACAATTGTCAATTTAATTTTAGTCTATCTACTCTTGATTATATAAATCCGAGTATTCAGTCTATGACAGCCTATGACAAGGGTCACGCAAGTTTACTAGTGCTTTTGGACTTTTCAAAAGCATTTGACACGCTCGATCATAAACTCCTTTGTTCTAAATTTCATTACTATGGATTTTCGGACGCATCAGTCAACCTTATATCGTCATTTCTGCGCAATCGCTCTCAGAATGTGGTTGTGGATAATGTTTATTCAAATACGATAAATATTCTTTCTGGGGTACCACAAGGCTCCATATTATCTCCGTTATTGTTAAGTCTATATACGTGAGACATTATAACCTCACCTAAATTTTGTCAGGCGATTGCGCACGCTGATGATACTCAACTTTATTGTAGCTTTGAAGTTTCAAATTCTGCAGAAGCCGTAGACCATATTAATTCCGATTTAGAAATTATAAGATCCCTATCTGAAACACATAACCTAAATCTAAACTCTGAAAAATCTAAACTTCTGTGTATCTCAAATAAAGTAAATAGACAAATTTAAAACAATAGCGCTAAGATTTTGCTGGGAGGCGTTACTCTCTCTTACACGGAGTCGGCTAAGAATTTGGGTTTAGTTTTAGACGAAGACCTTCGATTTAAACAACACGTAAAAAATATTAACAAAAAAGCCTTTGGTTCTTTAAAATTTATTTTCAATAATCGTCATTTTCTCAACCGTAATTTAAAAAAAATCCTTTGTGATAGTCTCGTTCTTTCTCATTACTCCTATTGCGATTTTATCTATATGCCATGTCTTGTGGAATTTGAGAGGAATAGGACACAAAAAATGCAAAATTCCTGCTGTAGGCTAATTTATGAAGTAAGAAAGTCTAATCGCATATCCCATAAAATAAAGGAATGTAATTGGCTTAATATGCGTAACAGGTGTACTCATCATCTTGGTAATTTCGTACATAAACTCTTTACGTCACCAAATACATCAAACATTTTAAATAAAAAATTCATTCCAAGAAGCAATGTCCATAATCGAAATATTCGCTATAAAAATATTTTTACAATGCCTCGTCATAGAACCGCAATATTTTAAAGAAGTTTCAGTTATAACGCTGTTAAACTATACAATTCTATACCAAGCGAGTTTAAATTATTTAACATGAACAAATTTAAATTTAAATTTCGTTCTTATTTGCTAAATACGCAATGACTAAAGACTTGTAAATAATAATGTGCGTTGCCGCCTGGGCTATCGGATCGCGTAGGGGCCAACTGTTGAGATATAATATAACTATTTCGTATAATATCACTAATTCGTTTGTAGGATTATACGTTTAATATTAGGGTCATCCATCTATTGTGTTGTTAAACTACCGGCTTCAAAAACTGTGAAAGGCCAATCGTGGCGAGTTGTTGGTTGAGTAGGAGTAGCCTATTTAGGCTAGACTTTGCCACTCTGCTTTTTTTTGTGAATATATCTTTTCAATATATATTTTTCATATTTTGTATATTTACTTTCTTAATAAAAGTTATTATTATTATATAAAAGCAAAGATTAAGCTTGTAAACAAAAAAAAAAAACAGAAATTTTGAAACAGCTATTTAAACTTTTTTTGTAAAAGACGTAGTTTTCGAAAAAACCAATGATGAATATGTAAACTTATTGATTTATTTGAAATTTTCATCTAATTGGCCATTATTAAATTATCCAAAAACTACAGACTATAAAAACAAACTTTAAATGATTTTTTAATTCATATTTTTACGCTCTCTAGTTTCGCTATCTTAGAAATTTGAATTTCACACCTTTTTGCCTACTTGCCTGTACGTATTTTTAACGTATTATGTGTATTATATAGAATATTTTTGTAGCCAAACTTATTTTTATAATAAACATACCTTTTTATGAGGCATAACTTTTTTTCTAAAGTCGATAATAAAAAAGTTTTTCCATTAGTTAACTAAAATTACACCAAAATTCCTGATTTTAAACAACATAAAAATAAACATTTAAAAAAATCATCAAAATCGGGATTATTTTTGAAGATAAAGAAGTTTTAATGACAGAATAAGGAGTTTATTGTGTGAATGAACGAAATAATGAAACCACTAGTAGTACTAACTAGGTTTATTTGAGTCATAATCAGGCGTTACATATCAATACATAAATAGTACTAATAGTTAGGTGCTTTTATATGGAGTCAAATATGTACTGCCTCCTTTTAAGCAGGTTATTTTTCCATTAGCGTTTACAAATAGGGTGCAAGTTTGCGTTCATCCGCAATTAAATGCTAGCGCGCCACCAAAATTCCGGGTCTATATTAAAACCATTTTTTTTTCAAAGAAAACCTATATTGTTATGTGCATCTGTCCTGTTAAGATCAGGTTAACCCAGGTTTGTCGTTAAAATCATCATTCAAGCTATTGACTATCACTAAAGCCATAAAATCGTATATTTACAGCACTTTGTGTAAAATGCGGCGAGAGATAAAGTTGCACTCCTATCTGTAGATCCTAGTATTATTTTTCTCGCTAGACCAAGCCCTACAATGTTGCTTATAAAAACTTAAATATTTCACATATTTAAATAAGAAGCTAGTTTAAAATCTATAAATTATCTTACGTTTTAATCATTTAGATTTTTGGGCAGGGGGAGGGTTGAGATTTATTGTGATAGCAGTCTGTTTTCTATTTATGTAATTTTAAGAACTATTTATTACGTACTTACCAGAAATCACCACTTCTTCTCCAGGGGCTGGATGAGCCAGAAATTTTCCAAATTGAATACTCTGGTCATTTTCAAAATTTGGTTCTTTGTTTTCTTGAACCATATTGCCTATAAAAAAATTGGTTTGTAGCATTACATACATATGGTTTGACTTGAAACAGCAGGTAAAATTTAGGTATGGTTTGGACCAAATCAAACTTATATTTTCGTTTAGATAAGAAGATGATACTTTTATTATTTGGCAAAAAAAGATAATTATGATTTCTAAATTACTCAAGTAGTTTAAGAACATGTATTTAGTTTATAATGGACAAATAATATATGTGGCTTTTTATATGCAAAGTGAAAAGTTATATTACAGAAGAGAACTACAATGCGAAACAATCAAACAATTTCCTTTGCTCGGAAGTTCCCTTGTTATGAATTTTTCTTTCTATTACGAATAGTAATAGTTATTTATACTCTAAGGGATGCAGGTAACATTTACCAGTCGAGGACGAGTTTGCGCCCGAGCGATAGCGAGGGCTGGTAAAAAAGTTCGAGACTGGTTAATGTACTTACATCCCATATAGTATATAACATTTTTCCCCCTCCCTGTATTGTATGTTTACAAGAAAATGCTGGATATATTTTTGGATTTTTATTATCATTACATTTGATAGCATTCTCGTTAAATTATGAAGGCAGCCGTGATCCGTTGCCAGAACAACATAAGCAGTTTTTATTTTATTAACAACGTCAAGTTGACAATTCATAACAAAAAGTATGAAGAAGTCGAATTGTTTGATTCTGTGTGGACAAAATGGACGTTTCAGATATAGAAGAATCAGCGAATATTGCTTGTTTATCTCTACTACCGGAAAAGTCGAAAAAAAGGTATGAAGCAGCATATAAATCCTTGGAATTGGTGCCAAAGCAAGACGGCTACTGTAGTCTCAGAAACCTTGTTTTTGGCGTATTTCCACGAAAAATGCTATATTGAAGTCCCCATCAAGCTTATAGTGTGAGTATTCAATGTTGAAGTCCAACATTTTTATAGAGGAAAATATAGATATTTCTAAGTATCCAAAACTTCGAGCATTTTTTAAAAAAAAAAATGATGGTTATAGACCCAAAAAATCGAATGTGTTTAACAGGGAAGATGTAAATAAGTGCATGCTTGAAGCCCCCGATGATATATACTTATTGATGAAGGTCATAATGGTAATGGGAGTTGCTGAAGCGTGCCGTTCTAATGAACTCTGTGAAATGATTCCTGACTCCAAAAATGGAATGTCACGTACATTTAAAGTGATAAAAAGTGACGACACTCAGGTTTGTCATTTCAAAATAATTCAAAAGTACATTGATACACGATCCCACATGACGACCATCAATCCGCGCTTCTTTATGCGATATCAAAATGGAAAGTGCTTAAACCAGCCTGTCGAGAAAAATACGTTTTCGTCAATTCCAAGTAAAACTGCGAAATTTCTAAAGTTTGAGAACTTCAAAATGTATAGTAGACATTTAACAACTTTATTAAGAAATACTGGAGTTGATGTATTAGCTATCAAGCGACATGGTGGATGAAAATTCGTTACTATTGCGGAAACTTACGTAGCTGAAAGCCTCAATAATAAAAAGGAAGTAGCGAATAAAATTTTATACAATAAGATCCAGCCAGAAGTGCTTCAACAGTGACAGAAATATTGGTTAGAAATGAAGGATCTGTGGGTCATAAAATGTAATACACATCGAGAAAACACAACACAGACAAACGAAAAAAACGTGTTTCCAAATTTTGTTAATAATGTGAATAATTGTAATAATGGTACCATTAATATTCATTTCAGTTAATATAACCGGATTTTTGTCCGAATTTTCGTAATATGTTGATGAATTCAAAAATTAAAGCTACTTATAAAATTTTAGATTATTATTTCCCTAGGGATGTAAGTTGACTTACATCCTGTCGTTAAGGGCAACCAGTACTTTGTTGAGTAACTTTCACTTACGTCTGTCAAAGCAGTGTCAAAATAGGTTGCTTACAATACAGGGAGGGGGAAAAGTATATATCATATTGGATTTTTACCAATATTTTACCAGTTTCTACCTATGCACACTTGATTTTTGAACATAAATTAAGTTCAATGAGTAGTTTTTACACTGACACACACCGCTATTTTGTTAGGTCATGTTGAATTCGTACCAGTTTATCACATTTAATTTTTGTGCAAAACTTAAAGTCAATTGAATAAGATTTTTTTTAGGTTGATTAAGAAAAATATTTAGCCTCCATTTTGTGCCATCTTGAGTTCATACCACGATTTTAACAGTCTATCTCTATATCACACTTAATGGTTGCACAAAATTTAAGTTCAAGTAGATTTTCAGGCTAATATTATAAATATTTTATTAGGCCGCCGTTTTGTTTTGCTATCTTATATTTATACCAAAATGTTACTAGTGCATTCCTATGTAACACTTTTTGTTCAAAATTTGAGGTAAATGGATATTTTGATTTTTTAGTAATATTCTTATAACGTTTTACTAGGCCGCCATCTTGTTCTGGCATATTGAACTTTTACCAAAATATTACCAGGTCATCCCCAAATGACTATATTTTTTACTAAAATTTACAGTTTTTAAATTTTAAGCTATGCCGCGAACTAACAGACAGACAAGGAAACCGACAGAAGGACCGACGGAATTGATAAAACATGTTTGCATCTAGGGACGCTAAAATTTGAAGATATGTAAAACTCCAGAGGGTGATTTTTTCACAATTACAAAAATTTTATTTGGACGCCATTTTTAATTAAGACCACAGTTTTAATAGTTGAAAATTATAGACCAATTGTACTTTTACCCGTGTTCTCATAAATATTTGAAAAAACCGTTCGTAAAAGACTAGAATGAATATGGATTTAAGATTGGCATTCAACCATAAATGCTATCCTCTACTTTTACTTAAAAATATTTCAATAGCCGGCTAAAGTCAGTGGATATTTTTTATGATTTCACAAAGGCTTTTGATACCATTAATTACAAAAAAAAACTACTTAACAAATTGTTCTATTATGATATAAGAGGACCTGCATTCAGTTGGATAGAGACGTACTTGTCGGGACGTACACAGGCAGTCAAGCTGTCTGGTGTGAATGTATTTGATTGTGCGAATGTTAGAACTGGAATGCCTCAGGGCAGTGTTTTGGGACCCATTCTATTCCTTCTATTTATAAAGGACTTTAGATGACACTTCCGCTGTTGTTGATAGTGACAATTATGAAAACCTCTGCATACGAGCACACGAGTGTGTTAAAGATAAAACGGCATGGTGTTGGGGAATGGAATCTGTCTAAATATCGCAAAAATCAACAATTTTTTCACACCACTAAAGGGCCCCAGGTCAAAAGCTTATTGGTTAGGGACGGAACATCAAGCCGTGTACAGTAAGATTCTGTTAAATTTCTGGGTATTATGGTTGACCAACATCTCACATGGTGTAACCAAGTCGAGAGCATATGCAACAAACTCTCCTCCAAAAACTATGAAATTTTACAACTGAGAGATTATGTGAATCATTATACGCTTAAAACTTTTTATTTTGCCTCTATACAATCTGTTTTCTCTTATGGGTTGCTTGCTTGGGGAAATACAAATGGTATTGGTCGAGTTCCTGTAAGCCAAAAGAGAATTGTTAGAACTATGTTTCGGGCGCTTTTCAAGGAATCTTGTCGGTAAATTTTCCGAGTAGAAAATATTCTGACAGTCTTAAACATCTACATTTTGATTCCTACATAATACTTCATTTTTATGCAAAATTTGCACAAAAATCGGGTAAGTAGTTTTTTAGCTATGCCGCAAATAGACAGGCCGACCGAATTGAGACAACATGTGTTTCGGCATCTAGGGACCCTGAAACGTAAAGATCTAAAAAAATATCGGAGGGTGATTTTTTCACGATTACAATACTTCCCTTTACGAAAGAAGTAAAAAACCATATCCGACACAAAAATGTTTTATGATCTTATATATTATATCATATTATCTCAGAACGCTCTCAGAGGGGGCCTTGATAGAAACGCAGTTGTAAATCTCGTGGACGTCTCTGCAAGGACTAACTTGATTCTAATCGGCCCACCTCTGCACACAAATATACCTATTTTGAATAGCATAATACATCAACAGAACTCTACTATCACCAATATTTTGTTATCTAGGAGGTCGAATGCTTGCTTTATACGACTATTGTTTACATCGCACAATGGTCTACTGTTTCACATAAATAAGGTCAGCTTAGTTCTTCATATCTGCGCTAAATTAGAGGGTCACTGCTGAGCCCTGTCCAACACTGAAACCGTCTCCACTGTTCCTAGTTTGAGGGATGAATTGCTTGAAGCCTCCATTCATGACTTGGAAGCTGGTGGTAAGATGGCGTCTAACCATAATCAGATGAACTCTTTAGATCTACGCACACGTGCAATTATGACCTTATAGTACCGTCAGAAACATGGCTGAATGATGACTTCCTAACTTCTGAAGTTATTGACCCGAGATATTCTGTGTTTCGAAGGGACCGGAACTACTCAGTGCAGAATTGTCTGCGCGGAGGTGGAGTTCTCATTGCCTTACTCACCTGCCACTGCGCTAATATCATTTTAACACCAAAATGCAATACCTATGAAAAACTGTGGGCTGAGGAGAATATTGATGGATTCATGATGATTATATGCTGTCTATACATTCCTCTGAACAGCATTGTCGAGTCGTACCAGTCGTTCTGTAACACTTCTAAGTCACTAAGAAACAGGTTCATAAATCATAAGTTTCTAATATATGGTGATTTCAATGGACTTTGGACGATGGGACCTGGTACCTGAAGAGCTAAACTCCCCGAGATACTCGTTGATACTATGTTCTTCTAGGAACTGCAACAGGTCAACTCTATTCCAAACTCTATAGGCAGATTGCTTGATCTGATCTTTGCTGATGACTTGAATCACCTGTCTGTCATCGAGTGCTTGAATGCATTGTTAAAGATTGACTCTCATCATCCTTCCATAGAAACTCATTTCGATATCGAGCATATTAAACACTTCAGAAGTAACAGCAGAGTAACTGTATACGACTTTACCCGAGCTCGTTACCAAGATCTTAACGTTTTCTGCTATCAGATTGTCTGGGCTTTTATATCTTTTTCCACTAACATTGACACATCAATCTCTCGGTTTTACGAAATTCTTTTTGAGGGCATCAGCTTTTATGTTCCCAAGAAAATCATCAACACAGACAAATACCCTAGATGGTTTGATGGTGGACTTCGTAAATGTATAGCATTGAATAACAGGCTATATTGCAAATATAGAAGAAGTGGATCATTGAGCGATTACATTAAGTACTCAAATATTCGACGTGAGGCACGAATTAGGACTGACATGTGTTATTTAATGTACGTTACAAATACTGAATGTATGATTCCAGAAAATATTAAACATTTCTGGGCTTTTATTAACAACCTAAAAAGGGAATCTGGCTTGCCAGCTCAAACGAAACACAACGGTCTAGTGCTCGACAACCCTCAAGACATAGCCGATTCATTTGTATCCCACTTTCAGGCCTCCTTTTCGGACCACAATGACATCGATTCGCTTTCTTCTCATACTTACAGTTGATAACATCGAAAAGAAATTTTCTTGCTTTGACTCCTCTCTGATGATTTTTCAGAGGTCTCCCGATTCTGGCACTTTTCCTGTTATTTGGAAATCTTCTAACTTACAGCCGATATTTAAAAGTGGTGACAAAAGTAACATTTCTAATTATCGTAAAATATCGGTTTTGTCTGCGATTCCTAAAGTCATGGAGTCAATACTTACGAAGGAGATAAACATTATATCTCCCTCCAACAACACGGTTTTTACAAGGGTCGCTCCACCTCTACTAACTTGGGTGACTACCAGCATTTTCTTCTTACTTCAATTGAAGCAGGTTCTCAAGTGGACTCTATATATACTGACATGTCTAAAGCCTTTGACAGCGTCTGTCACAAACTACTTTTGAAAAAGCTATTGGACTTTGGGATATCAGGCAACTACCTCAACTGGATTGAGTCACACCATACTAAACGTAAACAACGGGGAACGATTTCTGGTTTTTCATCTCGTAAAATTCAGGTGACATCTGGAGTCCCACAGGGCTCACACATTGGCACCCTTCTCTTCACTTTGTTCCTGAATGACGTTGAATCTTGTTATAGGAAATTGTATGTTCTTATGTACGCGGATGACCTGAAATTCTACAACATTGTCAATTCCTTCGACAATTACATGCAGACCGACCTCGACAGCTTCACACATTGGTGTAATACAAACCTATTAAAGATTAACATGAACAAATGCAAAGTGGTTAGTTTTGGCAAGTGCTCTAATACCATCTTTTTTCCATACCTCATTGACGACATCATCTTGGAAAGGGCTGACTTTATTAATGTCTTAGGAGTCATTTTTGATAACAAGCTCACCTTTAACAAACACATTGACAACATAACTCTCAAGAGTTTCAGGATGCTAGGATTCTTGAAGCGCAATTCCAAGTTCATGAACGATACCAAAGCACTCACCTGTTTATATAACCGCCTGGTTCGGAGTATCCTTGAATACTGCTCAATTATTTGGAGCCCTTATTATGACATACATAAAAGACGACTGGAGAGAGTGCAGAATAAGTTCTTAAAATACCTGCTATACAAACATCGTTTTCCCTACCTGAATACAGATTATGAAACTAGGCTACTTCTTTGCGTCTTAAAATTTTCAGAACACCGAAGGAATGAAGCAATGTTAATATTCCTTCTCAAGCTGTCCCGTGGGTTGATTGACTATGTGGAGTTGGTAAACCGCATGCTCTTTCATGTTCCAGCACAACTAACAAGACAGCAACGCCTGTTTTTCGAAGTTCCACACCGTACGAACTATGGACAAGCCGCCTTTATAGATAAAATTCTCCGAGACTATAACAACCATTTCTCAAATATTAATATATTTAGCCTCAGTCTGTCGGGCCTTAAGAGGACACTGCAGTGTATCGCCAACTAGTTCCTGTTCCTCACACTTTGTAATATTGTGATTTCCCTTTAACAATTTATTTGTCGTTAATGTAGCACCAGTACTTTGTCTTGTAAAATATACACATATATCTGTTTTTTTTTCTGTTATTGTTATTATTAATTTTAAGTTTTTATTGTTAGAATTTATTGTACCATTTAGATTTCATTTTTTTCTGTAGAGTACTTATTCCTGAATAAATAAATAATACAAACAAGTTATTTTATAAAAGATACCATCTATCAGGAGGGTTTCTGTCCGAGTGGAGTGGTGTTCCAGATATTCAATTTTCCCCGTGGTAGACATTTTTTGGCATAAATGAGCTATGTGAATATTGCTCATCTAAATTTAAGAAGCGTAAATAGCAAGACATTGGAGCTTATAGTACTTTTCGCCCAAGAAATGCCGGATATTTTTTGTTCTGAGTATTGCATGCAGGGCAATTTTTAAGATTTAATATATTTATAGACAACTCAAACCAATCTGTAAAGGAACCTAACGGAAAATTTCCTCCTGAATGTTTTCTTTTGTCTACAAAAACGAAAGGAATCGCAATTCACATTATATGTGTTACTAAGTAACTATATTCGGAAATAAATCGGGTCATATGTCAGTAATTCTAATAAAAGCAAATATTCATAAAGAGGGAAATTCTGCGTAAAGGAAATTTACCGTTATTTTTGGTATGTTGGTCCAAATAAAATAATTTATTACTGTTCCAGTTCATTAAAACAATGGAGTTATCAGACAATAGAATGACGATCTTTTTAAGAAAGTAATATGGTAATTTTTTTTATTATAATAAAATGTTCGATGTGATTTGTTATTGTGTTGGAATTGCTATAGATTAAATTTATGGAATTAATATGGTTTGATCATAATTTTTGCAGGTAAACATAAGCCATAAAAAATTTTACAAACATATGAAACATATATGACAATTAATATTTTATTCCACCTTGAAAATTTTACTTCGTGAAGTCGGTGCCAAAATAAAAGATAATAAGGCCTTATACGCGCAACACTAGACACCGAAATGACTGAATACATGATTATATTTTAAATTAAGAATAAGTTTAGCGCTGACTTCACGGAGGAATTACACAGGCCAACACACTTTTTGGTGCCTGCGATTTTTTAACTGTTCCTGGGTAATTTTTGGATGCAGAATGTAAAAAAGTTCTCAGATTTTGTCTATCAAATCTAGTTTAAAAAAAATTGTGTATATATTTTACGTTATAACTGTTATAATATATAATATTACTATTGCCAGTTAAAAAAACAAAGACACATGGATTTAAGTATTTATTGCAAAAACTTAATTTACATAATTACATTAGTCACTAATCACATAAAAATTTTCTTTTATACGACTTTCTAGAATGAAGTTTACTAGGGCAGTCTCGCTGAAGGCTCCAGCAGTAGTCCTCCATCATGTGGCTATCCTATCGTCCTTGATAACGATCTTCCATAGTTTTAATATCCTGATGGAATGTTTCCCCCTGTTCTTCACTACAATCACCTAAGTTTTCTAGAAAACGATCTAGGTGGCTGTGGAGGTAGTGAACTTTTATACTCATGTTACAGCTGAGAATATTAAAATTTGAAAGCATAGTTTCCACTAATTCTACGTAATTCTCTGCTTTATGATTGCCAAGAAAATTTTGTACGACTTGAACAAATGAACACCAAGCGTTAGATTCAGTCTCGTTCATTGATGTGGTAAATTGTGGATCTTTAACAAGTTGCCTTATTTGAGGACCATTAAATATACCAGCTTTTAGTTTTTCCGTGCTAATGCCAGGAAATTTAAATGACAAATACCCAAAACAATTTCCATCTCGATTGAAAGCCTTCACAAATTGCTTCATTAGGCCTAGCTTGATATGCAAGGGCGGAAGTAAGATTTTTTCTCTTGAAACCAAAGGTTCGTTGATCACGTTTTGGTTTCCTCGAATCATGACATCTCTTGAAGGCCAATTTTTGTTAATTCAGTGCTCATTTTTAGCTCTGCTGTCCCAAAGGCACAAAAAAACAAGGATATTTTGTATAACCACTCTGCTGTCCAAGGAGGAAGTTAACCATTTTTAAATCAACACAAATTGCCTACTGATGTTCTTCGTATTTAATTTTTCTCAAAAGTAATGCAATTGTTTCATATTCTTCCTTCATGGTAGTAGAATGACCAATAGGAATTGAGCCATATTTGTTACCGTTTTGTAAAAGAACACATTTTAAATTACGTTTTGAACTGTCAATAAAAAGGTGCCAATCATCTGGAGTGTATTCAGGCAAACCCATTTTTTCTAAGAGCCCTTTTATATTGTTACAGAATACCAAGTCATTTTCCTGAGCGAAAAAAGGCAGCATATCCTTATCTCTTTTACTATAAAATGTAATATTAGTACCTGGACAAAGTAGATTTCTTTCTTTTAATCTGGATGCAAGTAATTCAGCGGATTCCTTTGAGATTCAGGTCTCTTTAGTTCTTCTTGATCGAAACACTGCGGAGTTGCTAAATCTGCTTCAAATTCGCTGTCGTTTTCTCTACAGGCCTTCTTGCCTTTAATACTAACGAGACAAAAATAGCAGTCGTCATGATGGTTTCGCGGTTCTCTCTAAACCATTGGTACACCAAACTTTAGACACTTCCTCTTTCCAGTTGTCCACTATCGCAAATGTTCAACACATGTTTTACATATGAAATGTGGGGCCCAAGATTTATCTTGATCTCCTAAATGAACGCCAAAATAGGCAAGATAAGCTCTTTTCACAAAGTCAGAAATCGTTTTTCTGCTCTCTTTCAAAGTGTATTCACCACATACATAACAAAAAAATATCGGGATGATTTACACAGGTACGTCTGCTTGTGGATGCCATTGTTTCAGTTTAGTGTCTTGATACTACAAAACGACCAAAATTTACACAAAATGATAGTACAACTTTACTTGGGAAAACTCAGTAATATACTAAATCGAGTACAGCCAAGCAGGTATAGAAGGATCGGGTCATAGGCAATTACGGGTATAAAAGTAATTAAGAGCAGTGTATTGAGTAGTTCCTAATATAGGAACATTGGGTCAGGGACAATTCCAGGTTAATTAGATTCTGGGAAATTTCTATTTTGACGATTAAGTACATATTTATTTCTTATTTGTTGTCCTTTATCAGAAAAAAATATCAATTAACCTGTATCTCAAAAACTAGAGCTGATAGAAAAAACCTGGTGGCATTTTTGGAATCAGCACATTAAAAACATCTAAAATCAAATGTTAGATTTCCGGCACCAAATTTTTGTTTTCATTTTGTTACCCTGTGTTATTTTTCACTTTTTAGTGCATTCTTTATGAAGTCGGTTTAATATTTTTATGAAAATTTTGATTTCATTCTTTGTAGTTTTATCTATACGAGTTTTATTGTAATAATCAAGTTTAACGAATGGTCCACTGCATAATATTTTTTTCTTGATATAATGGTGAACGGGTAGATTCCAGATGCAAGCATAGAATATTAAAAAACTTCTTGCAATATATTTTGAAGCAAAAAACAAATTGGCGCCATTCCGCCATTTTTAAAATTTTTTTAATATTCTTGCTATGAAACCACTCCGGCAATACCCTGAATATCCCCTGATAATTTCATCTAAATTGGTCAAACCATCTCGGAGTAATCGATGTACAAACAAAAAAAAAACAAAATAGCCGCTCTTCCGACATTTTTAACATTTTTCAAATATGCTTGGTATGAGTACCCTGAAAGTTTCATCCAAATTAGTCAAACCATCGCGGAGTAACCGATGTACAAAAAAAATATATACGGTCAAATGATAACCTCCTCTTTTTTTGAAATCGGCAAACATACTAGATTTTGAGGTTGCACATATTCATGGTCACCCTGTATACATAAAATTACATAATGGGATAGCAGAAGAGATATTTTTCAGCAAATGGGGATGTATGTATATTACGCACCTTAATTATTTAGTTTGATAAGTAGGCTTAGGATAATTATGCATTTGAAAATCTAAAAATATGCATGCAAATATGCTCCGAAACAAGGGAAAATATGCATTTATTATGCATAACAGCAAAACAGAACTTTAAATGTAAAAATCTCCTGTTTTTTTGTTTGATCTGATTCAGCGTTCAATTACCTATCATTCCTCATACATATGTCCTATACCTAAAATGAACAGTTTCGATTTTATTAGCCGTTTTCTGATTTATCCCGGAATTTTGCCAGTAAATGAGATCAGAAACTAAAAAAATCAAGATAGGCTTAGGAAATAACCTAATGCAATTGTTGACTTAAGTTGACATTTGCTCTGTTTGTCGTTTTTGTCAAATTTTTGCTGAGAAATTTGTTAAAAAATGGCTCTATATAGTTTAGATGGACGTTTGAAATTATACAACTGTTTCATAAAAAATAATAAAAGTCCAGGGTTAGCCCTTAGAGAATATTCGAGGGACTATCCTAATAATGGAGTTCCCTCCAGGACTGATTTGGAAAATTTTCCTTAAAAACTTTAAGTCCCAATTTTGTCCTCACTGAGGAAAAACAACTGGAGATTTTACTTTAATTCGAGGAAGATGATGAAAGATCCCAAAGAGATGCTGAAAGAAACATTGCAGGTGTCAGTAGAGCAAGTATTCAAAACACACTGTAGGTGAATGGTTATCATCCTTATAAATTTCTTGCAACTCAATTATTATCACGATTAGACTTTAATGAAAGATTGACTTTTTGTTGTGTGACTTTGTGTTATGGACCGGCAGTTCGAAAATGTGTTTTTTTCAAAAGTGATTTGGACTGATGAGGCCTCATTTAATACGGCGGGTATTTTTAATCGGAAAAATACTCATTACTGGTCTCAAACTAATAAACATCTAATAAAAGCAATTAAAAAACAAGGCCGTCAAACCGTAAATGTGTGGTACGGAATTATTTGCGACCGTATTATCGGACCAATATTTTTTGACAGGTCGTTAAATGGCTGGAGCTGCTTAGGAATGAAATCATGCCCCTTATCAACGACTTGCCAGGAAATATTCGAGAAAATATCATTTTTCAGCAAGATAGCGCCCCTTACCACACGGTTGCACCGGTAGTAAATTTCCTTAATCAACATTTTCCATTGTGGATAGGAAGACATGGTTTAATATTCTGGCCACCACGAGGCTCTGATTTAAGCCCTTTAGACTTCTTTTTGTGGGGTGCACTAAAAAATAAAGTTTATAAAAATAGATCTAATAATAGAAATGAGTTAAAAATAAAAATCAGGGAAGAGATCAATAATTTTAAAAATGGAGGTTATTTACACTTCATGTATCTCAATGGACGGTGGCCATATTGAAAATTTTTTATAATCTGTTTTAATCATGTTTAATACTCAGTTAGTTGTTAGTTATACCGTGTGGCACAAGATATTTTTTTTTGTCTCTCCCTTATTCGTAAACATTAAATAATAAGAAAATAAATTACATAATATTTCACTTTGATTTGTATTTTCTAACATTATTTATAGTCGCTATCTGTGTTAAGGAAATGAGAATAAGGCTTAGTTTACGACATTTTTATTTTAGCCCACTTCATCTGTTCATTTATATTAAAAAATAGTCAAATCGGAAAACGGCTAATAAAATCGAAACTGTTCATTTTAGGTATAGGACATATATATGAATAATGATATGTAATTGAACGCTGAATCAGAAGAAAAAAAAATATACAGGGTGTTCCATTTGAAAAACAGGAGATTTTTACATTAAAAGTTCTGTTTGTTTTGCTCTCCATTTTTAACGCTCTGTATATTAATTGGTAAGACCAGCATGGAACTCGTTGAATTGAACCCTTAGTAATGTATGTTTAGGATATTAGTCAGTTCCATTAAAGTTTTATAGGTAAATTTTTTTTTTTTTTAAAATATGTTTTTTTTTTTAAAAAATTCTAAAAACTCAATTTAATCGAAAACGATAAAGCATTCAAATATAGATGTTATTATAAAAACTTTCGCAAATTAACAGTAGAATCGAAATATGTAATAATATATAGGGTATCCCATTTAAATTAAGAAAGTTGACATGTGTCAGGTCAAAACGAAACACCCTGTATAAGCAAAAGTGAAATAAAATAAAAATTTAGTTAAATCTAAACAACTTTTGTATTTAACCTTTTGTCGTAACTATTACCGTTTTCTAGATAAGGTACTGATCACCATAAAATGGCCACCCTGTACATCTTCTTTGCGTAAAACGTTTTGTGCTTCTTGTATACAATTGGTTGACTATGTTTTGTATTGCCTCGTGTAATAAATGGCAGCGTTTATCCAAGTTCCCCATCTAGTTACAATTAGAACAACACAGCTTATAAAATCAATAAAATGCAGAAGAACAAACCCACGGTGCTCTAATAGGCATAAATCACATAAAAGAAGGAGAGAGCAGCAAGGAAAGGCCGAACAAAATTTCACAACATATTGTAATAGACCGCATAGACAAAGAAAATTATGGAGATATAAAGAGATTTGGCCAAGACAGAAATGCTTTTTTGCTAAACTATATTAAAAATCTTTCAGTCATTGATAGTATTTTATTACAACACCGTCGGTTTTATATAAATCTGAAGAAGGTTGGTCCTAAGAATTGTGATACGTAACTGACATAGAATCAAATGAACTCTACCTTTTGAAAATAAGAAAACAGAGAAAATATTAAGAAAATCACGAATCGAAATTACCAAGAGAACATCCAGGTGGCTATATGCTGCTCCGTGGTACTAGAGTATCAAGTCCGGCGAAGATTTGGGATGTTCTTTTCGTAAAAAAAATGTTAATACTAAACACATCGCAATGCCCTACATAGACGCTCTATCAGAACAAATAAATCATATCTTGTCTAAATACGACATAATTGTCTGTGATAAAGTACAGAATTTATTAGTCTTTTGACTTCTTTAAAAAGCAAAGTAATAAAAAAAAGAACAAATTAATGACAACACAATACTTGATAGATAAGAGGGTCACAAATATCCAAAAAATGCATCTACTTCCGCTAACACAAATGTTCAGAAAATATGAGTTCGATGTTATACAAACAGAAATTTTAGAACAAAACATTAACTATCGCAAATTCACAATAAAAGAAATGATACAAATTAAAAAGGAGAAAGATGCCGTCATTAACAAAAATCTAAGCAAATTTATTATAATATCTAACTAAATTAATATAATAAATAAACTTTTAATTTTAGATTCTTGTTTTTAGTAATAGGGTAAAAATAAGCTCTGTATAAGAATAATAAATTTCAGGTAAAGGAGAAAAATATAAATAAATGTTTCAAAGATGCTTAATATTTAATTTGTGTAATGTACTTTTAATTTTAGATTCTTTGTTTTTAGCGTACTAAAAATAAGTGAATGTTTTTTAAATTTTATACTAATGACTATATACTCATGTGTTTTTCTTTTAGGACACAATATATATATATATATATATATATATATATATATATATATATTTTTTTTTTTTTCATCATTCATTTTCATCATCATCATTTTCATCACATTTTCCTTTCATTTGTTCTCTAGAAAATACTTAAAATGCATATGGTAATACTAACCGTTTTTCAAAACAACTTAACAGTTAACTAATACGCTGAACCACTAAATTCTAAGCAAAAAGCCATATAATAAAAGAGGGTTTTGTTTTATATAAGTTTTTCTATTATACATTCATACATTTGCAGTACTAATTTGCGTTCATGCGGCGTTTTTATTAGAACACAGGCCATTATAAAATTAAAATAATTTGCGTTAACTGTATTGCTTAAACTAAAGTTTAAAGAGAATCTGGCCACTCATTCAAATAAACTTCCAATTCTAATAAAAAGGAGAAGTAAAAAGTAACTATCTTATGTCAAATTCAGTAAAAACGTTGAAATAATAAGAATATTAATAATAACTTATGGACTTGAAAAAAACTTCTACAGCAAATTAAAATATATTAATTTTTGAGAAATTATGTACATAACAATAGGAACATTTTTGGGAAACATTCTGGCAGCAACAACCATCAAGCGTCAAGGATGCCGTTGCATAAAAGAAGAGCGTCAAGGACGCCGGAACTGCGAGCCGATACTGTACCAGCTATTTACAACACAGGTTCAGAACATCTCCAAAACTACTGGAAACTGACCACCAATTAGCAGTACATCAAAGCATTGGGTCTCAAAAAGAACATATACAAAGGCAGGCAGATGTAGTACTACTTGCGTATTTTCTTGCTTCGTAGCTGCAGAATAGAAAAACTTCTGGTTGAAGGACTGTCCTGTGTGTGAAAGGTTTCGATAAACACAAGTCTTAACACCATTATGAATTCTTTTAACAACATTAAGAAGGAGAAAACATGAATCGTGCTCTATCCACATAATGAAGTTTATAGTTGGGTGTCTACTATTTAAATAACCTAGGAACACATTAAGTTGTCTGATGTCTTTGTACAATATGCATTTCGCACCATTATTAAAATATATTGGTTACCACTGGACAGTAAAATGAATCCATCGGGAGGTTGTCGTCCTGGACGTAATATTTATCTTCCACTTGGAATGAAGCACTATGAAGGCAACATCCTGCCAGATCCATTAAATCTTCTAGAGTAAAACTGGTCCAGTTTCATCGACTCTAAGCTTTGTTTTGATTATAGCTGAGTATTCTCCAAGTAGGATATTACTATATAGTCTTTCCACATTAAAGTTTACGTTGGTCAGAAGTTTTAATAATTCCTACAAAACTGGTTGAGTTTTTAACAAATGTACTTGACTTGCCTTGCAGAAGTTCGATTTGTTACAGTTATGAGCGAGTTTCTGGACTTGATTTTCGATGGTATCTTATCCTTGTGGATTTTTGGTACTTCATTTAGGAGACGTAGTTTGGTTAGGTTAATATTTTAACGTAGTCAACCTAGATGCTGGATTTTATCCGATAAAATCTCTATTCAGTGAAGGATAATTGCTTTCATAAGCTATAACATCTGGTAAGTTCTTTATTCAAATGATATTTGCAATAATTCCATTCTTGTGTGTAAAAAAATGTGGACTTATATTAGCCATTTTGTTTCAGGCTTTTTTTTTCTTTCTCCTTTTTCATCCTAGCGAAAATTTAACATGGAGATTTCTTTTCAAAATTTTAAATAAATCCATTTATACTAAGAAATCTAAAGTAGTTCCTGGTCGAAACAAAATTTAATGTTTGCTGTTACTTATTGACTCCTGGAGTAAGAAAGTTCCTTGCCTTAGTATCGGGTGGTCAATTTTGTCAAGTGCTGTGTTACCGGTTCCAGGGTGTTACAGTTCCCGATTTGGACTATGAAAGTCTACAGGATGTGATGTGATTTGAGTTGTGAAAAAACAAGTAATTTGATTTTTTTTTTGTTTTCGCTTTTGTGAATTGGTGTAGCGGCCATGCATTCATTAGGAATTACATAACCAGTAATAAATCCTCTGGTTATCAAAACCTCTCTTCTGTCTACATCTAATTAATAGGTACTTATTTCCAAATTTCTGTAAATTGTATTTTTTCCAAATTAGTGTATACTATGTACTACCTATTTTATAAATCAAAATTTTAATATATTTTTCTTATTACGTAAAACATCAAAATTCATATATAAGATGTATTGAATTTGCATGAAACATATTGTTTGGCATTGGTAAACTAATTGTAACTTTATTACTATTAATAACTTGTCCACATTTTGTATATTCGATTTTCTGTTTTTTCTCTTAATATTAATGTGTTTTGTCTACCAAAATTATACAAATTCTACATTTAACTGACTCCATTCCAGTTGAATATGATCAGTAGTATTTAAGTAAATTAAATATTAAAAAATCTCAAAATTTTGATTCAAATTTGACATGAAATATTTATCGGAATTGTGAGATTAAATTTTTGTTTTACTTTGCTTTTTGTATTTATCTCTGATATTATATATGAACTACTATAATTGAAATTCTCTTACCTAACTTTAAAATGGGTTATAATAATCTGTGGGTTATGTATTAAACATTTTCTTAACCTATTAAATTTTGTTAAGTTTGTCCAGTTATTGGAATAATGTTTTTAATATAGAAATTTTGCATAAGATCAGCTATCAACCGATTATATTTGAGTTACATTGTTTGTATGATCCGAAAGAACTTTATTTTTTTGCAATCAAATTTCAACCAACTGATCAAAGATCAGCTGCTTAAAAAACTAAGATTTAGTTAACAATTGTCTGATTATTATTTTTTTTGCTCTGCTGGCTTGAATCATTTGGTTATTTTGCGTACCTAATTTTCTTTTGGAGAAGAGTTTTCCAATCCTACATTATTAGATGATTATTGATTATGAATTTATGAATTTCGATAATTTCATTAATTTGTCCAAAATTTTAGGAACAACTTATTTATCAATAATATACAATAGTACATATTAAGTTTCTGTCTGAATTTCATATTTTAAACGCATAATCCTTTTTTATTGTTTTAAATAACATTTCCGTCTTATAAGTCTAATATATTGTAAATCTTGTTACTGCATACTTATATTACCTAATTAATTAACGTCTTGTATGTGCGAATAACAAAAACACCTGTAAGAATAATAAGTCCGAGCGCTGAATAAATTGGTAGTAATGAAATATGTCGTTTTCATTTGTCTACTTTTGGGTGTAAGTATATATTGCCTAAAGCTGATTATTTTCTAAAGATTGGGGTATTTTAATACCTAGATTTGTCTATTTGTTTTATCTTATATAATTTTCCTTTTTCTCTCTTCGAGCTCCTATAGCTCTGACGCCCATAGCCAAATTATATCTTTAAAAACTGTTGCACATTTCAATTAACCGGAGTATTATTAAAATTAAAAATTAAAACCTACCCGAATGCTCTAATTTAAAAAGTTAAAAAAAAATAATTTAAACCTTATACATGTTTCAAAATACAAGAGTTCTAACTACACTACACACTACAGATGATATAAACTCAGTTTATATCATCTGCTGATGATGCTAACTTGGTTAGCGAAACGCGCGTCCAGAACGTAACAAGTTGTGGTGTAGTGTGGTTAGAACTCTTGTTGATCTAAAAGTACACAAATAAAACACTTTTCAAAACATTTACGTGACGTCTCATAGTGGAGGGTTAACTAAGTAGCTCACTATGTACTCCGTAGCCATTAATACCTTGGTATTTGCCCACAGTTTCAACGAATTATAGCTTGATTATAACTTCACTCGTACAAAAAAAGACATTTAAATTAATACGATATTAACACCTTACGCGTCCCTTAATCATGAACTTTTCACACTTTTAAATAACTATTAAATTTAAAGAAAAAAAATACATGCTGCTAATGACTCTAATAGTTAAAGAAAATGTTCAATTTGGGATAACAGCCCCCCCTCCTCCCCTCTGTGCAATAACATTCTGGGCAGAACATACTGCTGAAGCGGGGCTCTTTCAATTAGTTACCAAACACAATGTTGAATTTATCGCATAGTAGGCTAATACATATGCATTAAGAGCATACAATTATTTTTGTTAATTTTAATTTGTGTCGAATGTGTTCTCTAGCGTACGCAATTTAATTTGGGTTAAAAAAATGTTAATCGAAATTTCACAGTTGACTTTTGTTTCAACTACATTATTTTACTTTTTCAAAATATAATATAATGTATTATAATATGATATAATATAAAATAATATAATACAATATAATATAATATAATATACAGGGTGATTCATGAGGAAATATCAATACTTCAGGTACATATTCAGGACCAAAAAATAAACATATAAGTCTATATAAATAAGTGTCCGCAAGGCCTTAGTTCTCAAAATACAGGGTGTTAAAGTTTTTATTTAATTTTCCTATTTTTTAAATAAAATCTATGATAATGTAAATAATGGAGTGAAAATTGATATACGGGGGTTTTTTGGTATGACAAATTCGAATCTAATATTAGTATTGCTCTTACTTGTAGGGGGCGCCACCTATATGTCTTTCTACTTTTTCGAACAATCACAACTTTTTGGTACAGTCTTGTATTACATTTTTGAGCAAAACAAATTATTCCCTTGCCATTTCTACGTCAAAAAGGTATACATGTTAAAAGTGGATACGAGCAATCGTTTTCGAGATATTTGGATTTAAAACAGTTTCGGCGCATGTGATTTTCTTTATCAAATTCACATAAAGTATGCATGTATTGTAAAAAAATAGAAGTGTGCCTTGCCTGACAGAACAACTGCTGGTTGGTGTTCTTATCGTTTTTCCTGTTACTTAGCAATAGTAATGTCAGTTAATAATAAGATCAAATTTTGTCACTGTCAATTTCTGTTCATAACTTTTATTATCTGACAATAATCATTTAAGAAACTTTAGATCTAAATACATCATTATGCCTGTGATATTCTCGCATCGTGAATATGCAGATATGATGTTCGTCTATGGCTTCTGCAATGGGGTCGCAATTCAAGCAGTCGCGGAGTATCAGTGTCGTTTTCCAGATAGAAGAGTTTTTCAACAAGTTTTCACTACTGCTGGAGAATCTGGGATGTTTCCAAGTGTGAAAATTTTATCTGAAAGGGAATCGGGACCCAACGTTGAAGTAGAAGAGGGTATACTCAATGCCGTCGAAAATGATCCAAGCATAAGGACTAGGCGGATTGCAGATACTTATCAAATTACACAATTGTCTGCTTGGAGAAATCTTCACATTAATTGTTTATACCCATTTCATTTACAACGGGTTCAACATTTGCAGGAGGGTGATTTTGAGTTGAGAATGCAATTCTGTAACTGGATTAATGAAGATCGAAGGTTGTATAGGTATGTTTTGTTCACTGATGAAGCACCGTTCACGCGTGATGGTATAAATAATCTTCACAATGAACACCGGTGGTCCTATGAAAATCCTCACGCTACAGTAGAACATAATTTCCAACATAAATTTAGCATTAATGTGTGGTGTGGAATGTTAAATGGTCATTTAATTGGTCCATTTATAATCGACGGTAGTCTTACAGGAGAAAAATATTTAAACTTTCTTGAAAATTAGTTGCGAAATTTATTAGATGTTCCTCTTAATGTAAGACAAAACATGTATTTGCAGCATGATGGAGCTCCTGCACAAACTTTCCAAACCGATGGATTGGTCGGGGAGGTCCGTTTAATTGGCCACCTAGATCGCCAGACCTTAATCCTTTGGATTATTGTCTTTGGGGATAGTTCAAATCACTGGTATATTCCACTAAAGTAAATACAAGAGAAGCATTATTGGATCGGATAACAAACGCAGCACAAACACTAAGAAATGCGCCCGAATGCATCCACAGAGCAACCCGAGCTATACACCATAGAGCTGACCTGTGCTTAGAAGCAAATGGTGGAATTTTTGAAAATTATAAAACGTAACCTAGATTTTATTAAAAAAAACTTAATAATAACAATTTTAATAAAAAGTAAATACCTTTTGTTTAGTTATGTCTGAGGCAATGAATACACACCTAAAAAAAATGTGTTAGTCTTTCATATCAAAGCTTTTGTGCCAAGATGCGTTTAAATTTGGACAAAATAACAAACTTTTAAAATTTTGCGATAAAAAATTACATGCGCCGAAACTGTTTTAAATCCAAATATCTCGAAAACGGTTGCTCGTATCCACTTTTAACAGGTATATAAATTAAATAAAAACTTTAACACCCTGTATCTCGAGAACTAAGGCCTTGCGGACACTTATTTATATAGACTTTTATGTTAATTTTTTGGTCCTGAATATGTACCTGAAGTATTGACATTTCCTCATGAATCACCCTGTATTATAATGTGCAATTTAGGATGTTGTGTATATAGTAAAAAAAATGTCAAAAAAGGATATCTAGTCATATTTGTATAATTTTATTCCAAATTATTTATTCTACAAGTTCTTAAAACCCGCCTAAATAAACTTTCCCTCTCTTAAGGCAACTAGTATACAATCGCGGCCAAAAATTCTGTTACAAGAAAAATCAATATATGTTGCTCCTAGACTATTAGATAATCTAACAAGTGGTAACTTTATTAAAAAGTTCAATCCTGAGCCTGAGAAGCAGACAATTATTTATTTATAAGTTCAATAAATTTACTAACACCAATGTTGTCTATATCTATATCGTTAGCATAAAAATTAAAATAGTTGCATATTCTATATACTGGTGAATTTTTATAAACATTTATTCTAGGAAAGTCTACATAAAAAGCCTTTGTCTGTCTTGTGCTAGATCTGTCTATCAAAAAATGGCAGCTTCGAGAGAATATCCGGACAGTCTATTCTATTAGTTAAGATCTTGAACACATTCAAGAGGCATGTTTTTATTCGTCTATTTTCAAGGGATAGCCTTCCTAAAATATTTAACAGATCAGTGGTTATAACCTTGTTTCAGATAGTAACCAAATTTTTTAAAAAACATATATTTCAAAATTTGTCTCTGTACTCTCTCAATACTTTTACTCTACACATCATACCGTGGCAACCAAATCAAACTCGCATATTCTAATCTAGGTAACACAAGACCATCAAACAACCTTAAACAAACGTCACCCTTAAAACCTTTCGTAGATCTGATGATGAAACCCATGATTCGATGGGATTCTTCAATTTTATTCATCATGTGTTCTGAAAAGTTTAAATTAGTGTCGAATAACACTCCCAAATCTTTTTGAGTAGAGGTTTGCTCAAGAGCCACCTCATCAATAAAATACGCTTTACTCACAATATTCTTTTTAAGTGCAAAACACATTGCTGAGCATTTTCTTACATTAAGGTTAAAACTATTGGCCTTGCACCAGTTAACCACACTACTTATATCCTCCTGTAAACCATCACAGTCATGGCCATTTATCATCTCTATAAAAAGTTTAAAGTCATCAGCAAACAGTAACTTATTAGAGTGTTTAACAACTCGGCATATATCACTAATTGCTATTAGGAATAATAGACGTCCTAGGTTAGATCCCTGAGGAACACCCGAAGTACTAATATATATGTTAGATTTGGCGCCTTTTATCTCAATGTATTGTTTTCTGTTACTTAAATAAGACTGGATTGAATCCACTAAATTTGGGTTACATTCATTTTTTCAAGGAATCAATTACAACAATATGTGATACCCTATCAAACGCCTTTTCCATATCAGTATAAATTACATCAACTTCTGTTTTATTATTTGAAGATCATTATTAAAATAAAGCCATTATCTCTTGTCAAATATTATATTATATTGTCATCAATACTTAAACTCTATTTGTGGAAAATACATAAAAAAATAAATAATAATTTTTTTACTTTTGAAAGGCTTTATTAATTCCAAGAAGATACAAAAAAAATCTTATGCTAGGAATTAAAGCTACAGAATATATTATCAGCAAATAACACCTTAGGAACTAATTTATCTTGTGATTACACCATATTTTGCCTGAGGAAAAAACACTATATTCTTTTCCTGAATTGGGAAAAAATATTAAAGTGATTGTAAAAAAATACATAATACATTTTCCTACAAGCATTGTTGTCAGATTTCAAGAGTAGACATAATATAAACATTTAATAAGTAGAACTTGTGTTTTATTCCAGGGTGATTAGTGTCCTTAAAAACTTACATTTTAAGTTTCTTCCTTTAGTTTTTCTTGTTATTTCATACAATATATGCTTATGCTTTTTGTTGAATGTTGATAATTCTATATTTAAAATGATTTATAAAAATTTTTTGTTCAACATATTTAATTTTTTTTTAAAAAAACCCTTTTCTACAAACTTAATTAATTTTTTTACATATATTTTTTATCCAAAGTACATATTAACCTAAGTCTAAGATATATTTTTTTAATTTAGTTTTAAATAGTGATGTACTATTTGTATTTCTAAGTGTACTTGGAAGTGTATTAAATAATTTCAGACCATTGTGATATATTGATTTTAAACCTGTATTTGTGAAGAATCTTGGAAGATGCAAATGTTCACACTGCCTGTATAGTGCGTGTGTCTCTGCTCATTTTTTTGAAACTCAATAACAGATCGCTTATTTCCATGAATTATATAATATATATAAAGTATTATTTTAAATTTATATATCCCTGAAATATCCATTAGTCTATTAGGCTTATACAGCAAGTGGGTGGAAAAGCGTAAGGGAAGTTTAAAAATATTTTTGACTGCCTTGCTCTGTAAGACCCTTAATGGGTTCAACAAGACACAACTAGCTGTAGCCCACACTGATACCAAGTAGTGCAAATGACTATATATATGGGATAAGTACAGTTGTTTACGAATTCTTAGACTTAACAGGTAACCAAGGCGATATAACAACCCAACAACTAATGCTACCTTTGATCTGATACGTCGTACATGCCTCTCCCAAGAGAGCCCCTCATCAATTAACAACCCAAGGTACTTTATAACATTTTTATATTGAAGATCATAATCTCCAAACTTAATTGATTGGTCATTATAGGAGACACCTCTTCCAACAAACATGTACGATGATTTGTCTATATTTAAAGTTAGTTTGTGGGAAGACAACCAGGTTGTTATTATCTCTAAATCACGTTTTATCAGTATTTTAATGTCATTTTTATTGTTGCCGCTATACATGAGTGTTGTGTCATCTGCATACAATTTAATTTTACCATGTAATTTTAAACTGAATATTGAATTTATATAAAGTAGAAACAGTGTTGGTCCTATAATTGAGCCTTGAGGCACACCACAATGAATCAGTTCTTGTTGACTTAGTGCAGACTTGAGACTTAGAAACAGACTGTTTCCTATTTTTGAGGTAGTTAACAAACCACACATGTGGGTGCCCCTTAATGCCCATATTCTCTAGTTTCCTTAACAATATTGAGTGGTCAACCGTATCGAATGCCTTTCGCAGGTCCAGCGACACAAGAGCGCATATGCATCCCTGATCAATTTTTACTGGTAACTCTGAAATGAGATCAATAACAGCTATCTCTGTGTCACTAAACTTACGAAAGCCATATTGGCCAACTCCAAGGAAATTGATCCTTTTTAGGTATGACTGTAACCTAACATTTACACAATGCTCAATAATCTTGGACAGAACAGGAAGAACTGACACCGGCCGATAGTTAGAGACTGACTCACTGTCACCTCCTTTAAATAAAGGATGCACTTTGGCCACTTTTATTTTGTCTGGTACATCTCCACTTTGAAAGGAGAGTCTGATTAATTTACTTATGATTGGGATACATTGTACCTTCATACACTTCACATTTCTGACACTGATGCTATCTAAACCACTAGCTTTGTGAGTCTCCATATCACTGATAACCCGCTCTACTTCTTGGGGAGTTGTTGGCAAAAAAAGAAAGACCCCCGCTGTTCTCCCGCAGGATCATTCAATGGAATATTGGGTATTTTCTGAGACAGCTCAGTGCCCACACTGGCAAAATAGTCATTGAAAGCTTGAGCTATCTGCCTTGAATGTGTCAGCTCTGCTCCATCCACATCCAAAGTGTGAACAAAGTTGTCATTATTCCCTTTATTGTACATAACCTCATTAGCTAGCTTCCATGTTTTTCTTTTATTTCCTATTACTTGACAAATCTACTGCTGTAATACAACTTTTTAGCTTTTTTAACACACTTCACCACCTTTTTGCTGTATTCTTTGTGTTTATTACTATAAAAGTTATTATTAACATCCCTTTTATGTTTTTTGTAATAAAGGTCCCTTCTTTTAATTAATGTTAGTATTTCTTCATTAATCCATTCCTTACCTTTTAATTCCTAATTCCTTCACAAATATGCCAATCCCTCCACCCCTCTTATCTCGGCTGACGAAATTGCTATTAAATCCAGGCAGGTTGAAATAGCTTTCCTCACCTGGATCAATCCAGGTTTCGGCAACTATCAGTACATGTATTTTAAATTTAAACTGTTGTATCAAAATTATCAATTTATCTAATTTATTTCTTAAAGATCTAATATTAGGGTAAAGTATATTAAGGTTTTTGCACTCAAGGTTATTTGTTTGGTTTTCATATTGCACATTATAGGTATTTATGCTGTTTGCTATAAATACGTCTTCGTTTACCACTACTGTCGAAGTAAGAAATCGACATGTTTTTCATCCTCGATTCTGATCATCTCTGAGTTATCTCCCTTTCTTGCAAAAACCTTTGAGTACTTACTCCATATATATTTGTAATTTTTGCCTCTCAGTCTTCTGGCACTTTGAAGCAGGGTTCTCACCTTTAACGGCAGGTCTTCATTCACATAAATTCTACTATTATCTGTTCCCAGTCCACAATCAGCAATTGTCAACGTTCCCACTTGTTTTCTCCTTTCCAGACTCTATCCCTTGCCATTTTGTCTGCAAAAGTAATTATAATTGGTTTTTCTAACTTTTGCGTTGGCAAAATTCTGATCTGATAGTTTTCTGGTGAGATATTGACACCCATTTTGTTAAGTACTTTACGAACATCTCCATTACATTTATCTTTTTCAGTCTTCAATACAATAACAACAATATTCTTTTCACGTTCCTGGGAGATCTCCTTATCATTCTTGTGGGTAATTTTCTTTATATCTCTCTCCAACTTTTGTATCCTCTTCTCCAAGTTTTCATTGTCTTTTCGAAGGCTCTTGTTTTCTCTGCTCAACTCCCTCAAAGATGACTGCAAGTCCCCCAGAGAGTCACTCTGAAAGTTTAGTGATTGCTCAAATGAGCTAAATCTCTCTATCAGAAATTTCATGATTTCACTGTTTGAAGGATTCTTTTTTAATATCTTTTCATTGCATTTAATTTGAGCTAAAAACGTGACTTTCCAATCACCAGGTAATGGTCGCTTACTTTTCACTGATCTATGAATTAGATTAGCAATTAAGTGGTTCACAAATGACACGAACATATTATTTTACTTCGGGTTCAGTTGAAATTTAATTCGCAATAGGTCAATCTTAAAATATCTGGGCTGTGTCAGATAAATCGGTACTTTCATCCAAAGCAATCGAAATTTCTTTAAAACCAGCCAATCTATCAGTCAAGGCTTTTTTGATATCACTATCTATACGTCGAACAACAGTATGTCGTGATAAGATCACTTTCCCACATAATATGAAAACGCCGAATCAGAAAATGACAAATTTCGGCAACTTCACTACATTTTCTCATTTTCAAAATAAAATATTGTACCTCCCTTTTGATTAGTTATGGGGTTGTAAATAAAATAGTATAGTAGTATAAAAATCTCGGAAGGGCGTTTTCATTACTGTCTCGAAATTTAGACTTTTAGAATGATTTTGACGCATATAATAGAATTATGATTATCCTTTAGATATTGGTAAACCTTACGTTAACAGAATAGTGTGTGTACTAATCTGGTACTCCACACTGTATAGACTACTGAAATCAGTGGCGGCTCGTGGTGAAATATATTGGGAGGTCAATAACAAATTTAAAAATAGGCATACTTAAAATCAAAATAAATATCTTATCTTTAAATTGAGCTTTAAATTCTTTTGAAGTTCAGATCTACTCGTCGTTGTTTTGAATCGGAAAAATGCTAAATGACACTTTCATTAAAATTGCACGCACATTCCTTTTATAAACGATTTCACGATACTTAACATTGCTAAAGCGGATAGTCTATCTTGGCCCAACTCCTTAACAAAATTTATAAGCCCTCGAAAAACCCCTAGTTTTTCAGACAAAGCCGTTTCATCATGGCCACGTAGTGCCAGATCGAATGCCCCACAAAATTTTGCACAATCTATAATTTTGTTTAAAATATAACGATTTTTGGATACATTTTCGTTAAAATCTCTAAGGGATTTTCTATAAGCTGTGTCTGGCCGAGTGCGAATATCAACACTTCCGACCGTAGCATAGTTCACCGAACATTTCATGTGATCTGCAGAAAACGCATGTTTTTTTTATTTTTTCTTTTAAGTGTTTTAAGTCTTTAACACCGGTTTTGCACCATAATGAGTCCGACGAGTCCTCAGAAAACAACAAACAAAACAGTAAAATGAGTTAGAGACTTCAAAACCACATATCCAGTTAGCTAAATACATACTTTTGCGAAAAGTTACGATGAACCTCTTTATTTTTGTCTTTACTAGTTGGTCGTATATTAAGTTCTGGCAAATTGCATCCACTTACGTTGATTCGGTTATTTTCTCAAAATTAAGTTCGTTAGCACTCTTTAGTTATTTAACTTTTTGCACTAACGACATTTTATTTCATCTGCATTCACAACTCAAACAAAGACCACCTTGAAATCAGTTATTTTTGCAAAATTAAGTTCGTAAGAACTTTTAAGTTGTTTATTTTTTTGCACTAGTCACTACCAACATATTTCCTGTATATTTCTAACTCACACATGGATCACAAAAATAAAAAAATATATATTACAAAAACAGTATATAAATCAATTTTCATCGATAAAAAGCGTCCGAAACAATATCGAATTAGAATATCGACCGCGCGACCTCTGAACAATTGTACTTCCGCATGCCGAAGTGATGTCGTGACCGATCGATCGAATTATGAGAAGAGACCGGTGATGACCTAAATCGCGATTTCATATTCCATTTGCTATCACGTTCGGCTGGCGCTCGGAAGCTGTGAAATCTTCGGGTACTTTCGTCAAGCTTTAAGGTAATCAGGGCAATTCGGACTGCCCAGCCTAGCTTAGTATAGCGTATTTTATTATGCCTAAGTAACGCAACGAGACCATTCGAACCGCCGAGCGCGGCTAATAGTGTAGCGTATTTAACTTTTCCCAAGGTTCGCGTTTTATTACAACTATTAGGATGGACGGTGACACGAATAATTTATTTTCTGAATTATTTCATTATATTCATTAGTCATTGACCCTATGGAAGAGCCGCCACTGGCACCAACAGTGGCGTGCCGAGTTTTCAGCCCCCCCCCCGCAATTTCTTCAAAAAAAAGTAAAAAAAATTGTCATAATTTTATTAACAAAAATCATAACATAAAATAAAATAAAAAATAACTCTAGGAAAAAAAAATAAATAAAAAATAAAAAAAAGGTACGAACCATATACATTTTGAGATTAATATGCATAGGTAAACTAATAAACACAAAACAAAAATTTACTAAATATTTCAAAATAATAACAATAATCTGGTTCAAGCAAAACTAAAAAATAGTAAAAAACAAAGAGCACTTATTTTTCGAAAATACAATTTGTGAATTCACGCGCCGCGGACCCTGCGGGCTCTTTAGGCACGTCACTGTGCACGAAACAGTAAAATGCGCCACACTCTGTATTGTATTGTCGTCAAACAACGTAAATGTTGAATTATTACAGCGTATGACTGACGATTTCAGTGATTCCCTGTAATGACTGCAAACTTTTAGCGACATGCTGTCAAGAACTTTTCGGAGAAATATTTAAGTACTTTTTTTTTGGAAAAGCTTGTGAAAATTGTCTTTTTACGATTGAATAATAAATAAAGTGAGGTTTTTAAGTACAAAATATTTGGACCAGTTCTAGAGACATTTAAAAAAATTGCATCAAGAAAAGCTGACTGAAAACTGAATTCAGTTCATATAAACGACCTATATTAATCTGAAAAACACACCTGTACCTATTGTACTGTTTGTAAAAAAATTGTAGGAATTTTTTATACTTGAACTTAATGTTTAAAAGGCCGCGACTATGTGATTAGAATTCCTAATATCTGTCGTTTGTGCGAGGAAACTGTCTTGGCAAAATGGTGAACTAAATAAAAATAATTCAGTGAAGGTGTTTCTTCATGAAATGATAAAAGCTTGTTTTCTGGCACACGTGGAGGGTGGAGGTCAAAGCGATGGGAAAGGTTTACACTTACACCTGATTGGGGGAGGAGCCTAGACCGAAAGGTGTTGGCTTGACTATATAAGGAAATGGGAGCAAAAGATTGGAGGGAGCGCCCTATGTGTGGCCATACCTACTAAGGTAAAATTCGATATAGGGTTGTATTTAAAAGTCAAAAGTTTAATTCATTTTTGTCACCCCAGAAGGGCGAAGAAATGTTAAACAGTCAAAAATGTTGAAAATGAATTGTTAAATGCTCTACATACAACTTTCAAACTTTCATTTATTTATCTTTCTACTTCTTTAACACTCCTAAGAAGACATAAAAAAGTTAGATTCATTGTCCACCGTGCAACAAATTTCTGATCAAAAAGTAAATTTCTGAAGTGATGCATTCCATGTCAATGAGGTGTTTCCTGTAACGCTGCAATATTGCAGTACCTTTCTCGATTATTATATTAACAATCGCAAATTTCTGTATAAAAACTGTTTATTTTCCGAGTCGTTTTCTGATCTGAAGCCCATCAGCATTTGTCCCGCCCTTTGTAAATTACCTGAGGGTACATTTCAAACGGTCTTTACTTTAGAGTAAGAATTAAAGTAGAGATCACAATTCATTCATAAATCACGTTAGGGGTATGCGCCAACATGTTTCTCCTATTTTTCACATTCTATTAACCAATGTTTACGATAAAACAAGAAGTGGGGATGGCCCATGCCCAAGCCGTGGCCATTTGTTGACGAATGCCAGTGACGGCGTGAGTTTTCACTTCCCGCATAAAGAAATGTTCCGGGTTTTAACAGATCTTCATGTTTTTCCATTACTGTCGGTCGGTCTGTTCCGGTATAGCTAAAAAATTCACTTACTCGATTAACTTTAATTTTATTTAATTTTCCACAAAAATTACGTCTGATATAAAAAAAAAACTGGGAAAATATTGGTATGAATTCAATATGGCGAAACAAAATGACGACCTGTTAAAATATTTGACGTACGAAAATGAACAATGGGCCATGCTTCATTATCGTTTCAAAGAAATAATCCTTTTTTACTTCACTATCTAAAATCAAACCATTAAGTTAGGTAAGTTCAAAGAGAAATTAGTTATTTATATATTATAAAACTTTAGTTTTTAGTTATGTTTGCCTTATGTCACTGACATTTTGTAATTGTGACATTTAGAAAAATTAGTTGTTGAAAATATCATCTTAAACCTGTAACTGTCAAGTTAGACCTTGTCTAAATTTAAACCTCTTTAGTGAATAAGGGTGTTAAAGTTTTAAACTAAAATCAATGCTTTTAACGCGCTTTTATTGGCTTCCTATAGTGTGTTTGTATATCTGGTTCAAATCTTGTAAAGGATTTTTCACTACTTCCATTACCGATTATTTTCAAATTTGACATGCATACAGTTTCGGATATAAAAAATCCGAATTTTTTTAGTCAACGTTAGAAATCCAAAATGGCGGCGCCAATACCGCCGACGAATTTTGTTACTTGTGTAGCTAAAACTGAAAATCGGTGCCTAGGAAAATTTAAAAGAGCCAGCATTTAAAAATTCAAAATAGCGGTGTCAAAATGGTAATGTCAACAGGTCGGACGGATGATTTTAACATTTGTGGTGAATCTTTGAGTGCACAACAAAAATCAAAATGGTGGCGCCAATATAGCGAACGAATTTTGTCATTTGTACAGATTCGGCTGAAATATCAGTATCTAGAAGTATTTAATAATGAAAGTTATGAAATTTTAGTCAATATTTGAGAATTAAAAATGGCGGCACCACCATAGCAGACTAATTTTAAAATTTTTGCAGATTTGATTAAAATTCGGCATTTAGGGGTATTTAAGACTGCACATCATGAATTTTTGTCAACATTTTAAAAATTCAAGGTTGTAATGCCAAGATGGCGGCGGAATTTTAACATTTGTATAGATTTGGCTGAAAGAAAGTAGGCATCTCAGGTTATTTGAGAATACATATGATAGATTTTCAGTAAATATATTTAAAAAATAAGAGTAGGAATGCCTAGAATGGGAGCGAATTTTGATATTTATACAGATTTGATTAAAAATCGATATTAAGTGAGCAATTCATACATTTTTAGTAATAAATATTCAAAATGGAGATGTCATCAATCAATAAATCCGATAAGTACTTTTTTCAGATATTTTTAAACATTTAATTAGACCACCGTTCTGTTCCCCCATTTTGAATTTGTCTCAACTTTTTACCAGTAATTTTTGACCAAAACCTGAAGAAAATAGGACAAGCAGTTCTTGAGCTTTGTCGCGGACAGACATATACACTAAACGACGGAACTACGAAAACTGTTTTTTTGTTATGTTAATAGCCTCATTTAAAAAATAAAAGATTTTTTTAAATTTTCAATATCCCAAATCTTAAATTCTAACCAGTTTAGAACATGTTTACGAACACGGTTTTACTTTTAATTACCCAAAGAATCACTATTTAAATTCCTTTACCCCACAGCACTTATATAAAAAATTAGCCCAACTCAAGTGAAAATTAAAAAAAGGCCCGAAGTCATCCGAAACTTTATTATTTTCCCAGATTTCATCCAAAATTTAGTAAATTTCGAAATCTCAGTACGTTTTTTTGAGCGTGAGAAGCCCTTTGACTATTTTATATATAGTATAGATATGTTCTATAATTATTTTAATTCTCTGATAGGAAAAACTGTTGTAATCGTCAAAAAAATCACCTCAGAGTCTTTTTTGTATCATTTTGCTTCTGAGGATTCTCACATGATCCCCAACGAAATAAACGTTCTATTATACTGAACCGTATTGGTCAATACGTCATGTGACCCAAAATAGGTGATCAAGGTATCTTCCATTAGACATAACAAGTCTCCTGGAAAAGTAAATCTAGCTGTTTACTTAATGATTAAAAGACAATTCCAAACTTAAATGGCCATTTTTTACAAACTGACATTGCCGCACCAAAGTTAGGTCAACTAAAGCTCCTAGTTTCGCAATGCTCAAGATAAAGTAAATAAAACTTATTTATTAAATATATAAAAAATCAATGTTCTTCTAATGTCATCGCACCTTTAGAAGGCTGCTTCTTGAAGTAAGGCAACATATAATTAGAAGATTTGAACCGTATTAACAATTACACAATAATACATTAAAACACGTGCAGTAGTGAAGCTAAGAAAAGCTTGGTACTTAATGACAATTGTAATCGAATTAATTTCTGGGTTAAAATATTTTTCAACAAATTAATTTCTTTAATGTTAAAGTTTTTTGTAGTTCTACGACCCTCTATTGGTTTTTAAGCCACGCCGGTCACGTGACCCTGTAAAAATCTTTACTGTAGCCTATTATACTTTTTTACTATAAGGATCCGTTGTCAATGAAAGTGGGATGGTATAATACGATAGTGGGATGGTCTAATACGTAGAGTTGTGGTTCGGGGTTACCATATCTAACTAAAACTCTTGTTACTGGTGTCCCACATAAAGGTATCCACTATACTATCTGGAAATCCGTAATAGATACGAAACAAAGTTTCATACAAAAGTTTCTTTAAATTTGAAGTTCTTTTAAAGTATGTATACAGGGTGTCCCAATTTTGCTAAGACGACATCAACTATAAAATTTTAAATGGGACACCCTGTATTTTTGTACATTATTTGATTCCTTGCTAAAAATAAACATAAGTTACCAATTTAAACTATAATCGATATCTGCGTAGTTTCCGCGATAATTAGGGTTATATGTAATTTTTTGAAAACTGGAGTTATTTTTCAAATCACTATAAAAAATAGCAAAAATCTAAAATTGAGCATGTGGGTGATAATTTCCAGTTTATAAAGCATCAATGCATATACGGAATAAAAAATATTGGTCCACACTTATACAGGGTGGACATACTACGAAATCAATCTTCTTCAATCTTGCATCTTTTTAATGGGAAAAAGTCGACGTTTTTAAAGAGAAAACCCACTATGTTTTTTATTTATGCAAATGATCATAAAAATACCTATTTTATATATATACTATACCTAAATTCAATAGGTACAGACAAAATCGCAATTTAACAGAAAATCTCAATTATTTTTTGAATATTGTGATGCTGCATACTCAAAAAAAGACTATAGGAGGACATGGAATGGATGGAAAATATAACTATATGTTTTAAATTTGACAGTTTTTCCATTTATTTGTGTTTTTAGTGGTTGTTGTTTTATTGAAATCATTTAAATTTAAAATAATTAGAATTTAAAAACATTTCCTTGTATCGGTGTTTACTTGTTTTAATTTAAAAAATAGCTCAATATTCAGGTCAAAAGCGACTAAATTTGTATAACTGTTATATTAAAAATAATAAAAGTTTGCGGTGTTTTATCAACTCATGGAATTTTGAAATATAGAAAAAGGGAAAAAGCCCGTTCAGTCGTCTCTGAAGATTTTCAAATGAAGGTTTTATTATATTTCATTGAATACCAGACTGGATTTTTGTATGCAAATGATGAACCTACATTTTGAGAGGGATTTTAAATAAAATACTTTGGACAGATGAGGCGATATCTTCCACTGCGGGAATACATAACAAAAAAAATACTTACTACTGTTCTGAGATAAACATTTGGTAAAGCAAATTAAAAGGCAAGGACATCAAAGTGATAGTGTGGTGTGGTATTATAAACTACCGCATAATATGACCTGTGTTTTTGACCACTATTTGAATAGACAAACATTTTTAAACCTTTTAAGAAATCAAATTATGGAAAACTCAATGTTTTTCGGAACATATTCGTGTGGACTAGGTATATTAACAAGATAATGCTCCATATCACTGTGAAGAAGAGCATATTTAAACTAGCAATTTTATTTAAGTATATATAATAAAGGTGGGATTCCATGGCCGTCGTAAAGTCCCGATTTGACACCCTCAGATTATTTTTTATGGGGCACACTTGAAGATAGAGTGTCTACAAATCGAGACAATTATTCTGTAAATAAACTAATATTAAAAAAATCTCGAAGGAACTATTATTTTAATAATAGTGACGCCCCGTCCGAAACGCTGTGGCAAAGATTCAAGTGCGATATATACTATGTATGGCAGAAAACGGGCAGTATGTGGAAAATGAATTATGTGGTCATTTGTTTAAAATTATTCCTGTTTTTCTTTTTCCATGTAATCTGTTGTTATATGTTGCTTATGTTGGTATCTATGTTACTCAAGAAGTTTATTTCTGATATTAATTTACAATAATGGTTTTAAATTTAAAATTTAGCAATAACGCAAATATATATATATATATATATATATATAGCAATATATATATATATATATATATATATATATATATCCGTATATATATATATATATATATATATATATATATATGTATATAAAATCATTTATAATAAATAAAAAACATAGTTGTTGTTCTAGTTTTGCAAGATTGAGGTTTTAGCTTTGATGAATATGTTGAAGAATGTCCACTCTGTATGGTCCTGTGGTTTCAAAAATTTTAAAAAATGTAGTTTTACTTGTGTAGTGTTTTTACATATTTAATTAATTGTCTTTCACTGAATGTGTGTTTCCCAAAAAGCTTAAACTTGCAGCGGTGATTCCTATTTATAAAAGGGGTAACGAATGACTACAGTAACTATAGGCCAGTAAGTTTGTTGTCAAGTATATCCAAGATATTTTTTATAAAGAACAGGTTAATTGACTTTTTTGAAAAGAATATCCTACTATCTGATGCGCAAAAAACCACACAGAAGAGTACTGAAACAGCGCTTCCTTTTTTTCTCTAAGATCGTGGATAATTGATAAAAAGTTAAGTTATGGGGCTGTTTGTTGATAAGCTTTTGATATGGTAAACCATCAGATTTTTTGTCGAAACTATCAAATAATGTTCGAGGTCAATTTCTTCAATTGCTTGAATCTTACCTTGAAGAGCGTTTTCAATATGTAAAAATCAACAATGAAAATAGTACATCTAAACTTATAATTCCCCAGGGTTCATTTTGGGCCCCTTACTATATTTGATATTTGCTAATGACAGTTTTTACTTTTAAAAGAACATCAGATATTTTTCCTGTTTTTAAAGAAACTAACATTTGTATGAAACTTTTTTTCGTCTCTTAAAGTTATCGCTGAAAATATTTATAGAAAAATAATATCCTGGTCAGAGAAGAATAATTTAATATTGAATAAGGCTAAAACGAATGTTCTTTGTTTTACACACTCAAAAAGACAAACTGACAACAGTGTTGCATTGTTTGAAAACTCACCTGACACGCTTGCGCCCATAAGTGAAACGAGGATGTTGGGTATGGTGTTTGACCACGAGCTTACGTGGGCTACTCATATTTCATTATGTAGTAAAAATTGCATTAAGCTATCTTAGGAATCACTGTGGTCAGGACACTTTGTTGACTTTATATCGCTAAATGTCATTTTTTGGCATTTTGATTTTTATAGTTAAAGTGTATTGAAAATACGCGTTAAGGATAAAGTCTTTATTCTTGCAATAAGTTTAAAAATTTTAACAGTTTTTGACAGTACATTTTTGTCTTTATTATATATTTTTCAATCAAATAGACCATTTCAATAATAAAGACCTGCTGTTGTCCGATAGGTACGTCTTTTTTTCAAACAGGCACTTTATTTTGCTTGTAAATTTTATAAACTTGATGATGATATTCGTAAGTCTGTATTCTATTTTCAAAAATAAAGTCCGAAATTTTTGGGAAAAAATTGTTATTCTTTTGATTTTTTTGTATAACCTGACATGTTTTTGCTTTGATTTTTTTTGTACCTTTGATTTTTTCTCCAATTATTGTACAGTGTATATTTTTTTGTATGTTGCACTTTTCATTTGAAGAAATAAAACATTATTATTATTATTATTATTATAGGCATTTGCATAAATAAAAAACATATGCTATGTATAGGTGAGACAAAAATTTTTTTGTCACATTTTATTTATGTGGAAATTACCACCCAAACGTCCCATTTTAGATCTTTGCTATTTTTTATAGTGATTTGAAAAATAGCTCCAATTTTCAAAAAACCAACATAACCTTAATTATCTCTGATAATTAATAGATAATTATGGTTATGATAAATTATGTTTATTTTTGACAAGGAATCAAATAATGGACAACTGTACAGGGTGTCCCATATAAAATTTTATAGTTGATGTCGTCCCAGCAAAATTGTGTAGAGGAGAAAAAGTGCCGCTAGGGGGCGCAACAAGAACTTTAAATCGTAAATGTCGGTTTTTTTGTGATTTTAAATAACTAATTTATATCGAAAATATAAGCGTAGTATTCTTCAATAAGTTACGCAACTTTTTGCTTTTTATTTTTTTTTCTATTTTCGATACTAAAGTGATGGGGGAAGGTCAAACATTTTTTGTTTCAGACGTTGATATCCCTGTTTTGAATGAACCGATTTTATTGAACTTGGTCTTAAAAATTCGCGGTGCTATTAATGGTTACCAAATTTATTCTGCTACTGGTGGCTAGATGGCGTTTTTCTGGAATTCCTCAAATAATACGGATTTTCTCAAAGAAATCAAATGCTATGATATGACTTTTTTGTCACATTTTATTTTGTGGTTATGAAGGGTATAAGATAGTGAAATAAAAAAACCAGATCTATATTTAATTTAAGAAAGTTGATGATGGTCGCTCAAACCCGAAACGTCCAATTAAAAAACTAACTACACCGAATTGTAGAGGAGAAAAAGTGCCAATGGTAAAGTGAAAGTTATTTTTATCTATCCTTTCAATTTAACCTAAAATTCGAGAAATTTTGAGAAAAAAACGCTGCAAATTGAATAACTACTTCCACCTCATCTTTACGAGATATAACACAATAACTGTAGATATACCCGAAAACCAAATCGACATTTTACTCGATTTTTGACGAAATTTTGGATTTTCGTCCCTTCTACTTTATAACCTTACTATTTATTTTTGTTATTTTGATCAAATAAACTGAAAAAATGAGATCCCCGAAATCTTGATTGACATGTTACCCGATTTTTTTTCAAATCAAGAAAGTTGATGATAGTCGCTCGAATCTGAAAGTAGCGTTGGATTAAAAAATAACTTCACCAACTGTTAGAAGAGAAAAAGTGCCCAAGGGTGATCCTTAAGGCGACCCTACAAGTAAAAGTCTAGACACGTCTAATCGAGGGAACGAAGGGGCCAGGGAAATATACTGCCCCTACCTATCCAGCTTCCGGGAAAACGCCCATCTAGGAACCGTCTGACATTGTTTGAGTAGTGAGCTGGGCAGCCATCATGTTGGAACAATAGGGTGTCTAAGTCTAAGAAACCGTAAGACAAGTGGTTACTGAGATACGGCCGGCCTCCCTTCTTAGTTGTACACCCAGTACGTAGGTTATTCTTTTTACTTTAATTGGTTTTTTAACATTTTTTAAATATATTTATTATGTTACGAAATCAATAGTTTCGTATCTTAAGGGTTTAGTCTAAGAATAGCTGCATCCGTACCTTACCCTTACATTAATAATTAAAAAACCTTATATTTTGTAAATTAATTACCACGGTGCTTCTTATTCTAGGATGAAACGTATACTTTTAAGTTAAATTGTCAATTATAATTATTATTACTTAAAAAATTATTAAGGCATAATAATGACGTATTTTTTAATTATTACAAAAACCGACCCGTTGCGAATCGCAAGAAAATATTTGACAATAAAAATTAATATTAATTAGGCAAGCCTTTTATGTTGCTTATGAATATATTTGAGCCTACCTTTTATAAAGTTGTTATTAATAAAATACCTATTTTATCATATATATATATATATATATAAATTCAATGGATACAGACAAAATCGCAATTTAACAGAAAATCTCAATTATTTTAGAATATAGAATTTAAAATAATTAGAATTTAAAAACATTTCCTTGTATCGGTGTTTACTTGTTTTATTTTAAAAATAAATATTAATTAGGCAAGCCTTTTTTTAATGAATATACGGTTATTCGATTAGGTTATTAAAGTTTTTCTAAACGGTTATTCTTGTTTGGAATGGTCGGAAAATTCAAATATTTCTCAAACAATTTTTTTTGTAGTTCTATAAGTTACTCAATTCATTGCAAAAATAAATAATTAGGATTTTTTATAAAAAAGAGGACTGATAAATACACCTCAAGATATCTAAGGTTTTTTTTATAAGGCGTATGGTCGCATAATTATATTAAAATGTCCAATCCTAAGTTTAAAGTTGGTATAATAATATAGTTAATGCCAACTGTCATGTAAGTCTTAAAATGAGCAGTCGAAAGTAAATTACAAAAATCTGATCGTGACAATATATCCAACATTATTGTTGGGCTACTAAAAATATTTGCACATCTAGAATATCATAAAAAACACGTTAATATAAACTTACATAAAGGTGTTCTACACTTAATTTCTAGGTAGGCAAAAAGTTCTAATTCTTGTGAAAGCCGAAGTTGCTCAAAGCTTATTGATATAGAAAATATTTTGGATAAGGGCGAGGGATCGATTATCGAAAATATTTAACAGTTCATATGTGTTTTTAAAAAATAAAGTCATTTACAAAAAGTGGCGAAACTATAAATACTAGCCATGTTGATGTAAATATTTTCTTCTTCACGTATACTCCAGATTTTTTTTTTTGGAAATTGGTAGGTACTTCCTTAAAGTAAGAATAAAAATAGAGTTCATTATTTACATATTTAGCCACTGCCAAGATTACCTCACAATACAGTATATACCATTTTATACCATTTTATATTAAGGTCAATATGTTTAAACATGATGCAATAAAATTTTCATATAAAGAATAGTAATGTGTTTCCAGTATTAATTTCTAAGCAGTATAAAAAAATTACTTTTATTGCAAAATAGTAAAATACAAACTAAAATGCCCAAAACCTCAGATCAGATTACACCAGTAACAAGAGATTTAGTCAGATATGGCAAACCAGATCAACAACTCCACGTATTAGACCATCCCACTGTGGTATTAGACCATCCTACTTTCATTGACAAGGGATTCTTATAGTAAAAAAATATAATAGTCTACAGTAAAGATTGTTACAGAGTCACGTGACTGTCGTGGCTTAAAAAACCAATAGCGGGTCGTGGAACTACAATAAATTTTAATATTAAAGAAATTAATTTCCTAAAAAATATTTTATTAGATACCAAGCTTTTCTTAGCGTCACTACTGCATGTGTTTTAATGTATTATTGTGTATTTGTTGATATGGTTCAAATCTTCTAATTATATGTTGCCTTACTTCAAGAAGCAGCGTTCTAAAGATGCGGTGACATTAGAAGAACATCGATTTTTTAAATATTTAATTTAATAAATAAGTTTTATTTACTTTATCTTGGAAATTGACAAACTAGGAGTAGTAAGTGTAAGTGGTCTCATAATATTAAGGGCAAGATGCTGTATAAATTCGGCGGCAACTCTTGTTCTAAAATTATACCTAAATCCTATAATATAAAAGTGGCACCCCGTCAATACTTGATATTTACATTTACCTAGCTTCTTTATACATATTTTTAAGAGCATTTGTATTAGGGTATTTAAATCTTAAAAAAAAATTCGGACACAAAATCAACTTCTAATAATAATCCCAAAATGCTAAAACAGAACCAGTATAATGAAAGTTCTAATAATCCTAATCGGCGAACCAAGCAACATGTGTCAATATTCTCAATTGTTAGTTGACCTAACTATGGCGCGGCAATGTGAGTTTGTAAAAAAATGGCCGTTTAAGTTTGGAATTTTCTTTTAATCACTAAGTAAACAGCAAGATTTCCTTCTCGAGGAGACATGTCTAATGGAAGATATTTTATTCTCTCATTTTGGGTCACATGACGTATTGACCAATCCAGTTCAGTATAATAGAACGTTTATTTCGTCGGGGGTCATGTTAGAATCCTCAGAAGCAAAATGATACAAGTTTTTCTTATCAGAGAATTAAAATAATTATAAAATATATCTATTCTATATTAAAAGAGTCAAAGGGCGTCTCACGCTCAAAAAAACGTACTGCGATTTCGAAAATCACTAGATTTTGGATGAAATCTGGGAAATAACAAAAGTTTCGGATGATTTCCCGCCTTTTTTTTAATTTTCACTTGGGTTGGTCAATTTTTTATATAATTGTTGTCAGGTAAAGGAATTTAAATGGTGATTCGTTGGGTATTAAAAGTAAAAATGTGTTCGTAAACATGTTCTAAACTGGTTAGAAATTAGGATTTAGGAAATTGAAAATTTAAAAAAACCTTTTATTTTTTAAATTTTAGCTTTTAACATGGAAACACAATATGACAATTGGCTATTCTATTCTTATCTTATAGCGCTCGGTTTTTTTTACTTTCCTCGCAAGAGGAAGAGGAGTTGCAAAAAAACATGATTTCTCAGTTCCGTCGGTTAGTTTGTATGCCTGTCCGCGACAAAGCTCAAAAACTGCTTGTCCTATTTACTTCAAGGTTTGGTTAAAAATTAAAGGTCATATGAGGATGACGTGGTAACATTTTGGTAAAAATCCAATATGGCTGAACAAAATGGCGGACTATTGAAATGTTAAAAAAATATCGCTAAAAAACTGCTTATCCATTTTATTCAAATTTTGCAGAAAAATTAGGTGTGACATGACCATCAACTCTAAAATGACGGCCTAATAAAATATTTTTATATGTTTCAAATTTTGATAAAACAAGATTATAAGATGAAATGGTAAAAATGTGGCAAATTCAAAATGGGAGAACAAAACGGTGGCCCAATTAAATGTTTAAAAATATCTGAAAAAAGTACTTATCGGATTGATTGATTGATGACATGTTTTGAATATTTATTACTAAAAATGTATAAATTGCACACTTAATAGGTGATTTTTATAAATGAATTGTGATCTCTCCTACTCTCATTTTTTAAATATTTACTAAAAATGTATGATATGGTACTTCAAATGTTAAAACATGTTGGCAAACTTGAATTTTTAAAATGTTGACAAAAATTCACAATATACTAAATGCCGAATTTTAATCAAATCTATATACTGCTGTGTTGGCGCATCAAATAACGAAACAGACAAAAGGCATTTACATTTTGGTTTGAAGAACGCTACAAATGATCGGCCGATTTTGTTTTCTATTTTGTATTTTTAAATGCTGACACTCTTAAATTTTTATCAATTCAAAATCAGTTTAATCTACATAAGTAACAAAATTTGTACCTGCAGCCGCCATTTTGGATTTCTAAACGTTGAATAAAAAAATTTGGATTTTTATATCCGAAAGTGTATGCATTTCAAATTTGAAAATCTTAATCAGTAATGGAAGTAGTGAAAAATCCTCATTTTAAAGGTTTTTCGATTCTCTTCAAAATGATTATATGCATGTACATTAGTTCGAAAGTTTAAGAGATTTATTGATTTAAAACTTAAAGACCAAATAATTTTTTTACATTACAAAATGACAGTGACATAAGGCAGACATTAAAGCTAAAGTTTAATAATATATAAATAACTAATTTCTTTTTTTAATTTATGCGTTTTTTTATCTCTTACGACGATTATTTTTTGACATGTAAAAATAATACTCTAAAGGGTGTGCAAAAAATTGTGATTGAAGCATGGCCCAATTCGTACAAAAATGTTTTAACAGGTCGCCAATTTGTTTGAAAACACTTCACCAAATTTTTTTAAACGTATTTTTGTGGAAAATTAAAATTAAAATTAATCTAGTTTTTTTAGCTATATGCTACCATAAAAGTAATGGAAAAACATAAAAACCCGAAAAGATGATTTTTTCACGATTAGTGATATTTCCTTAGGCGGGAAGGGCAAGTCAATTTATTTTTAGAAAAAGTTTTTGTTTTATCGTAAACATTGGTCGATAGAATGTGAAAAACCGGGAGACCACTAACGTGATTTATATTGTATCTCTAAACCAACCTTACTGCAAACAAACCGGTACAATATACTCCACAATCTATATACAGGGTGGCGCATCGAAAACGAAACAGAGGCATTTACGGTTTACATAAGATCAGTCGATTTTGTTTTTAAATTACTCTAAAAATAATTGTTTAAATCTTAAATGGAAAGGGGTAAGAAAACTCATTTTAAAGGTTTTTCGATTCCCTTCAAAATGATACTTTAGTTCGAAAGTTTAAGAGATTTATTGATTTAAAAGTTAAAGTAGATTTTTTTACATCAGATTAGTGGAGATCAGTTAAAGCATGAAATTTGCCAGCAAGTTATTTTCTTAGTTTATTTACGACTCTTTAGGGATGAATTAAAACCACAACGAAAATATACCATCGTAATTTATTGAAAAAACATTTTATAAGTAGCTTCACTAGTAGTATACGCTACCATAAAGATAATTATTTATTTCAGCCCTTAAAGGGCAAGTTTATTTTTAGGAAAATCTTACTAAAACAGTGCTACCACCGTTATTTATAAATTAAACACAACGAAAATATATTCCTGAGAGACATTTTACACAAGGTTTAGGCTACCACAAAAATTATTATTTAATTCAGCCCTAAAGGGCTACTCTACTCTTAAGCATTTTTACTAAAACTGTGTGAACACCGTTATTTATAAATCAAAAACAACTAAAATACAGTCCTGGGCGACAGTTTACAAGAGCTTTATGCTACCATAAAAATTACTGTTTAATTCAACCCTAAAGGGCTCTTTTACTCTTCACAATTTTTACTAAAACAGTGCCATCACCGTTATTTATAAATCAAACACAACGAAAATATAGTCCTAAGAGGCGTTTTACAAGAGTTTTATGGTATCAAAAATAATATCGTTTAATTCAGCCCTAAAGGGCTACTTTACTCTTAAACATTTCTTCTAAAACAGTGCGAACACCGTTATTTATAAATCAAACACAACGAAAATATAGTCCTAAGAGACATTTTACAGGAGCTTTATGCTACCACAAAAAAATGTTATTTAATTCAGCCCTAAAGGGCTACTTTACTCTTAAACATTTTCACTAAAACGGTGCGACCACCGTTATTTACAAATCAAACACAATGAAAATATAGTTCTAAGTGACAATTTAAAAGAGCTTTATGCTACTACAAAAATGATTAGTTAATTCAGCCCTAAAGGGATACTTTACTCTCATAGATTTTTACTAAAACAGTACGACCACCGTTATTTATAAATCAAACACAACCAAAATATAGTCCTGAGAGACATTTTACAGGAGCTTTATGCTGCCACAAAAAAATGTTATTTAATTCAGCTTTAAAGGGCTACTTTACTCTTAAACATTTTTACTAAAACGGTGCGACCACCGTTATTTATAAATCAAACACAATGAAAATATAGTTCTAAGTGACAATTTACAAGAGCTTTATGCTACCACAAAAATGATTAGTTAATTCAGCCCTAAAGGGATACTTTACTCTTATAGATGTTTACTAAAACAGTGCGACCACCGTTAATTATAAATAAAACACAACGAAAATATAGTCCTGAGTGACAATTTACACGAGCTTTATGCTACCATAAAAACTATTATTTAATTCAGCCCTAAAGGGCTACTTTATTCTTAAAGATTTTTACTAAAACACTGCGACCACCGTTATTTATAAATCAACCACAACCAAAATATATTCCTGAGAGGCATTTTATAAGAGCTCTATGCTACCACAAAAATTATTATTTAATTTAGCTCTAAAGGGCTAGTTTACTCTTCAAAATTTTTACTAAAACAGTGCGACTACCGTTATTTATAAACCAAACACAACAAAAATATAGTCCTGAGTGACAATTGACAAGAGCTTTACGCTACTATAAAAAATAATATTTAATTCAGCAATAAAGGGCTACTTTACTCCTAAACATTTTTATTAAAACAGTGCGACCACCGTTACTTATAAATCAAACACAACAAAAATATAGTCCTGAGAGGCATTATACAAGAGCTTTATGATAGCACAAAAAATATTATTTAATTAAGCCCTAAAGGGCAATTTTACTTTTGAACATTTTTACTAAAACAGTGCGATCACCGTTATTTATAAATCAAACACAACGAAAATATAGTCCTGAGATACATTTTACAACAGCTTTATGCTACCACAAAAATTGTTATTTAATTCAGCCCTAAATGGCTACTTTATTCTTAAAGATTTTTACTAAAACACTGCGACCACCGTTATTTTTAAATCAAACACAACGAAAATATAGTCCTGAGAGTCATTTTACAAGAGCTCTATGCTACCACAAAAATTATTATTCAATTTAGCTCTAAAGGGCTACTCTACTCTTAATTTTTTAGTAAAACGGTGCGACCACCGTTATTTTAACTCATACTCAAACAAAATATAGTCCTGAGAGGCATTTTACAAGAACTTTATGCTACCATAAAAATTATTGTTTAATTCAGCGTTAAAGGGCTACTTTACTCTTAAAGATTTTTATTAAAACCATGCGACCACAAAAATAGAGTCCTGAGAGAGGCGATTTAAAAGGGCTTTCAGCTACCGTAAAAAGAATTGTTTAATTCGACCCTTAAGGAATACTTTATTCTTAAACAAATGTAACTTAAACCATGCGACCACCGCTATTTATGAATAAAACTCAACGAAATTATAGTTCGGTTTTAATTAAAATATGCACTGATGTATCTAACTAAGTAAATATTGTATCTTTTTATACTATCGAGTTTAAAATAACAAAAAAGACGCCTTATGCCGTAAAATTTATATTTTTAGAGCCCAAACGTATTTTCCGCTCTCTATAAAACTGGAAAAAAGGCAAAGGCAACATGCTTTTACGCCCTAGGAACAAAAAGTAAGGATACTTAATATCATAAATCATAACTTTGGTGCTTTCAACTAAATCACCGTCACAAAAAAACATTTTTGCCGTAAAATCACTCTTTGGACTGATTCAAATAATTATTTTTACAATAACTTAAAGCCATTATGAAGCGTCTCTCAGTACTATATTTTCGCTAAGATTGATTTATAAACACCGGTGGTCGCATGGTTTTAGTAATTTTCGTTAAGAGTAAAGTAAGGGCTGATTTAAGTAAGTATTTTTATGGTAGCATAGAGCACTTTTAAAGTTTCTCTCAGGTCTATATTTTCGTTGAGTTTGGTTTATAAATAGCGGTAATCGCATGACTTTAGTAAAAAAAATTTAAAAGTAAAGTAGCCCTTAAGGGCTGAATTTGGCAATATTTCTTGTGGTAGCATAAAGTTCATTTAAAAGGCCTAGAAGGACAACATTTTTGTTGAATTTGAGTTATAAATAACGGTGGTCGGTAAGTAGCCCTTTAGGGCTGAATTAAATAATAATTTTTGTGGTAGCATAAAGCTCTTGTAAAATGTTTTTCAGGACTATATTTTTGTTGTGTTTGATTTATAAATAACGGTGGGCGCATGGTTTTAGCAAAAATCTTTAAGAGTAAAGTAGCCCTTTAGCCCTTATATTTTTTGAAGTAGCACAAAACTCTTGTAAAATGCCTTTCAGTATTATATTTTCGTTGTGTTTGATTTATAAATAACGGTGGTCGCATGGTTTTAGCAAAAATCTTTAAGAGTAAAGTAGCCCTTTAAAGCTGAATTACATAATAATGTTTGTGGTAGCATAAAGCTCTGTAAAATGTCTCTTGTAAAATGTCTCCCAGGACTATATTTTCTTTGTATTTGATATATAAATAACGGTGGTCGCACTGTTTTAGTAAAAATGTTTAAAAGTAAAGTAGCCTTTTAGGGCTAAATCAAATAATAATTTTTATGGCAGCATAGAGCTCTTGTAAAATGCCTCTCAGGACTATACTTTCGTTGTGTTTGATTTAATAACTGTGGTCGCACTGTCTTAGTAAAAATCTTCAAGAATAAAGTTAATGAGTGAATTAAATAATAGTTTTTATGGTAGCATAAAGCTATGTAAATTGTCACTCAGGACTAAATTTTTGTTGTGTTTGATTTATAAATAGCGGTGGTCGCACTGTTTTAGTAAAATTTTTGAAGAGTAAAGTAGCCCTTTAGGGCTGAATTAAATAATAATTTTTATGGTAGTATAAATCTCTTGTAAATTGTCACTCAGGACTATATTTTCGTTGTGTTTGATTTATCAATAACGGTGGTCGAACTGTTTTTTGTAAAAATGTTTAAGGGTAAAGTAGTCCTTTAGGGCCGAACAATTTTTGTGGTAGCATAAAGCTCTTGTAAAATGTCTCTCAGGTCTATATTTTCGTTGTGTGTGATTTATAAATAACGGTGGTCGCACTGTTTTAGTAAAAATCTTTAAGAGTAAAGTATTTCTTTAGGGCTGAATTAAATAATAATTTAGCATAAAGCTCTTGTAAATTGTCACTTAGGACTATATTTTCGTTGTGTTTGGGTTATAAATAAAGGTGGTCGCACAGTTTTAGTAAAAATGTTTAAGAGTAAAGTAGCCCTTTAGGGCTGAATTAATTAACAATTTTTGTAGTAGTATAAAGATCTTCTAAAATGTCTCTCACGACTATATTTTCGTTCTGTTTGATTTATAAATAACAGTGGTCGCACCGTTTTAGTAAAAATGTTTAAGAGTAAAGTAGCTCTTTAGGGCTGAATTACATAATAATTTTTGTGGTAGCATAAAGCTCTTGTAAAATGTCTCTCAGGACTATATTTCCATTGTTTTTGGTATATAAATAACGGTGGTCGCATTGTTTTGGTAAAAAAGTTTAAAAGTAAAATATCCTTTTAGGGCGGAATTAAATAATAATTTTTGTGGTAGCATAAAGCTTTTCTAAATTGTCACTCAGGACTATATTTTCGTTGTGTTTGATTTATAATTAACGGTGGTCGCACTGTTTTAGTAAACATCTATAAGAGTAAAGTATCCCTTTAGGGCTGAATTAACTAATCATTTTTGTGGCAGCATAAAGCTCTTGCAAAATGCCTCTCAGGGCTATATTTCGTTGTGTTTGATTTATAAATAACGTTGGTCGCACCGTTTTAGTAAGAATCGTTAAGATTGAAGTATCCCTTTAGGGCTGAATTAAATAATAATTTTTCTGGTAGCATAAAGCTTGTGTGAAACGTCTCTCAGGACTATATTTTCGTTGTGTTTGATTTATAAACAACGGTGGTCGCACGGTTTTAGTAAAAATATTTAAGAGTGTAGAAGCCCTTTAGGGCTGAATTAAATAATATTTTTTATGGTAGCATAACGCTCTTGTGAAATGTCTCTCTTGTATGATCTCTTTGAGTTATAAATACCGGTGGTCGCACGGTTTTAGTAAAAATCTTTAAGAGTAAAGTAACCCTTAAGGGCTGATTAAAACAATTATTTTTAAGGTAATTTAAAGCACATGTATAATGTCTCTCAGGTCTATATTTTCGCTAAGGTTGGTTTATAAATAGCGGTGGTCGCACGGTTTTAGTAAATTTTGGTAAGAATAAACTTTCCCTTAAGGGCTGAAGTAATGATTATTTTTATGGTAGCGTAAATTTCTAGGGAAGCTAATTATACGTTTAAAATTGGGTGAAGTTTTTTTAATAAATTACGATGGTAGCACGTTTTTTATTCTGGTCAGGAAATTATTTATTTCCAAGCCAAATAAAACTGGATTAGTTTGATTATCTGTGAGACATCTTCAACGCATTTTTGTTTTCTATTGACGGTGGATTATTTATAAGCAAACTAGTTTGTTTATCATTTTACTGTTGAAAATAGCGATTTGAACGTTGTTATGGCAAAGTTGCTATTCTGTTAAATTCTTTTTTCAAAAAAGAAGAAGAAATACCTCTTACTGATTTTAAATAAGAAGTTACATAGTTCGCCATTGATACGACCAAAACTTGTTGCTAAAATACCGCTTAACGGTTTTTAAATTAACCAAGATGCACGGCAGAAAGGATTGAAATGATCGAAATATTTTTCGGAAATAATCAGTGCGCTAATAGAACATCACAAATATTTAATGAGCGACATGAGAATAGCAAGGTGCATCGAAAATATGTTCTGGAACTTGTGGCTAAATTTCGGGAAACTAGATCAGTGGTCAATAAAAAACGCAATATTCAAAATCCCATAAGGAACGAAGGAACGGAAGCCTTGATTTTTAGGGCAAGTTTATCTAGATCCTAAGTTAAGTACCCGCTAATCAGTGGCGGCTCGTGGATTTAAGAATGGGTGAAGCGCGGCGTAGCTAGGTGCATAGCGTTTCAGGTAAAAATAGCTCCGCCGGCGAAAATTTTTCGAGGTGCCACGCCCAAAATGGCAGTTTTTTTAACCTTTTTATAAGGTTAATTATCCATAGCTGTGGAGCGTTTTTTAATACTTAGGGGAAATAATATGAATTTATAAGATTTTAAAGATATTTTTTTGTTCTTAAAAAACAGTTATGTAGCTATATCTTAAAGGTAATTTCGATTGGATTCGATCGATGCAAAACTGCTTCCGTCCTCGATGATGCAATTAAATTAATTCTATAACAAGGGAACAAGCGTCTGCTGCCTCAGTGTTGCCAACTGCCCGCATTAGAAACCCGCCAAATACGTATTTTAGACCCGCTAAAAAACTGCTAAAGATCGTAATAGTCTAAGACTTAAATTTTTTTTTCTGCAAAAAATATTCCAAAAATATGTTTTGTATTTTATTAAAAAGAAAAGAGAAAACAAATTTTATTTACGTTACATTAAATAACATGACAAACATTAAAATTATTGAAAAATATCGGCATCGCACTCGTGTTCTTCTGTATTATATAGTTGTAGTGAATACAAATCATTGGTTTTAATGTTTTTAATTTTAATTTAATTTTAATTACCTCATTAGGTAGAGTAAAATCGTTGCAGCACATACTGTTTTTGTGCAACCCATTACGAATTGCTAGAATTGAATTTAGTAATGGCAATTTCATTCTATTACGTAGTTTAGTTTTTACCTCAGTCATTTGACTAAATTGGCTTTCTATTTCGGCATTTGAATGTGGTAAACTCAACACCCCAATGGCTACATGAGCAAGTTCTTTGAAAATTGTAGTATTTTCTGAATCTTTGTAGTTTAAAACTTCTAACCAAAAACGCTGCGTATTATCAATGATTTCCCATTTAATTAAATGTATTTTTCTCCATTGGTTCTTTATTATAGCAATATCTTCTTCTTTCTTATTTAAAAATTTAAGCAAGTCTGTAATATCAGATTTATTATGTCTGAGATAATTTTCTGCAGCAAACACGGACATTTTTTTTAGTATTTCGATGTTGTCAGCTATACGGTTTCTAATTTCTTTTATTAGTGGTATTAAAAATGTTTTACAGCGATTACGCAGCCCTTCTTCATCTTTAAACTCCCTTCCTAACATTATTTTTAGCTGATTTTCAAATAAATATCCCAAGTAGCATTTATTGTCAACATAATCCTCAAGCTTGTGTCTAAAAACGTGAAATTTTAAATTGAAAAATATTCGCAGTAGATTCGATAAATCATCCAGTAATTTTGTAGGATCAACATTATTAGATTCAAAAGCCTTATTTACCTTCTTAACCTCGATTAAAATAGGTTTTAAGAAACAGATGTATGTAATAATTCAGCTGTGTAACATTTTTCGTCGTTCAATTTAGTAATTTGAAAATGTGTCTTCAACTCTAACCATTGTGTATGAATTCTACTAACAGCCGGTTCAATCGATAACCACCTAGTTGCATATGCTTGTACAATTTTAAGAGGGTTTTGTCCGTCATTTAGAGTTTTATATGGATCCTTATACTGCACTTGTCTGAGAGAAGATTTTGAAAACCAGTCATAAGTTTCCCGGACCAGGAATTCTAAATTTCTGGGAAGCTCTTTAGTAGCGGCTGATGCGGCCAACTGTAGTGAATGGCAGATGCATCGTATTAAAATTATATTGGGATTATAGGCTAATAATTTTTTTGTGCACTCCATTGTTTATTCCCGTCGTAAGACATCACTATCCGTGCCCAAACCACGCATATTTTCAATTTTTAATTTATATTTTTCCAACATTTTTAAGAGACACTGAACAATAGCTTCCGCATTACCAGAATCAAGTTCGGCTAAACCTAGACCAGTCGAAACTATTTTAGTTACAAAGATGTCATTTAATTCATCTATTAAAATGCTGTATGGGCGAAATAATTTATTAAAAAAAAACCATAACCTCAAAAAGCATATAACTAACCTTTAAAAGACTATTTACATATTGGGATTAAATGATCAACACTCAAAATAGCAGTGTGGCAAGCAATGTATAAAGCAGCAGATTTGGCCCCATCTAAGTGTTTTTCGGGAACGAATGTAAGTTTGGTTTGTCTTTTTCCAAGATGTATTTCTGCATTGGATTTATGCTTCCCTGCGTTTGCTTGATTTTTTAGATCAGAATATTTATTTGTCGGTGAACACATGCAAAATTTGCATTTCGCAACTTTCTCGGAGGTAGATTCAACATATGTTAGCCAGTCCTTTAATACCAAATCTTTCATCCAAACATCACGAAATTTTTGTTGATATTTCGACATAATTCTAAAAAAAAAATGCAAAACTGAAAAAAATTGTTTTACATTTCGATTTTTTTAACATACCTATGAAATAAAATAAAAAGACTTACTTGTTTATAAAATAAAAACAACAGTCATGTATTAAAGGATTGACAGGTTTCACATTCACAATTTAAGAGATAAATTTGACAAATAAACACACACATCCGGGGATTTCCAGTAATTAAAGAGCTGTAGGACATAAAATGACACAAAAAAGCAAGCGTTGAACTGCCATCAGCCAAACCATACATGTAATGCATGTCTGCCAACTCTTCATTGGTAAACCCAACCATTCCTTTTCTCAGATATATCAGATATTTAGGACATAAAATTAATTAAACCCGACTGAATCTGAAAGCTGAACTATCAAATTAAGTTACAAGAGAAGTATTAATTCTGACAGCCAAAGCCTACTACAATAATAATTATTATTATTAATCTTTCTTTATTGATGAACTAATAGTATTTTACAGTTTCGTGTTAAAAAATTATAAGCTCAAATAATAATTTTGAAATCTTTGGGTATTAGTTATTCATAAGCAAATTTGATTTCTTGAATTTCAGTCAAAAAAAAATTTCCTTGCATGCCATGGCGATTGGTGTTGCCATATTAGCGATATTGTTAAAACTCTCCAGAGAAACGGTTTTTATTTTTTAAAACGAAAACCGTGTGTTCAACTCAAAATTACCAAGACATCAAACTTGCTGAAAAATGAATGGGAATTTCAAAAATAATTTCTATTTAAAAATAAATCAGTGGCGTACCATCAATGTCTGGGAAAATATGCAGGTCGGAAATTCCACTAGATGCATAGTACCTCTATACCAAATTTCACTATAATATCTAGAGTGGTATTCGAGATATTATCGAAAAATTATGAAATTATTGAAAGTTTAACACCCTGTATCTCAAAATTTACACCGTTTAGGACATATGTTTATATGAAGTTTTCTTCTTAAAATGAACCCAAACATCACCTCCTTAAATATTGACAGTCAATTAAGAAACACCCTGTATAAAATGTAGATTATAAAATGCTTAATATTTTAAAAATATTTTTATTTTTAAGTAAATTGATTGGTAAATGTAGGTGAAGCGACGCTTCATCCGCCTCCCCTGGCGAGCCACCACTGCCGCCAATTGGGAACTGTGTCTGGTGTTAGTCCACGTAGTATCCAAAATATTCTTAAAGCCCATAGTTTCCATCAGTACAAAATATACCTTGTGCAATAACTTGATGATGACGATTTTAATCGGCGATTACAATATTGCAAAGTTATGAGTGAACGAATTATAAACGATGAAAACCTTCTATTCAACACTTGTTTCTCTGGTATAATGCTCTTCTTTCTTAAACTGCATAATAAATCGTTATAACTGCCGATATTGTTTCGATTCTAATCCCAGAATTTATCATGAGGTACACACCCAACAGCTACAAAAATTAAATGTTTGGGCTAGTATTAATTAGTTGGTCCTGTTTTCTTGCCTCGAAATTTGAAAGGTGAAATGTATTTACAATTATTACAATACTACATAGATCCAGCGTTAACAGCAATAGTTTAAAATCAGAATGAGAGGCGATACGTTGAGGATAGGTTGATGTTCCAGTAGGAAGGAACCCGCCACATTATGCAATATTTGTTCGACAATATTTAGATCAGACATTTCCATGTCGATGAATTTGAAGAAGAGATTCTATTGAATGTCCCCCAAAGATCGCCAGATTTATCACCTCTAGATTTCTTTCTATGGGGTTACTTAATATTGCAGAATGTGCGGCAACGTTTTGAGCAAAACCTCTATAACTGTATGGAGAGTGAAGGTGGCCATTTTCAACATTTGCTTGGGTGACGCGTAAGTTCATTCTTGTTATTTGTTATTGTTCAGTTTTTTTTTTCTCAAGTTTTTAAAACCCTAAAATTAAAGAACTCCGTGGGCTGGCATAAGTGACGCAAGAGTTAAAAATCAATAAATCTCTAAATTTACTGAACTAAAGTACATCATATTTTAATAATTCTGAAGGAAATCGAAAAACTATGACGGCCTGGATGAGAGAAGAAGGCGCCTGAGAAACACAAAATTGTATCTATACATTTTTAAATTCCTGAATCGTAAAAAACTAATATAAGGCATAAGCCTACTATTCGCATGATAAGTATAGTGATAGAAGAGTGCGTCAGTAAATTTGACAAAAGGTTAGTAGTTCAACAACCTAACCTTTTTAATGTGATTGATGGATTACGTAACCAAAAACGTTTTTTTGGCAATATTTTTTTAAATAATTATTATTTTTAAAATACTTGACGTAAAAGTCTTTTTTCTCGGTTTTGAAAAACAACAATAATTAGAAATTATTCAGAATTGTGGTAGAAAAAGATGTACAGTTCTAGAGGTTCTAATTATTATTATAAGTGATAAGTGATGATTAGGTCCGATTATTTTTAGGAGGTTTACAAAATGTACGTAAAAGTACTTTTTTCGACTACATTATGTAAATGTATGATCACCCGAAAGAAAATTATGTAGCGCAAATTTGGATTTGGGTATTATGGAACCATAATTTTCTTGTTTATGGTGACATAAGCATTTAATTTGCAAGGTTTTCACCAATCAACAACAAACTATTACAAATTCTTTTGATGTACTTATGTACAGGGTGTCCGGATTTGGTTGCAAAAGCAGGGTATCTCGCTTATTTTTAAAGATAGAACCTTGCGGCATTCACGAACCTGAGCCAATTTTTTGTGAAACTCATGAAGCCGTAAACAAAATTTTCATAGCCTTCTTCGTTTATGAGATACAGGGCGAAATAGAAAATTTTGCATTTTGGACCCCCCTCGTATCTCGGTTATACTTTAACTTAACGCAAAGGGAAAAATTGCTGCTTATGCAGTTTTTTACGCTGGATTCAGTGGCGTAGTCATATTTTTTATTTGAGTTGTTATTTTTTAGATATGACCCAAAGTTGTGTTTTTTTTAATGGGACACCCTGTATATTTGTCCAGAAATTGATTTGTTCTTTTAAAAACTTCTCAAAAATATATAATAGTATGGGTCTATTTTAATAAACAACAACAAAAATCCAAATTTTTATAATTATCATCCAAAATTTTGCAGTAGGCCATGCAAAACGATGCCGTTTTCTTTTGTTTTCTTGGAAGCAAATGACATTTCCCAATTTTGTACGCGTGTATAAAATATAGCGCTAGTTTTTTGTATTTATTTATTGTGTAAAAATATATTTGTATTATTATGGAAGAAAACCAAACTTTCGAACATTATGAAAAGTATTATATGTTAGCTTGTTTTATATTAAGTAATGAAAATGTTGAAGCGGCTTCTGAAATATATTTTAACAGGTAAATAATTAATTTTTAGGTATGTTGAAATACTATTGCTTAATTTTTATTTAGATATCCAGAAAGGAGGCAACCTAATATATCCAGTTTTTATCGGATAAAAAAGAATTTACTTAATCACGGATCATTTATCAAACCTCGTTCGAAAACATATGATAAAGAAAATCGGGAGGCTGAGGAAATTACGGTTTTGGCTAATGCAGCACAAATACCACCCATACAAATTTAGGCTCGTGCAGCACTTACAGCCAGGGGATGCAGAGCGTCGGGTAGTCTTCTGCAATTGGTTTCGAGAAAGATGCGATATGGTTAGAGATTTTGAAAGGACGGTTATATGGTCAAACTAAGCACATTTCAGTAATTCTGGTATACTCAATAGACACAATAGTAGATTCTGGTCCCAGGAAAATTAACACCAAATATTTCCCAGAAGACAGCAGGACAGGTTTGGTCTAAATGTGTCCTGCTTCATATTAGGAACACATAAAATTTTATATATCAATATATATGTGAGGGAAATCTAACAGCCAATCGCTATATAGAAATTTTAGAGGCAGCTATACCTGAACTACTTGACAATGTTCCTCTAGCGCAAATTAACGAAATTTATTTTTAACAGGGCGGTGCTCCTGCACACAATTCTGGAATGACGAGATTATTTCTGGTCAATAATTTTACCAATCAATGGATCGGAACATATGGACCTATAAGATGGCCCCCTAGGTCCCCAGATTTGCCGATTTTAGATTTCTTTCTATGGGGATATCTGGAAAATAGAATATACAAAGACCACTATGATAATGTCCAAGATTTAGGAAATGCAATAAGAGAAAATTTTCGCTATTTACAAAATCATCCCGTTATTTTGCTTAATTCCCTAAAACGAATACGAAAATTGTGCGGAGCATGCATAGAACAAAATGGAAATCATTTTGAACAGTTCTTTTGATTTCCTTGGTTACTGTAGTTCTTATACGACAGTTGATTTTTGCTGAAAGGCTTGTTACGTAATAATTTATTACTGTTTTGTTCTTGTGTTACATATATAGGTGGTACTTTTTTGGTGCGAAATTATCAATACATATTTTGATAAATAGATTTAATTACATATTTATTTTGATTTTTTGTTAGGATGTAGATATTGTTAACGACTTTAAATAAAAGGCAGCATTGTTTTGCATGGCCTACTGCAAAATTTGGGATGATAATTATAAAAATTATTATTTTTGTTGTTGTTTATTAAAATATATTTTTGAGAAGCTTTTATATATATATATATATATATGTATTTAAAAAAACACAACTTTGGGTCATATCTAAAAAATAACAACTCAAATGAAAAATATGAATACGCCACTGGATCCAGCGTAAAAAACTGCATAAGCAGCAATTTTTCCCTTTGCGTTAAGTTAAAGGATAACCGAGATACGAGGGGGGTCCCAAAATGCAAAATTTTCTATTTCGCCCTGCATCTCATAAACGAAGAAGGCTACGAAAATTTTGTTTAGAGCTTCATGAGTTTCACAAAAAATTAGCTCAGGTTCGTGAAAACCGCAAGGTTCTATCTTTAAAAATAAGCGAGATACCCTGCTTTTGCAACCAAATCCGGACACCCTGTACAGGGTGATCATTTTAACTTGCCCACATTTTAACCTGCTATAAATTTCGAATTTTTCTAAAATATAAATTCCATTTCTAGTTACCAACATTTTTTTAATCTTAGAAATATATAAAAAAGTGTCACTTGTCAGAGTTAAAAATTAATTATAATTTGCCTGTTTTAAATCATTACGTACATTTTGCTTTCAAAAGATTAGTTTCTTTTTTCTGGTTCTAAATATAGGGGACTTTGTGTTTTATCTTTCAAAATAAAAATATGGAGACAAATGTGGTTAAAAGAAAAAATAATCTTTGTCACTAATTATTTTTGGAAATAAAGTTTTCACTCCTAATAAGTTCTTTTTATATATTTGATAATCGGTACTTTTTCTATATATTTTACTAAAATTTAGTGACCAGCCTTGAAACTTAATTTTGTGTCACGTGTAGCATCATTTTAGCGTGTTACTTACATTTAGATGTTGCCTCGAAAATATGCCGATTAGACTAAAACGATGTATAATGACATCTGAAACACAAACATATATTTATTTCTCCGTCGAGAAAATCACCATATCTAAACTGCTGTCAGTTCACGGCATAGCTTAAAAACTACGTATGCGAATGACTTCAAATTTTGGGTAAAAATTAACGGTCATATGGGGATAACTTGGTAATAATTTGGTAAAAATGCAATATGGCAAAACAAAATGGCGGCCTATTGAAATGTTAAAACAATTATTACTAAAAACTGCCCTTGCAAACTATCTCAAATTGTGTACAATAACCAAGTATTATCAGCAACATTTGGGAATCAACTGGTAAAATTTTGGTACGAATCCTAGATGGCGGCTTAGTAAAATAATTAAAAATTCAGTCTGAAAAACTACTTAATGGACTGATTTTAAATTGTATGCCATAAATAATTGTGGAATACAGATGATCTAGTAAAACAAGGGTACTAATTCAAGATGGCGGAACAAAATGGCGGCTAAATAAAATATTTCTATTCGTGAAAAAATCATCTTCTCTTACTACTTAATGGAGTGATTTCAAATCGTGTGCCAAAAATAATTGTGGAATAGAGATGGGCTAGTAAAACTGAGATACTAATTCAAAAGGTCGGCTAAATACAATATTTGTAATCGTGAAAAAATCACCCTCTCAGGTTTTACACATTTTCACGTTTCGGCATCTCTAGATTTCTTGCTTTAATTGATCTCCACTAGCTTAAAAACTACTTACCAGGTTTGTAACAAATCAGGGGCGTGTGGTCAAATTTTAAGAAAGGGAATCAATTTTTAGAAACTTATAAACCTATTTGTAATGTAATTCGATTCTTCGATAATTTTTTGCAAATTCGTCAATGACGTCATCATAAAAACGTCGATGCTCCGACATATTTTGGAGAAGTTGCCCCGTTGAATTTCTCACGAAATTTTTTATACGTTTAAGTGTTGAAGAATTGCGTTCTACTGATGAACTTGTGGCAGGTATTGTCAATACTAATTCACACAATTTCGACCCTTCGGTGTAGGTATTTTCCAGCTCCTTGTTTTTAAAAATTGCATTAGTTCCTTAGCGTTATTTTTTGCGCTAATGTCATCAGTTTCGTAAATCACTTTTAGTTCAGATAGCAGATACTCGGTCGAAGAACTGGCCATAATGAAGACGAAGAGATTTAAACGCATCTTCTGGAAAAGTTTTTTCTTTAAATGCATCAAAATGGCAGAGTTCCAGGAATTTAAAATCATTTAAACCGTTAAATCTATAGTTTATTTGTTGCTGAATTTGATCGATTATTTTATAAAAGAGGCGTCTGTATGATATTTAAACATCTCCCACCTTGTCTGTTCGAAGATGTTTGCCTTGTGGCTCTACATTTAACGTCATCGTTTTCTCCCAAAATAGGTCAAAGTCATCTCTTTTTTGGCTTAACATGGACTTAAAGTCACCCACTTTTTTTAGGCAAAAAGCAATATCATTTGTTTTAATTTGTAATAGATTAAAAACATTGTCCAAGAATGGAAATATTTCCGAAAATATGTTCAACAAATAATTAAAATTAAAATCTCATTTCAAACAGTCCAAAAATCCCCTCGAACTATTTAACGTGATTGATGGACTGGGATAAAACTAAATTTAATTTATGAACAAAACAATGGACAATCACAGCACTTGGGAAAGTTTCTCGAACTTTAGTTTGCAGACCCCCTAATTGAGGAGCTGACATCCAAAAACCGATAAATCCATTTTTATGATTTTGAGATAAACGACAAAAACTTCTAGGCGCCAATCCCCTAACAAATTTCAACTTCTAAGCTTTTGTATTTGTGTGTTTGAGATGTCAGATGAAAATGGGAAAGTTACGTTAAAAAATATTTAGTAATGTTTGTTTTTTAAAAGAAAAAAAATTGGATTTATCGGTTTTTGCATGAAAGTTGAAATTTGTTCTTTCTAACAACAGAAAAACAGCTGTATAGTTTGTCAAAACATATATTTTGCATAGAATATACTATAATAGAATATATAACAACTAAAAATAATATTCTTTTAAAAAAAATAAACAATTTATTCTAATTAGAGCTTTAAATTTACGCAAACAAACGATTTTTTTAAAAACTAAACAAAAACGCACTGCTCTTCGTCCAGGCAATCACATACTTCATCTCCATTGTCCTCTTCGGCCGCTTCCCCTTGAGAAGGACCATTTAATAGGTTTTTATACCGTTCTAACTTCTGGTTTTCCTCCCAGTTCTGTCCGAATTGTTGGACTATAAGCTGCCTTAATGATTTTTTCTTCTTTTCTGGTATCCCCCGATCCAAAGTTAATTCCGTAAAATATAAATCTAAATCTATTCTTCCCGGCTTGAGAAGTGTCTCGAATTTTTCCTGGCCACTAGTAAATTGATAGTATGGTAAACCACACATCCTAATATTCGTTCCGATTCCGAATCGTCTGAGAAATATCTTTTTCAAACTTGAAATTCCCTTAACTTTTTTTAATGTATCCAAAAAATTTTTTACCTCAAATAATCGCCAGTCGATGCCAAGCTCTTTTACTTCCCCAACTTTCTCGTATATAGTTTTATATTCTTGAGTAGAAATCAAAGTGGGATGCTTTCTGAGCAACTTCTCTAGTCGCCCGAAGCACCTGTCAGCCGGTAAAAATGAATGGCCTCGCACAGGGAAAATTAACTGAATTTCAGTTATGTGAATTGGAGCTTTGAATCTCAGCCAAAAATACAATGCATGGACAACGTGCGAATTTTTATTTTGTCCTGCACAACCATCGCAGAAAAGTCGTACAGTAGATATACCGTCATACGTCAGAGAGTCCAAAAAATTTAACAGTGCCGACGCAACCTCGTTAGACCCCCTTCCTGCCACATTTTCAGTCCAGGTATAAAATATCGGATTTCTAGAATCTCCTCCAACACAGCAAAAGCAGTAAAGACTTATCTGGTGGGCATAGAAGGCATCATTAATATTAGTCCTAGGAAAGGGTTGAACCTGCTGGAGATCAAAACAAAAAGTAGCAGTATTTGGGGGCTTTTCTTTCAAAAGATCGTAGAAAGCATTCGCCCTTTTCGTGTGCACTGTTAATTCTGTTCTTAATTCGTTCTTCTTTTTTTCAGTACCTGCGTCTTTGATCATAGATTTCAGTCGGGTACATTGAGCGCAAACATCAGAGGCTGGACTAGAAAATCCTATGTTAAATTCATTCACAAAAATTCTGCGGAACATGCTGAATGCAACTCTGTTCTCCTGAGGACTTTGACGCTGGTAAATTCCATGCAATTTTTTTATATTGAGTTCAGCAGGCATATAAATTCTACAAGACTTAGCCCTATTATAGTGGCTTTCTTTCGCAGGCAAAGAATTCAGAAAGTTTCTTACGCTTTGTTTTTTACCTGTCGATTTTTGCGAGATTCGATCGCCTCCTCTCTTTTCTTTAGGTATGTCGCCGGTGGAAAGTGTTTTGGCAACGGTGTTAACACGGTCTTTTTTAATATTAAGAACTTTAATAAAAAAATCTTGACATACTCGAATCTTCTGTCTTGAGAGCCGTTTGGGTAAATAATAATACACAGAAAAATCACGTTTTCGGGGCCTCTGCTTCAAAGGCCTCTGGCGTTCAGTGGGTACAACAGCTAAGAAGTGTGATAATCTTACACTTTGGTCAATATAGTCACTGCTTTCATAAAACTTTTGCCGTATTGATCGTATGTCATGTAAAGCGAGACGACTGCAGCAATAGGCAGGACCATCATGAGTGCATGCCCTTACAAATTTTTTGAGCTCTGGGTCTTTGTCTACGTATCTGAAAAAAAAAGACTCTTGATAACCTTAGCATGACTGGCTTGAAAAAATAAAATTTAAAAAATATAAAAAAAACTCATGCACGCCTCGAGCATTAAAAAATTAATCAAATTTTTAAAAAGTTCTGTGTTTGTGCAATTTTTTTGTTAAATATTTTATTTTATACTTTTTAGTATCATTTTTAGGCACCCTGTGTAATAAATTTACAATTGGACACCATAATATTGTATTTTTATAGGATTTGCCTACATATACCAAATCTCAGCCAATTCCGATAACTGAGACTGTTTAGCTTTATTTTTTACTCACCCTGTATAAGATATTCACGAATGGACACAGTAATATTTTATTAACAAATTTGGGCTATTTAATATTTTTTACACACCAAGTATAACATTTGAAAACATATTATTATATTTTCATCAGGTTTCTATAGGTATACCAAATTTCATTCAAATCCGATAACGGCGACTAGTTCAAAAATTACTTGAAAAATTTGATCCTCAGATACATACTATCTAACGAACATACTAGTGAAGATTTAAATAAAGTCTTTTATAAATGACCCAATAAAGCAACTAAATTTCTCTAATTTCCTTGTAAACGGTTTGTAATGATGATATACTTAGATGTAGATAGAAAATCTTTAAAAACGATTGATTGATCGATCAATGAAAATGTTAGGTTAAGTGGACTAAAACAAAAATAATACTATTTACTATTTGGCTTACCTCCCATCCTTTGACCTTTGCTTTTTCGTCTTATTAATTTGCTTTTTACGTGTACCCTGATTTATATCTTGGACAATACTCGCATTTCCATCCATTCTAATTCACAATAAAAATAAAACCAAAACACCACTTTTTAACGGTTTTAATAATCTAATATCTGCTTTCTGCAATACTACTTTTACCTCCACAATAATTTTAGGTGGTATCCCTCCATCTCTGCAACACTCTCAGAACTTTCATAAACTGTAAAAACTATTTCCTATTTTATCTAAAATAATTTCTTATTTATTTCAGCTACTCGCTCCCAGATGGCGAAAAAAATATTTAAAGGGTTTTGCTTAGATTTTGGATTTATCGGGCTTTGCTTGAAAGGCCCTAAAACCTCATTTTCGGTGTGATTTAACGGGATATGTTTGGTTTTCAGTATACCATTCGATAGAATAGGCCGAAAATATCCAAGTTCCACGTCTAACTCAAAAATGACAAAAATGGATTTATCGGTTTTTGGATGTCAGCTCCTCAATTGTCCTGCCATCACTGCGGCTCCATCATAGCTTTGAGCAACTAATTTTTTCTCTCCATTAATTTCTTTAGTAACGTTATAAACTACGGTATATAATGCATCTGCTGTACGATTTTCGAACACATTCTTAAAACCTAAAAATCGCTCTTGAATGCTTCCGTCTATTTTAACGTAGCGTATTACTATAGATAATTGGCTAAAATTAGTGATATCAGTTGTTCCAGAACAATAACAATGAACCGCGCCTCGCCAATCTCCTGCTTAATTCTTTTTAGAATAATGGTTGCAACAGCGGAAATTAAATCATTCTGGATTTGATTCGACGTTTCGCGAAAAACGCTAGACTGCTCTAAATGATTTGCTAAGCAATCATCATATTTAGCCACTAAACTAAGTAAATCTTGAAAATTTCTTCTATTTGAAGAAACCCTTATTTCGTCATGACCTCTAAATCCCAATTCGTGTTATCCGAGAAAACAAACAACATCGATAAGTCTTCTTAATATTTGCCTATTTTTATCGACTAGTTCATTGTGTTGGCGGTGACTAATGTCCAACTGTTTATTAAAGGCGTGTTCAATTCTGGTTTTACCGAAGACTTTTTCTTTTATGACGGCCTCCAAATGCGCTTTGGACATAATGTGTCTTTTTGCAGCTTTATGGAAATTGTTTAAATCCGAAAAAGTAGTTTTATTCCAGAGACCTTTTTCATTTTCAAAAAGTAAACATGGTCAACAAAATAATTTACTTATATGTTCACACCCTGTTAGCCATTTAAATCGTTCGTATTGTTTTTCCGGATAAAGACGTCTAATAGAGTTTTTCATTTTTGTGGTTAAATTTTTCATAGGCGGTTTTGCCCTTCCTTTGGAAATTATTTCAAGCTTATCAACGAAGTTTAATGTCGAAAATCCCTTTATTATTAAGACACACACCACACATTCACACACACTCTTCTTACTAAAGTCTCCAACATTTTCAACGTTATTACCGACAGCCTAAGTTGACGGTATTTGCATATCCACGTCCGTATTATTGTCTTCCATATCGCACCATGCACGACGCGACGTACGTATCACACAACACACGGATAGCCGTTCAAACAAAGAACTTACTCCAACGATAGCTTCCGCCCCCACTTAAAGCACGCGACTGAAATGCAAAAATTGCAAACAGCCGGTGGAAAGTTCAATAACCTCTGGCTCGACTCACAGGAAATCAAGCATACAGGACTTGGCTGCGGAGAAGCTAGCGGCCCGCATAGGTTCTATTCCATTTTCTATTGTCGCTCGGTCGGAGTCAAGGCCGCATTTATTATGGGCTTGATAATTAAGATACTAAATGATGTACTGAAATAAATTGGGTCACACTTCATTATTCCTAATAAAAGGAAAGATTTCTAACGAGAGAAGTGCCGGGTAAAGGAAATTTACCGATTTTTTACTTTTCTCGTATGAGGGAATTTTTGTAATCATGAAAAATCCATCCCCCGTTTTCGGGTCTTTGATCTTATTCTCTCCAGGCGCAGATCTCTCATTAGGCTGAGTAGGCTGAAGCCTAGGTTCCTCAAGAAAACAGGGACTCGCAGGGGCCCTTTTAGAAATTTATTAGTTTTTATATCGAAATCATATACACCATTCATTGATTCATGAATAGAGCTCAAGTTAAAGCCAGAAGCCTGGCTTCTACTTTGCATAGTAGTATCTACATTGATGGCCGGTACATCGCATTGATTCAGTTTGTTTAAAAACTCGATTACCTTTTTAATAAAAAAGAAATAATTATTGCAGAAAAGCTTGACGAGCAATTTAAAAATATAGGCCAGATTTTGAAAAATTAATGTCAGTCAGTCATTCATTCAGGATAGGTACGTCCTGTTTTCCTAGAAAAAGTAGATTTAAATAATTTTTTTTTCGTTTTGATTTAAAATCATACACATGACTTAGATAATAGAGATGATAAAACTTAATGTTTATTTTTAATGCAACTTGACATTAAATAAAAAAGTTAGAAAATGTCTTCGTATTTTTTTAAGAATGTGTCGAATATCTAAACTGATAGTTGTACAGGGTGGTTCAATAATAGAGGACGTCGGCTGTAGCTCGGGAACCGTTAATGACAGAACTTAACGAAAAAAGTATTTATAGGTAAATCGGCCAAGAGAATTCGCTGTGAATTATTTTCGTGTTAAAAAGTTGTCCACTTTGTCACACAACTCAAAAGTGTAAATGCCAATTTTCTCTTAAATTTCCACAATTGAGGTATGTTGAAAATATAAACATTGTATTTTTCAACCAATTACGCACTTCTTGATCTAGACCATTTATTACAATTTTCACATATAAAGTGGTGGGGGTCAAGCATTTTTACGTTCAAATGTTGTAATCTCTGTTTTGGATGAACCGATTTTATTCAACTTCATGTCGGAAGAAAGTGCTTTTTTTACTCTACTCGTGGAGCCATAAACTGTACCTGTAATGACTTTGTTAGTAGTCACCAGATGGCGCTGTTTCGGAATTCTCCAAATAATGCTGATTTTCTCAAAAAACTCAAATGGTATGCTATGACTTTTATACCACAATTTATTTGGTAGCTAGAAGGGCATTGAATAGCCCAATAAAAAAATCAGGTCCGCGTTTAAATTAGGAAAGTTGATGATGGTGTCTCGAATCCGAAACGTCGATTGAAAAATTAACCTTGCCATTTTGTAGAGGACAAAAAGTGACAATGGCAAAGTGGAAATTATTTTTATCTCTCATTTCAATTAATCCTACATTTTTAGGAAAATTAAAAACTTGAAAAAACTAGGCTCTAAAAGAATCTTATGTAATATTGCATAACTGTAAAGGACAAAACTTAAGAAAAGAACAAAAGAAAAAATACTAAAATTTGGTCTAATAATCACATAACCCTCGCAATAAAATAGTTAAAGCTAGGGCGATGCAGCGCAGGACACGGTTTGGGCAAAAAGATTAAACCGAGTGTTACCTTACAACGGTGTAACAACAAATACATTCAAAATTACTGAAAACTACTTAGGGTAAAAATATTTAGTACATGCGACTTGGCCTACTACAAGAAACGTTATGGTGGTGGACGGTATTGGGAATGTCATTCACAGTATCTCTATAGCAGAAGTAGAGGCTGCAGTTCAATCGACACGGGAAAGACTGCAACTTTGTATTGATAATGATGGCCGGTAATTTGAGCATTGGTGAAAGTAATTTTCAGTAATTTTAAATATATTTGTTGTTAGTTCATATCGTCGTTTTTTTGTTGTTGTTTCACTGAGGAAAGTTGCCCAAACCGAGTCCTGCCCTGCCTCGCTCTAGCTTTATCTATTTTATCGCGAGCTTATGCGATTATGAGACTGAGTTTTAGTATGTTTTGTTTCTTTGTTAAGCTTTGTTCGTTACAGTTATGCAAGATTACTAAAGTTTTTATTGGAGCCTTGTGTTTTTCCAGATTTTTGGTTTTCCTAAAATTTTAGGATTAACTAAAAGATGAAAATAATTTCCACTTTATCATTGCCACTTCTTCTCCCCTACAAAACGGCAAGGTTAATTTTTCAATCCGACGTTTCAGATTCGAGAGACCATCATAAACTTTCTTAATTTAAATGCGGATCTGGATTTATTTTCTCTATTCAGTGCCTTTCTTAACTATCAAATAAATTGTGATAAAAAAGTCATAGCGTACCCTTTAATTTTTTTGAGAAAATCATCATTATTTGTGTGGTGTAGTGACCACTAACAACGTCATTGCGGTACAGTTTATGTGACTACGAGTAGAGCAAAAAAGAGCACCAAGTTGAATAAAATAGGTTCATCCAAAAGAGGGATATTAACATTTGAAAGTAAAACTGTTTAACCTTGAACCACCACTTTATTTCTGAAAATAGAGAAAGATGTGCAAACAAAAAAGTGCATAATTGGTTGAAGAATACAATGCTTATATTTTCAACATACCTCAATTAGGGAAATTTAGGAGAAAATTTTCATTTACACTTTTTGTGCTGCTATTACGCACTCTAGCGGTCAACTTTCGAACTTGAAAATAATTTACAGCGATTTCCCTTGGCCGATTTACCTATAAATACTTTTTGCTTTAAGTTCTGTCAATAACGGTACCCGAGCTACAGCCGATGTCCTCTATTATTGGACCACCATGTACATAATATACGAATAGAGTATTTTTAACATTTTTTCCTGTTGTTTGACCAAATTTTGCTATTTCTTTTTATAATTTATTCATAGATACTATTATAAAAAGGTTTGCATATTTTTGTGCAAATTGTTTCCTTTAAAAACATAATTAATTTACTATGCTAGACTTTAGATCGTAAAAAAATTTATATTGACAGTTTTTGTTTTGAGTAAAGACCAGTGGCGGCTCGCCAGCGGAAGCAAAGGAAGCATTGCTTCCTCTAAAATAACCCAGCAAAATTAAAGAAAGTTGTACAATTTAATTTTTTACCAATTTTTACGTTTTACTTTTCCGATCATTTAAATTTTTCGGCTTCCGAGTCATCATTTCAATTTTACCTAAACGTACGTCAAATCGGCACACCCGTATTAGTTTTCATAAGTCCTTAGTCGAACGAGATGTGACGACGAACAAACGGCAGCATAATATCACAGCTAATATAACATAATTAGCTGTGATAATATAACTATGACGAAATATGATTCCATTCGATGAATTATAGAGGCCAAGGATAGGCAACCAAACATATCTCGCCTATCATATTTGGTTTAAATTTTCTCTACTGTATTACGGGCTGGAACCATCCGAGAAAATTAGTTCCTATGTGCTTTTACCGTATTGCCGATGTGAGAGTAAGAGAGAGGAGAGGAAAATTTCAAATTAAGGCAGTTCACTGTTCAGCAAATTTGTGATAGGCGTTTGCCATATGGATTTATTAGATTTTCCGGTTTTTGCTATTATTATTTAAAATAAAAAGAAACACCGTTCTCAAGGTGGACAGGACCAGGACAAGAAGGATTTTTTAAATACAGAAAAACCAACACCCGTGTTACAAATAATCACACAGACAAAATCAAAAAACAGAGTTGTGTCGCGGAAGTTCCGTAAAGAGTGGTATTCCGAAAATAAGTGGTTATGCGGTAGTTTTTATTTAAATAGGGTTTTTTGTTTTCCCTGTTTAATTATGAGCATAACATTAAATGTCTGGGGTAAGTTTCTACAGACATGAAGGTTCATTAGAACATATACGTTGTGCGCTAGGATTTTCAAAACTGGAGGAGAATGTAAGTAGAATTGGGGATGCTTTAAAAGAAAATTCTAGACTATACATTAAGCAACGCTTTATGCAACTACCCATTCGCGCAGTGCTTTACTTGGCCAGACAAGAACTAGCTTTTAGGGGTCATAACTAAAACGATAGTTCCGCGGACCGAGGCAATTATGAGTTACTTGAAGATTACATAGCGGTAAGCACTATCGATATACAAGATCAATATAAAAAAATGTCTCCAGTATTTTCGGCTAATTCTAAGATAATTCAAAATGAATTAATTGACTGTATTTTAGATTATATTAGGGATCATATCAAAGAGGAGATTACAGCATGCATTTTTTTTTCTATCCAGGTAGATGATTCAACAGATATAGTTCAAAAATCCCATTGTAGTATAATAATTAGATTTGTTGATAAAAATGGGGTAGTGGTGGAAAGATTTTTGGGATTTCACGATGTCAGCTCTAACAGGACAGCCGAAATGGTATACGATGTTGTTATTATAAATTGCATAAAAAATTACGAATATAAAAAGAAGCTTGTTGGGCAATGTTTTGACGGTGCCAGCGCAATGTCGGGGCATACCAATGGCCTTTAATCAAAAATTAAATTAGTCGCACCGCAAGCAGTTTTTGTACATTGTTTAGCACACCGATTAAACTTAGCCCTACAGCAAAGCTGCAATAATATTTCCAAGTATCGAATATTTTTTGCTACTGTAACTGGTTTACCAACATTTTTTCATCATTCGGCCAAACGGACTCATATTGTTGATAGTGTGCTTAAAAGACGCATACCTTCTTGTGTTGTAAACATGATAAATAAGGAATGGGATTCTCTTGTCCAAGTATTCCAAGAAATTGTTGACGATTCAACCTCTGATCAATCTTCAATTCGTCAATGTAAAGGTTACATTAATCTTTTTGATGATTTCGAATTTGCCCTGTTAGTTGTAATTTTTAACGAAATATTTTCTTTCACTGATGTCCTTTTTGATGTTTTGCAAAAGAAATCCTTGGACATTAATTATTGTTTGTCAAAAATCAAGCACACTCAAACAATTTTAAACGGTAAAAGAAATAACACTTCTTTTAAAAAAATATTTGAATTAGTTTCAAGAAAAACAGCAATTTCCCACGGGTCACGTGACAGCCGACAAAGGGTAGTACTAACACCAGATGAAGTGTTCCAAAAATATAAAATTTTGTATTATGAGATTTTAGATGCAATATCAGGGCAAATAGATATACGGTTTTAGGACATGAAAAAACTTCACTCTGTAGCGTTAATGGATTCTTCCAAGTTTACAGAATATTCTATAAACTTTCCCACAGAGGCATAAAATATCTTAAAGGATTTTTATCCAAACACATTTACGGATTTTCAAAGATTAAGAAATGAATTAAACTTTATTTATAGTGATGAAGAGTGCCAAAATATTGATTCAGAGTTATTACTTAAAAACATTAATAAAAACGGCGACGTTTTTAAAGAGGCATACAAGTTATTTTCTTTAATAGTTACTATTCCCTCCACCAGTGTTTCCGTTGAGCGAAGTTTTTCTTGTTTAAAAAGAATAAAAACCTATTTGCGAAATACAATGACTGAGGAAAGACTTAATAATTTGGCAAATATTTTAATTGAAAAAGAACTCTTAAAAGACTTAATCAATACGCAACTCTTCTATGATGACATTATCGACAGGTTCGCAAGTTTAAAATCCCGAAGAATCGACCTCTTATATAAGAAATAGAAGATCTGTTTTGGTAAGTACATTTTAACTTACCAAATTTCTTTATTATTATTATAGATTGCTTTATTAGTGTAAGCAGAAAAACTACATAACACGGATTGGTTGTCTTGTTATAGGATACAATAATTGTTGCGCCACTTACTCTTAATGTCAAATTTGATATTTCTTCTTAAAAATTGGATTTTGTGCTCTTTGATCTTTACTAAAATTTTGAAATTTTTTGTATGCTGGATCTTTATGCGTAACGTTTTGGTAAATTTTTGACTAAATTAAGGGGAGGGGGCAATTTTTTTCTATTATTGCTTCCCTACTTTTTTGTCACGAGCCGCCACTGGTAAAGACGTAATAAAATACCTAATACAGCGGCGTCACAGAAGCGACTTCCTATCGTTGATATTAGGGTGTTAATATATTATAAAAAAAACCCTTTATAAACAGTGAACTATTAATAATTACAATTATTATAAGCAATTAAATAATTAATTTGCCTTTTTATTATTGACGAACGTAGAAAAAGTATAGTGTATCACATGTCACTGATCATACTTCGGATTTTTTAATGTTCACATTAACTTTCAGGCAATATCTTACTGTCCACACCAAATGTAACGGGTTCTCTTATTGATAAACATTCTAATACTTATTACAATATAACATGACTACTATAGGTGATGATGACATTTATTATAAGACTAACTCTAAGTCGTTGACGTCCTTCATATTTATGAATTAGGAAATCACTATGAACTTTCAAAATGCTCTCGATATAGGATGGCAAGTTTTGTTTAGTTCTAGCCCACGTACATAACACGTTTGATGATTCATTTGGGTAGTTTTTTCACAAATGTCACACTATTTCAAGGCAATATGCAGTTTATTTTTATTACAGTAGTTCTTTTAACATTTATAAAGAAACCATGGCCGAAGAGAAGAACAAAAATGATGCAAGCATGCAGTTCGGACAGTTCCTTTCCCATCCACCCCCTGGAGAGGAAGTAGTGATATCCGGTAAGTACTCTTTCTAGTGCTGTTAAAAGATCTATCTTGTTTGGCAGTGCGTATACAGAGTGTCCCATATTTGATGAAATAGACATATTTGTGGGACAAAAAGAGAAAACTTTCTAAATTTTTGACTATAACCATAACTGAGTGCAACCTGTCTTAGAAAACGTTTTTGTAAACTACACTGTGCCAGATCTATCGAAAGTCAGTATATATGTTTTTATTACTGGACGTTTTCCAAGATGAGTTTTATGTACCATATCCAATACCTAGTTTCAATTGTGTACTAGATGTTAACAATTTCAGAGTTCATGACATTATATAGTTAGCAATGCCTTTCCATTTTTGAGAATAAATAGTTAATTGAAGATTTATAATAAATTTATTTACAAATACAAAGATTATCTTTGGATTTAATTTTTTAAATATTGTGTTCTTTAAATGTCTCTCGTTTCTCTCAAAACATTATTTCTTGCAATCTCGTCATCAGGTGTTAAAACTGCGAAACATATTTCGGATGGTACTGAATTAATTTCCTCCCTAATTTTAAATTTAATTGCACATTGCTAGCTTTATTAATTTTTTTTATAAACCGTACTTTTAATCTCCTAAAATAGTTTAATAGAGTGAGGCTCAGATACCCAGCCGCCCAGATTAGTTCTCCAGATCGATACATGTTTTTTTTTTGAGAATATAAGCCTCTTACGACGTCCATTGAACTCCTAGCTGTATGTGTAGTGGCACCATGCTGCTAAACCATGAATCCTAATTATAACCATAGAATTCTTTTTACTGAGGTACAAAAAATTATCGAAGCGTCTTACAATAGCCATCACTAAAGACCGGATTATACGCAATCCAAAAACCTTAAGAATATGCGCATATATACACACATATTTTTTAAAATGTATTCAGGATATATACAAGAAAATAAATATATATTTAATGAATATGCAGTAATAAAACATTTGATCTTCTGATTTAAATTTTCACTAAATTAGGGGATTTAATATTTAATAAACATAATTTATAGATTTAGGTATATACTTTATTAAATCACCTAATACAATTTTTCCATCTCAATTTATATCGAACTTATAAATATTAATTTGAAAAATTGTAAAACGCATTAGTTATTATGTGTGCTTCCAGGTTTTTCGCTATAAAAATTGTGGCGTCTATCACTAAAGACATGTTAATATAAAGAAAACGATATCTCTAAATCAACTGAAGTCACAGGGCAAAATTTTAATTAAGGCAGGTTCAATAGCCAAATTATTTACAGTTTTTCCTGACATTATGTTTACGACCTTCCCTAAACCCCAGTGTTTTTTTCTATTAAACTTTCTAATTTTGCCACTACTGTTTTTCCTACCTCACCTCGTATTTGTTTGTAATTTTGTACACATATTTCCATTAAATCCATCGATTCAGGTAGACTTTACCACGATTCTTCTAGTTGCAAAATACTCGGCTAGAAATCCATAGTTGCTCTTAATATACGTTAACTGTTGTTCCATTTTAACATTTTGAAATATTCCTTTACACTTCTGAATGCACTGTGAATCATCATCAGAGATTTTTAAAATTACGTCTTTCAATTCGCCTTTATTATAAACGGCTCAGCATCGGACAATACGACAAGAATTTTATCTGTAGGAACTGAATTCGGAATTAACATTAACACATTTCTTGTGTAAAATTGGTAACTGTAATTTTGTTTGTGTTTTTTCTAGTTCTTAAGCTTTTCCAAGTTCTTCTTTTGTGAGTTTTTCGATCATAAAATCAGCTATGTAACGACCATACGAATGAGTTGTTTCGTCGCCGACAATATACATATAGTTTCCTCCAATTTCGTTCTTTATATCATCTAGCACAGTGCCAAACACCTTTCCAACGAAGCTTTATCTTAATTTTGATTAATCAGGCCCATTAAATTTTGAGTATTTTTGCTGGGTTAGTCAACTTGTTTAAAGGAATATCAGCAGCCAAAACATTTTACACAGATCCACGTTAAGTTCTGACTGGCCACGATTTTGTTTTTAAAAGTCTCAAAGGACTGCTTTAACGTTGACTGAGTGGAACTAGACTTCATCTTGTTAACCTTAGCAACGTGAGACGTCATGTTAATGTGTTGATTTATTTGGAGGAGCAGGAAACAACTTTTGAACAAGGCTTGTAAAAACATGATCTGCGTCCTGAAGAAGTTCGTAGATTAAGTCTTATCCATATTTAGATTTAAGTTAATAAACGATGAAAATATATTTTCATCGTTTATATTCAACATACCGTTGAGTGTTTTCCATCATCTCTACCACACGGCTGCATTGGCCTGATGAGCCCCATATAGGGCGAAACGTCGTCAATTATGCCGGTAGAGATGATGGAAAGCACTTAAAGGCTTGTCAGTATAATGGTCCATTATTTTTCTACCCTATACTTTAATAAGCTTACTACAGGCAGAATATTTTGTCCGAATGGCCGTTAATACTTTTGTTTTTTATCATTTATGTCCAGCGTGGTTCAACACTATGCGCACCTTATTCATAAACCCAATTACTTATTGGGTTGAAAGACAAAGCAAGCTAGAATAATATTTATGGTTAATATTTTACACCGTTTACTATGTTCATACCTCCTATTTAAGTCCCAAAATTCAGTTACTGATCATGTAAGTATTGAATCACCATAACTCTCAATCTTCATGATTTCCGGGTTACATGCACCTATGTTTAGAAGAATAAAACCAAATTTGCTATAGATAAAAAGGGGAGATCGTAGATAACCAATTAGGTTAATTAGCTATTTGGGGCAACTTGTGGCAAAATAGTTTTTGATCCAGCGATTTTTTTTAAGAAAAAAACTTGATTTTCTATGATTTTAACTCTTTTTTTTTAGATAAAAAGCTGAAAATTTTCTATTTTTTTTGTGATGTGATAAGTCTAATTTTCTATCTTTACAAAAATGTAAACTATGTAAAAATATGTTTAGGCGTGCTGGATCAGACGCCCCTAAAAGTATGTTCCGTTTAGCACTCAGAAAGTAATAAATGTTTAGTTTGCAAAACGATTTCTTCAAAAGTAATGCAAATTTTAAAGTAATGTTATATGCTTAAAAGTCAAAAAATAATCTGTTATTTGAAATAAATTAAATTTTCTTCATTTATTGAATTTGACTTTAGGTATTTTTTTCATACGAAATCCCAAAATATGCTTAGATATGGAATATTTCTTAAAATATTCATTTTCCTTCAAAATCACAAAAATATGCAAACAATACATATATATTCAAAATGCATAAAATCTGGTTTGTAGCCATCACTCTTCAAGATAATGGTTAAGCCACGTCCATTCTAAAAAAAGTACGGAACGATGATTCTTACAACCGGCATCATTCATCATAATACAGTAACGATATTTTTGTTTTTTACGCCATCGGAGAGAGTGTCTCGCCACTGAAGATATTATTTTTGATACGCTGTCATTACTAACGTATATTTACGAAATCATTAACGTTTAGATCTGACACAATATCGATTTTGTAGACATACCAATTGAAATCTCTTCTCAAAATGGTGTGCACTGATAATTTATACAAACGTAAAGTTTGTGTATTTTCACGAAGCGGTTGGATTTCAAAAAAGTATAGTACGCACAAATACCAAGTATCAAGTTCTCATGGGCTGTTGCATACCTCGGAGTAATAGCTCCCGATGTTTGGGTACACCTTATTAACGCACGATCTTACCAAATTTTCAATAGGGGCATTAGTTTAAGAATCGTTGTAGTCTGTTTCGCAAATGTATAGAATAATAAAACCTTATTAGGTATGCAAAAGGACTACAGAGTGACCCACCAATAATTTATGGAACTTCCATAGTTTGTCATTGACCTCATTGTAAAATTCTTTTTTTCATCAAGTGCTGGTAGTAACATCCGATTTTGGGGTGAATTTATGCTTTTTGTCTGTTGTTAGCCGTTCATAAACAGTGAAAATGATGCGCCAAAGGCGTGCGGTTGGATACTTATAGAAAGAAATTAAATTTTACGAAAGTTTATTTTAACAAAATAAAAATTTTATATAATATTTACATAATATATACATAGATAGAGGTGAAATAGTAGACGCTTTGAGACATTCGGCAATACAAACCACGAAATTTAGATTACAAATACAGGACAACTCAATAATGTAGTTTGGCAAAATAACAATAATGTGGCAATAGAGTCATTTGCCCCCCTCTTCCTTTCGACAATGTGCCGAATTCACTTATTCAATGCCTTGCCTCGTCAAGTTTTTATTTTGTAAAAGTTCGATGAATTTTAGATCCGTTTTTTTTTTGTTGTACAGTGAGTATTTTGAGTCGTAACTAGTTATGGCGCAGAATCCCCTTATTAAAAAAGCCAGATATCGGAACCAGCGCAAGAAGTGTTAAGCGGATCCAAGATTTCAAAACTACTTTATTCAAAACCAGCTTAAAAAGATAATGAGATTTAGAGATCTTATTCGCTATATCTTTTTTTTTGCATTTATGTGTAAACACTACTGCCAAGGAAATTTCGACGAATATCTTATAATACCGATAATTCCAATACTAAATAAAATGTATTAACAATGTTGACACATGATTCTCTTTACTGAACAAAGTAACGGTATGATTTTATATTGGATTTCTCTGATATTTTTGATTTTGTTACCTTGACGTATTCTAAAACGCAAATTACAAAAAGAAAACGAAATGTATTCGTAAGCAGAGTCAAGAATCAATAATTTAGTGTTTATCTGTGTCTGCGTCAAGTGTTTATAACAAGAGGCTTTTTCCTAGACGGTGATGTGTAATAGGTTATACTTCTCGTCATCTGAGGAATGGTTATCACCTCTTGACATTATAATTAAAGGGACAACCGTCTGATTGATAAGGTTGTCAAGATCTTACATTTTCTCCTCCTATTTAATCACATGCTGGACTGCTTTTCGCCAGTTCTCTGGTGTCACTTCCTTAATGGCTTCAATCAAACAGTAGGTTAAAATCTTTTCTATATGATTTGGTTCGCAATGATATCGCGGTGAGCGCAGAACAGTTGCATTATATTTTTCTGCTATATCTTCCACGGCATATTTCATTAAAAGATTTGTTTTCTCTATGCGCCGTGACTGATAGCTTGCGTCATCCATAATCAGCCGGAAGATATTTTATCATTTCACTAAAATAGTCTTCGAAAAAATCCAAATCCATGTACTCATGGCGATCTCCCGTCAGGCATGATTGAAAAGTTAGCAAACCTTCTTTTAAAAATCCCTCTTCGCTTCCAATGTGTACAATTTTTAGTCTCTTCCCTTTCCCCGAAGGCACTTTAATACCCGTTGACAGGCTTTCGATGAAAGCTTGGCGGACACTGGTTATATTTTTGTCTTGCCAAATTTTTTAGACTATATAACCTTCATTGATCTACGTCTCATCAAAATAAAAAAAAATCTATTGCTCCCTGCGGAACTGCTTTATACTTCTCAAGTATTTTCTAGAGAGATGATCTGTTAAAAAACTATGGATGCTACACTTGACAGGCTTTCAAACCCAGATCAAAACATTAATTTTCCGCAATCATGGAATCGAGAACATCATATAACTGAATTCTGACTCTATCTAAGTTTGTCAAAGACCCCCTTCATGATCCGCTTTTTTTTATCGAACATTCTTTTTACCTTTTTTTTTTCTAAAATCTGTTAGATGCTTTTGTAAGCCAACAATATGCTTTGCTGTTCTTTCTACTGTTTTAAAACTGGGGATGTAAGAGAAGAGTAATATAATACCTTAGGCGTGGGTTGCGTCCCTGTTGCCAGGGCCTAGATACCACACTGTTTGTTATGTATTTATTGAGTAATAAATGTAATCTTTAGAGTAACAAAAGGTATGCCTAAGGACAGGGATTTAATAAAAGGATCTTTATTATTATTTCTATAAACAAATACCTACGCCTATGGATGATCCCGAAATTCAGCCATACTGGACGGAATTCCCCGTTTTATTACTCCATAGATTTCTGAAACAGACTATAACCTTAAAATAATACGATACATAACGCAGGATGCTTTCCTGACTAATACTTCAGCGCTAATAAGCGATGGGAATCACTTCACTATAGATTATGTATAACTTGAATACAATACTTTGCGTGGCTGTTAAATTATTGACATTTAAAAAACGAAATCCTATCCTGGACACTTTGCCTTAGACGAAAAAAATTTGGTAATACATTATGATTTATGATCAACATTATGATTACCGCCTCAGGCTATTTTTCGTGTAACAAATTTAACCTTTTTTAGTTGCCCGCAAGTACTTACTTCCTACTAAAAAAATAGTAATTCAAACTTTAAATAGGATATCTTTAGAATAATTTAAAATCTAGATCAAAATTGTTCTGAATTTAAGGATATAATACAATTTTTTTATCCAAGTAGCATGTCATTCGTTACTAGAATTCTGTCATTTTATTTTTTATGTTACTACGCTTTAAATTACGTCGGTTTTATGAAGCGTTATTATTATAAATAAATAATATGGAAGAGTGTATTTTTGATTTTTATGTTTTAGTAGAAAGTGTAAATAATTACTGATCATTTTGAAATCTAATCCTTCCGTTAATTTTTTTTTATCTTCTAGGTATGTCAGGGACATTCCCGCTATCCGGGAATATAGAAGAATTTAACCATAACCTTTACAATAAAATCGAAATGATTACTCGAATGTCCAAAACACATCCAGAGCTTCCGGGAGTCATTGGAAAGATGAAAGATATTACAAGATTTGATACAGGCTTTTTTGGTTAGGGTCTTCCTGCATTATTTAACAATTTTTAACATAAGTATAAAATTTTTCATACCCACTTTAGTTCTAGAATTAGTTCTCAGGCTCGATATTTTCTCAATAAATTGTCCTATATATCTTACAAATTTCAAATTCAGCAATATAACTAATAGTTTTCTTGGCAGTTTTAAGTAAATTAACACAAGTATATTAGACCGCAACAGGACTTAGTGAAGTAAGTTATAATATTCTAATAAAGGATTTACCATTTTACGCACAAAATTGAGTCTTTTGTTTGACAGTTTTTGTAGAATAGAAAAATAAACTTTGGCCAAACTGCGTATATTTTATTCAGAAATTGTTTCTCATCATCATAAATAACTTTTTTTTTCAACAAAAATGAAAGAAAGACGTACAGGGGTCATTTATCCACTAAAATACATTTTAATAAAAAAATACTATAATGTAAAATAGGCCTGTCTTGTATATATCAAAGTATATACAGTATGGGGTATTTTGGTGATGCATGTATTGGGATCAAGGAAACTATAAGAGATACAAAAATGATTAAATGAACAAAGTTTTACAGAATTTTATTGGTAATTTAAAAACGTTAGCGGCGTGCTTTTAACTTTTTTGGTTTTCGAGATATTTTGAAAAAACTAAAAAGTGGCATTTTCTGTAAAGCCCTGGTATGGGGTATTTTGGTGATGCATGTATTGGGATCAAGGAAACTCTAAGGATACAAAAATGATTAAATGAACAAAGTTTTACAGAATTTTATTGGTAATTTAAAAACGTTAGCGGCGTGCTTTTAACTTTTTTGGTTTTCGAGATATTTTGAAAAAACTAAAAAGTGGCATTTTCTGTAAAGCCCTGTAACTTCTTGATTTGTATTTTGTTTTAAAATCTGTGAACACTTTTTTATAGCCATTTTTTGTGTAGAAAACGGTTATTGCATTAGATTTTAATTACTACGTTTCGGTTATCCTTCACCAACTCTATTTTTTCTTATAGACGCCATATTGGATTTTTGTCTCTTTAAAATAAGCAAGAAAAATCCTATTCATTGATGTATAGGTAACAAGTTTACATTTCCTAAATAAAAACCATCAAAATATTCAAAAATTGATTTTATTCTAGTAGGCTTTGGATCGCCACGGTAACAATATTTTTTTGTAATGTTTAATAAATATATAACGTAGTAATCACAAGAAATACGAAAAAATAATAATAAGCTTTAACTAGAAACATACACATGTACAGAAAAGAATACAGTATTTGGTATATTAAACAAAATGTTGTCCATTTTTAGCAACGCAAGCACGACATTTTTTTAAAACACTATTTGTCGTCTAAGTGTGTTTCTGTTAATATTAGCAAACACTTCCTGAGCTCTCTCTTCGAAAACGGCCAATGTCTCGGGAGGTTCAAATTCAAAAACTGCATTTTTAACGTGCCCCCACAAAAAAAAATACAAGGGTGTAATATCTGGGGACCTAGCAGGCCATGATGTAGGACTACCATCGGAAATTAATTTGTCCCCAAAAGTTCTTCTTAATAAATCTCTGACAGACCTGGAATTGTGGGCTGGACAGCCATCCTGCTAAACCAAACATTATGAAATTCGTATTGTGCTGCATCTCTAATTGCTGGTAGAATTTGGTTTTCTAGCATATCTAAATATCTTTCACCAGTTAAAGTATGCTGGTAAAAAAAATGAACCTATAAGTCGATTACTTGAAAATACAAGATTATGTATAAAGCAGTTAAACCAGCTAATATTAAAAACTATTTTGCCGTAAATGCCACACCAAACGTTCATGCCAAATCGAGTTTGCAACCTACATTATGCCAACAATCTAGGATTCTCTGTTGCCCATTGATGACGATTGTGTTTGTTAAAAATTCCTTCAATGAGCCCTTGAACAACGGTCGGCTTATATGGGTGGTACTTATTTTTCTTTAAAATCCCTTTAAGCGTTGTCCTAGGAATGTCTAGCCCTGTACTGCTTATTCTTGTCGATGAAGTTGGGTTTTCGGTAAAGTAATTTATAACTTGATTGTCACGATTGTTATTGTCTTTGTTATAGTTTTTAGGCCTTGACTGTTCGAAACTTCCACACCTTCTTAAATTAACCACAAGTTTTGAAAAATACCTTTGGTTTGGTTGTTGCCTCTCTGGGTAAGTATCAGCGAAATTATTTAAGGCTATAAGCGCATATCTATTGTTTTTAATATAACACTCCAGCATATCAAATTTCTCTTTGTTGGTATAACGCAAAGTCATTTTTAAGAATTTAAAATAAACGATAACAGAAAATAACTAACAAACTTTGAAACGTTAAAGAATCAAACAGTCCAAAACAAAAAGATAATGGGGATCCAGAGCCTGCTAGAATAAAATCGATTTTTGGACATTTTGATGGTTTTTCTTTAGAAAATGTAAACTTGTTATACATCAATGAATAGGATTTTTCTTGCTTATTTTAAAGAGACAAGAATCCAATATGGCGTCGATAAGAAAATATAAAGTTGGTGATGGTGAAGGATAACAAAAACGTCGTAATTATAATCTAATACAAAAACCGCTTTCTACACAAAAAATGGCTAAGTGTTCATAGATTTTAAAACAAAATACAAATAAAGAAGTTAGAGGGCTTTACAGAAAATGCCACCACACAATATATTTTATGCGGTAGGTACTTCAGTTATTATGATTTTTATAATTGATTTATTTTTAATTGATAAAAACGACTAATTTCTGGTTTGTACTATCCTTGGAATTATCCTATTTGTCATTTTATCGGAATGAGACCCATCTAAAATGATTAGTAGTCAACAAGGGCTTTTCAATTTTATTAAAATCTATAACACTACCTGTACCTTTGTAGGTATACATAAAAGAGACTCCCTCCCTCTCAGTCCATTTTGCAAACTTCTTCTGGAGAAAAGTTATGAATGCATTTTAGACGCAGGCTTGCACCCTTCTAGCCTAGAAGGAACTAACACTGGAGTATTCTTGGGTATATGTTTCTGTGAGACCGAAATCCATTGGTTTTTAAGGGAGCATGTGAAAGCAGCAAACACCATATTGGGGTACGTGTATTAATTTACCAAAAAGACTGTATATTAATAAGCTTCTGAAAACTTAAGGCAAACAAACGAATGCTCATATTTTTTAAGGAGTTTAAACAAAAACTAAGCAAAGACATATTTAAATAAATTCGTGTTTTAAGCCATCTGATTAAAAAACGGCTACGGATTTTATTTTGGATAAATAATAATTGGAAAGTAAAAAAATTGCTACGTTTAGTAACACATATATACCGTATTTGTCTCACCATATTGGATTCCTACCAATATCCTAACCCTAAATTATTTTCACCATTTCTAGCAATCTTAAAGCACTGGCTGCGAACCGCATCAGTTACCATTTGAAACTGAAGGGACCATCGTATATTTCCGACACAGCTTGCAGCAGTTCGACGTACGCCCTAGAGTGCGCTTTCAAAGCTATTAGGATGGGGCAGATTGATTCAGCTATTGTGGCCACCGGTAACTTTATGGTTCCTGGTGGCTGGACTTTATTATTTGCTAGGTAAGGAATTATTTTTACAAGATTTTGATGCTATTATGTTTATTCAAATTATCTATTTTCCTATTAATATTTCGTCACGAATTTTTAGATTGCAGGAATCTAAAAAAAATATTTTTAAAATAAAAACACAGAAATCTATGAAAGTGTAATAAAATCAGATAATGAACTATGTTACCCACACCGACAGACTAGACCTAGCATTTTCTATCACCAGAAAAGAAATAGTAAAACTGAAACAGAATAAAATAATGAGCAGATTTTTAGATGCATTTGGTTCAGAAGAGGTGGATAAAATGACGTCATTTACCCTACTCACTAAAGCCCTATTCAATCAATCAATCAACCCTTTATTGCCTCAATTGAAAAGTATTACAAAAGTCATGATGAGCAGATCGATTTAACTGAAGAGTGAATCTGTTTTCATAAGCATATGTACATACTTCCAAGATATATAAGTCAAAACTTTTGGAATCTATGAAATGAATTATCCAATTATCATTGGACAATAAGCGTGTAGGATGTGTCGCAGTAGAAGCAAGACAAGTTAACATATTAGTTTTAGATGCATAATTTTTACTTCTACATTGGATATGGAGAGGCATCACAACTTTGCCAAGATCGTTTACTTAATCTCCTGTCAAAAAAATGGGCTTTCTAGTATCGAAAAGGACGTTGATTTCAAACAAGAACCAGTAGTCGAAATGGACAATATTGAAATATACTGGGATGTTTTCATCAAATTATCTCTCATCAAAGGCAAACCAATGAAAAAATGGTATTTGTGCTGTTTCAACCACTCCTATCGTAATTACAGCGATAAAACCACTGTACTTTTCTATGTGTACTGTGTTTTCACCCAAAGTATTTTTGTTGGGCGGTTGGGACATCACCATGTTTTCGATGCTATTTCATATTTGCGATTAATTTTTAAGTTCATTGTCAGACTGTAAATTAGGAAAAAATATGGTAAAAAAGATGAGCCGTTACGGAGATACGGCGTTTATGACTAACTTGTATAGAAATACATACTTATTTAATTACTTTTAATCGAGAAATATTATAGTTAAATAAGCTTCATATAAGTAAAAATTATTCGTAAAAATTAATTTTTAATAGTTTATAAGGCAAAATTGCTCGAATTAAAGCTCTCACGAATTTTTCAAATAATAAAAACTTATTTGTATAATGTTTTTTCCGACAAAACGGTACCTTGGGTAAAAATATCCAATGAAGTCACAGTTTCTTGTTATATTATCTACAAGTCCTTTATAAATTGATATTGCAATAACTGATGAGATCATAACCTCCGAAAGGTGATGAAAGAGAAATATCAAAACTTGACATTTGAATTCAACAGGATATATCAGCTGAATAAGTAAGATATATTACCAGTGGTAAGATGGTCGAATGGACTGGTAAGAATATGAAACTAATAGAATTGACACACTAAATAGAAATTAATGTGTAAAAGCAGCAATTCTTGGAATGAATGGCAAGTATAAATTAATAGGTCTTGAATCTTGAAACGAATGACACTGTCAGCTAAAGAAACAACTTTACAATAAATGCTTAGTGACACCTTTCTTTGCAGAGGTCGCAAACAGAAGAATAAGAAAGTTTCACATTTACTTGGTGAATGTCCCGCCGCACAGTGTGGTAAATCGGCCATGTAGTACGACATAATTATTCAAGCATTGTTTTAACGTTTTTTAAATTTCATATAATACTTTTTTAGGATAGGTAACAAAATGTTTTGCAAAAAAAAATGTAAACAAGATGCGGGTTACCAAAATGGCTTCAGTTTTTAATAAAAATGTAATGTTTTGTGTAACTTAAAAACACAATTGATGTCAAAATGCATGAATCATTGCTTTAAACTTATTATTAACTAATAGCTATATGACGCATATAAAATTAAGATAGAATACAAGGTGTCTTGTCAAATATTGCTTTATTTAGGTTATGTAGAATTGTGAGTACAAAATATCATTGAGTTTCTATTCTATTCATTACATAAACAATAGAAGAACTTTTAGACTAAACAATATGTAACATATAATGTTTTAGAAAAGCCCACTACGTATGCACCTGCACCCAAGCACTCCTTAATTTTTTTGATATTGGTAATAAAACATTCAAATAAAAATTAATTAGTTAGGTATACTTTTCGTGATAAATAAATTGTTTTTGTTATTTGCCATATACAATGAAGTCGATATTTTTTAGATATTGCACTTAATATATTTTTATATTTATTTTTGTATTTATTTTATATTTTATATATTGCATTTTATATATTTTTATATTTTTATGAAATTATCTTTACAAAAATGCCAATTACTGGCACTGAACTGGTAGCTTAGGAGATATCTTCGTTTAAGATTTATTTTTGTAAAGGTAGAAAAGTCGTTAAAATTTACCTAATTGATTAGTTTTTTATTTGAAATTTTCATTTCTAATATTAAAAGAATTGAAGGGAGTGTGGTTTTATAAAATTATATCTTAGTTATTTATAGAATTTTAAAAGTGTTATCATTTTGCTTGGAAATAATGTGGCATTATAACTGTTAATTTAGTTTTAACACGATGTGGCATGTAAAACTTCTACCGAGGGATAAAATATCCATATTTTTAAAATGGGTTCGCCATCTTGAACTTTAAAAAGATGACAGCTGTAATACAAAATTCCGAAATTTTGTACCTTAGTCTTTGCAAAATGTTTACCGTAATTACACTCGGACGATTATTTGCAAAGTTCTGGTCATATAAACATCGTGCAGTTTTTTTTGGTGCAGTCAGTAGTAATTAAGGAGCCATAGTTAAAGCTATATAAATCCCGAATGGGCATCTATGAACAGCTAATTTTTTGGTTTTTGGTTAAAAGGGATCCTTTTTCTTATTTTTTATATAAAAATTAAACTAAACTTCAACAACCTTTTTTTTGCATGCTCTACAAGTTAAAAAAAACTACCTAAATATAGTAATACCTAAAAAGACCCAAATTTACTGAGGTAAGGGCTTTAATATTTAAAAAGTTTTAATACCGTAGAAAACTTTAATTATAAACAGTAGTCATGTAAGAAATTAGAAAAACATTTGCTATGTTTAGTATCAAATTTTCTGTTTTGAAAATGATGTATAGAAACATGTTAATTTCAGATTTAAAATATTTACTAACTTTAAGGCTTCCCCTCCGAGAACTGCAATTATAATTTTGTTTCTCAATTGCATTTTTCTATTATTAACACTATCTTAAATATAGATTTTTAGAATATGTTAAGAATATTGCAAAATTACATTTGGGACTTATGTCGTGCTAGACGGCCGATTTAACTCACTGTGCGCCGTCTTACCATGAGTCAGCGGATACTTCATGCTGGAGGTACGATGAGCTATAATTACCAGCTTGCCGATAATTGAGTTGATTAGTGAACTAGGATTCTTATTGATCCACGCTCTTCAACTGTAGAATACAAAACATTTTTAACTGATCCATGTCTCGCGGAAAAATCTAAACTACATAGGGCTAGAAAATCTGCTTTATCTGTATATATGCTGAAAAATGTCTTTGAGGTCAATGTGAGATTAAACTGTGCCTTAAAAATATAAGTATTATATACCTGTTGTATTTTATTTAGTATACAATTAGGTTTCTCATTTATGTTAATTATTCTTGTTAATATGAATATTTTAGATTAGGAGTATTGACTACGGAAGAGCACTGTAGGCCATTTGACATAGACGGTTCAGGCTACATCAAGGCAGAAGCTGCCATCGCCATTTTGCTACAAAAAGCCAAGAACAGTAACAGAATTTACGCAAGGGTAGTTCATGCTAAGGCCAACTGTGACGGATATAAGGAGCAAGGCATTACTTATCCCAGTGGCCTCATCCAGTATAATCTACTGAAAGAAATATATACGGAGTGTGGAATAAGGCCTTCAGACATGAGCTACATTGAGGCTCATGCCACAGGTAATATTTTTAGCATTATACAACATTTTTATCGCTATCATTACGGTAATGTTTTCTGCAGAATCACGAAAATGACTGCAGCCATCACCACGCTTTGTAAAAGTACACGCATTATTACACTGTAACTATACCAATACAGAGACAAAAATTTAGATTGAATAAATTACTGAAAAATTATGGTTAATCCCTTGAGAAGACAGGCTTTTTCATGATACGCAAGAATCACATATAAAAGCAATTGTCAAATTTTATATTTTCGGTATCTCCAGACTTTCATTTAAAATATAAAAAAAAAAATTGTTAAAACTGTTTTATCTTAAGTTCTTTGTTACTTCGTACCGAGTTTAGAAAAACACAATTGGGGTTTATCTCAAAAAAAACACTGTTCCCTCGGAACAGAAAACTTCCTAACATATTATTTTTGAAATTTGCAAAAATATAATATTGGGTGAATTTGTAACAATAAACTGGTATATATCATATTGTACCCATTATATAGACTGTCTCTAAATGTAGGTACCTGAGTTACGTCACCTTTGTTACTGGCACTGTTGTAAAAAAAAAACAAAAATTGACAACTCCGGACCAGAGGCACGTTTATTTACTCACCTACCAGTTGTTCAATTGTTGGACATTGTGCATAAAAAACGAAATTTATAAGGTGAGTGGCAAAATTCTTAGCCTACTATGTGCTTACCTTATAAGTAATTATTATTAAAACAAATATTTATCCTATATCATTAAAAAATGTGTCAAATGTCTTGGTTCTTGCATTAACTTTTAGAGACTCTTTATAGTTGGTTAAGTAAAATTACTGATTTTCTTTTAAGTTTTCACTATCTAAAACAGCATGCAAATAAGCATTAAAAAGATCAACATAATTCGAATTAGGTTATGTTATGTAAGGTAGAAAAGCAAGGGAAGTTTAACTACTCTGAACGACATAAGTCCTATATTAAAGATTTCATAACTTATGGAATATAAAAATAAATTCTAGAAATTTGGTAAATCAGGTGACACAAGATGTACACAAACTATGCGAATAACCTATCTATTTTTTATTTTCTTAGATATTCTTGAATATGTTTTTTAGCATTTTTAATTTTTAGGTACCACAGTTGGTGATCCAGAAGAACTAAATAGTCTGGACAAGTTTTTCACTCCAGGAAGAAACACACCTTTATTAGTAGGATCTGTCAAATCGAACATCGGACATTCTGAACCTGCATCGGGCTTGTGTTCTCTGGTTAAGGTATCTATAGGGTTTCTGTGAATTTTTTTTTAGAATTAGTAAAATTTTAGTTAAAATTTACTTATTGAGTTAAGAAATGGTAGATAAAGAAATTATGAGCAGAAAACTTTGGTTGTGTTACAAATGCCTTTGAAAATTAACTCATATACATGCAAATTAAGAAAGATACTTTCTAATGCCATTGAAAACACTTACCACTGCTTATATTTGTATACTTATATATACCAAATCTGTTTTTAATTTTAACTGCACTTTTCTACAAGACTGTAAAAAATTTAAATACCTACAAAAACAAATTTAAAAAGTGTGAGTTGTTTTTGGCAAAATTGAAAATGGCATTTAAATATGAAATATATAGAGGGTTACTACCCTTTAAAAGAAGTAAACCTGCGAAATTTATCGACAATCAAAAAAAAACTTTACTTTATACAAAGCAGTGACGGCTTCTCAGGGGCGGCAGGGTCGGCCGGGCCGTATAGAAAATATACAGTGAAAATTATCCTTTTAAAAAAGTAAATATTTTTCAAAATTAATTTTCCAAACATCCTAAAAACGGACAAAACTAAAATGTAGTTTAGTATTTCCTAGACACATAGCAAAATAGGTAAGTATCCCTATTATCGTTGCTTGACTAACATACAAATAACGCCATTAACAGCAGTCCGCGGGCCACCGTCTACAGATATTCTAATATATTTATTATAGACCGTGGCTCGGCCAGCCGATTCCATCATCTCATATGTTAATTGTAGTCACGAAATGTGAAGTGAATATTTTAAAATATCATTTGCAATTTGTTTTATAAGTCGGCCGGCCGCATCGTGGCACTTGCTGGACAATATATTTTATTGGTTGTTTATGTAGCTCTCACTTTGGCATCTATAACATGGTAACAGCCTATACTGTGACCGGAAATGTGATTAAAGTAGCTATTGTTTTTATTAATTCAATTACAAGTATTAAATTTCCTTTACCTCGGTATTATTTGCTCTAAGTAGAACTGATTTTTTTTGCAGGTTCTTTTAGCTTTTGAGGCAAACACAATTTCACCCAATATAAACTACAAAACTCCGAGGCCGAAGCTCTATGGCATTTTGGAAGAAAGAATAGAAATCGTAGTAGAAAATACTCCTTTCAGAGATCAAAACGGATTAGCAGGTGAAGTGTATTTTTAGAAGTGACTATTAATGAGTTTTGTGAAAGTTGATTTATTGAAAATAAAATATGTTACAGGTAAGCTTAAGCTTTGCTTTTTCCAAGTTTCTTTTGATTCTCTAACTTTCAAATACTGTCGTGTTTTAAAATTAATTTTTCTATTTTGCAATCATAAACACGCCTTTTCGAATCTACTTTTTTTCTTTACAACGTTGGCTACCTAAAGTCATTGCCACCTCGAATTTGAAACTTGTTACGTCTCAAATTGAAAAACAGAAATGGCGAGCGTGTGATTGTCACTTTTAAAATGCATTGTCACTTGAAATGTTGAAAGTGTTCAACAGCAAATATATAGTAAAAAATAAAGTGCACCAAATAGAAAAAAAATAGCGTAAAAGAATATAATCTTACTCGACCTTCAGAAAAATTCGCCAGCGCCTCGTTTTCTAAATCATGTCATGTCATGTCTCATAAAACTAGTGTTTTAATATACTATTTCAAGGCACGTTTTTTTTAAACATTTGTGATATAAGGCACTTTTTACAAAATTTAACAGTGCTTTTCCTCTCAGATTCATATGTGATCGTAAAAAAAAACCTTATATAATTTTACTTGTTTGTTATTTAGGTGTCAGTAATTTCGGATTTGGTGGTGTTAACGTACACGTAATATTGAAGCAATACCACAAGACAAAAAATGACAGAGGTATTCCCGCAGATGATTTGCCAAGACTGATTTGTATCTGTGGACGCACAGAAGGGGCGGTGGATGCTCTTCTAAATGATGTTATTAATAAATTTGATGCTGAGCATATTGCACTGATACACAATATTTTTAGGTAAATTTTATATATATATATATATATATATATATATATACATATTTTAGGTAAATTCCTATACCAAATACAATTAAAAAAAATCGGTACATTTTCTTTACCCGGAATTTCCCGGGTAGCGAATTTTTCTATTTATTAAGTATAGTGATATGTGATTCAATTTAGGTTTCCTCATAATCATTTAGTAACACATACAGTGACAGCAAATTAACTGGAAACGATACCTTACCAAAATCTGAACTATTGCTAGTAAGAAATTGGTTTAACATATTTCCAATATTAAAATTATTGTTAGGGTGTACATCTATTATTATCGCTTTAAACAACCTTATTAAGTTTAAAAAATGATTTATTCATTACAAAATTCGAAGAACACTACAATTTTAAGCGGTAAACTAATTGGAAACGTATTTTTGAATCAACATTTTTTAACAAGTAGGCCCATTTTAAAATTGAAAATCAACATTTTCTATCAAGAAGGCTTATTTTAAACCTGATAATCGTTACCATAGATTTTTACTGAGTTGTTGGCTTCCGTTCCTGACAATAATTTAATGTTAGTCTTCATTCTAATTTCTGCAAATATGGGTCCTCGAAAAAGTTGTAACGAAAATGAACGACAAGTCATTATTAATCTGCATAGATGGTTAATCATTCCAAAAAAGCGGTGCTTAACATTGCTCATCATGTTAGGATTCATGGAACCACTAGAACTCTTCCTAAGAAGCGACGTCCCAGAAGTCCCAAAATGTTCGCATTTCTAAGGCAGACCCTCACAAATCAGCAGTTGATATTTGGAAAGAAATTTTTGTTGAAAATCCAAGGGAATTTAGTGTTCGAAGTGTTCGTAATCGTTTGAACGAGGCACAATTTTTTGGCAGGGTACCAAGGAAGAAGTCTCACCTTTCTGAAGTGAATCGAAGGAGCCGTTTGGAATTTGCTAGAAATCACCTTTCACAATCCAAGGTAAATAAGTTTGGTTCTGATGGAAAACGTTTTGTTTGGTGTCCACCAAATAAAGAATTTAACCCGCGCTACACCAAGAAAACAGTGACATTTGGTGGTGGTTGTATCATGGTATGGGGCTGCTTCTCTTGGAATGGGGTAAGCCATCTTTACAGAAAAACTGGTACTATGGATCAGTATGAATACATTAACATACTGAAAAACGTGATGCAACCATATGCAGAAGAAAGTGTATCAGTACTTTGGACATTCCAACACGATAATGATCCAAACCCCGCTGCTAGGACTGTCTGGCTTCAGGATTAAGGCCGGGACACACCTATCATGCACCCTTCCGATCCAGCTCCGGCCCGATGTTGCCATAAGAATCGGATCGGTGCTGGATCGGAAAGGGGTGAGCACATATGTCATACACGCTTCCGGCTCTTTTCCGATTTCCGACTCCTTTCCGATTTCCGGCTCTTGCTGACAGTCTCGGTTCAAACAATATCGAGGAAAGTTCTATTGTGCAAAATGTTAAAAAATTTTAGCAACTGCGATTTAACCATGGTGGCACTTTGTTTAGAAGAAGAGGATGAAGAAAATCGGATTTCATGGAGAACAACAGAAAACGTAAATTTTGGGTACATGCTGCTTGGAAAAGAAGATCTGCAGAAGGAGAGTTTTTCACACTTTTACCTCATTTGTTGGACGACGAGGTAAAATTCTACCAATATTTTAGAATGTCGATGACGGCGTTCGACCTGTTGGAACTTAAACTTCAAGAAAAATTGTCTAAGCAAGACACCTATTTTAGAAAAGCCCTCACTTCTAGACATCGTTTGGCAGTTTTTTTGAGGTAAGATACTTAGATTTACTTATCCTTTTATTTTTTTAAAATTAAATTTGAAGAATTGGGGGTACAGTAAAAATAAAGGAAAACAAAAAATAAAGAAAAACATAAATAAAACGATGTATTTATTGCTATGAAAGTTATAACACGGATTTCAACCTTACTTAAATTGATACATTGAAATGTTGCTGTTTTCTTTTGTAGTAATGGCGGGCGATGTTGGTGTTACTTGGCTTGGAAAATGAGGTTCATATACATCTGCACACGATCCATCTTCTTCTGATAGTGTGATCTGCATAGGCGTTGAGGCAGAGGACGTTTGGGCTGATGATGTTGACGGATACACATGCTCATATGTCATTCTTTGTTGACTATTCGCTGAGCATATTCGTACTCTTGCACTACATTAAAAATCTTACCTTTTGCAGCAAGTAGCCGCATGGGATCGAGCAATTTATATATATATATATATACAGGATGTTGTTCAGAATTTTGACTTCTTAAATTTGACTTATTTCTATAGCCAAAATGTACGCCATTAGCTGAGATGAAGCAGACTCTTGAGATTTCATTTCAGTATTTAGGAGCTTCTGTTTACGTCCTGCATATGAAGGCCTTTTTTCGGCTGAAACTGGATTGGCTGGAGTTGAGGCCTGTGGTAACGGCGAGGATTTTCTTTTCAGGTTCATCAGCATTGTTAAAATCTGAAGTTGCTGCGTGTGATTCTGATCTTGTGATTCATAATCGGTGTCAGGTGCATCATCATCGTCTTTTTCATCCGGAACGTTACTTAATCCTTTCCGCTCGGCGAGATGAGGAATTAAGAAGTCAAGGATAGCCTCATACTTGTACTTAGTGGTTAATGTAGCCGCTTGTCCAGATTTTGTTTTCCTTTTTTGTCGAGCTCAAAATCTCGAATCCCGTTCCATTTTTTTTTGCATTCGTCCTCTTGACCTGCAACAATTTGTTATATGAAAGTTTATTGTAACAAAAAAAAGATTAAAGATAAAAAAGAGGTTACCAAGAAGAAATCAAAGTTATGTAAGGTTTAGTCTTGAATATTCATTAAATTCATTGCATTCGTTTCAACAACAAAAATCAATTTTTCATGAAAGTGATCTTAACAACTAGGCCAATGAGGGAAATTTCTTAAACAGTATTTTTTTTTGAAAAGATTGTGAGGTGCAGATTAAGGATCCGATTTTGCAACTGCGCGGTAGGTGGGGCAACACCATCCAAAATGGCAGTTTCCGCGATTTTTTACGTTCTTTGGCTTTTTCCGTTAACTTAATCTACACCTCAAAATCTAGCGATTCCAAAAAGAATTGCTGTTAAGAGAAATTTCCCATTTTTACCCATTTTCTAAACAGTTTGAATGGCCCAAACCAAGGCGTAAACTACTACTGGAGATTCGTTCAAGACGATATCCTTCAGCTACAGGTTGGGAAGAAGTACTGTTTGTTCTATTGTTCATCATACAAGCAGAGCAGTGATTGAAGTACTTTTAAACGAAGTGATGCCAGTTCCGGATGAGGCAAAGTGGAATGAAATAGCAGCCGAATTTTGGGAGAGGTGGCAGTTTCCCAACTGCATTGGGGCAATGGATGGCAAGCACGTGACGATACAAGCCCCAAAATTGTCGGGAAGTCTTTACTGGAACTATAGGAAAACGTATTCCATTGTTCTTCTAGCTCTAGTTGATCCTTGCTACAATTTCATTTTAGTTGACGTGAGAAGCTACGGAAAAAACTCAGATGGTGGTATTTTGTCAAATTCCAATTTTGGAAAAAAACTATTCCGACATGAACTCAATATACCAGAGAAAAAGTGTCTTCCAGGGACAGACACGGAACTTCCCATGGTTATAGTCGCCGATGAAGCTTTTCCTCTCTCTATCAACATCATGAGACCATTTCCTGGGAAAAATTTGACTGACGAGCAGAGAATTTTCAACTACCGTTTAAGTAGAGCAAGAAGGATATCCGAAAATGTTTTTGGCATTTTGGTGCAAAAATTTCGGATGTTCATGAGACCCCTTCAGGGAAATCCTGATAACATAACGAGGGTCGTATTTGCAGCATGCATCTTACACAACTTTATTCGAAAAAACGAAGGATACAATGTGCCGAATTTAACTGATAATAGCGATGACACGACTCGAGAGGGATCTCGTCTTCAGGACTTTCCTCGTCGCCGAGGAGGGGAAAATCGCGAAGCATTTAATTTGAGAGAGCAGTTTAAACAATTTTTTATATCCCCAGAGGGTAGCGTGGAGAACCAAGAACGTCGGGCCCTCATAATTTAGTTTGATTGATATTGGTATTTTGCTATCGTTTTGATTTAGTACTAACCGCTACTATATGCAATGTACTTCTTATTCAATAAAATTTTCATCTTCGTTTCATTTAGCAAATATTTTACTTTTTGTCCCTTTTTGTAAGGTAGGTAGGTATCTGATTTTAGAAAAATACAATAAATTAACAACAGTTAAGCATTTTTCACGCTTTTTTGTAACACTCTGTATAAGCCAATTTATTTTAGGATTGTAGTACATTTATCCTCATTAACATAACGTCAATCAGATTTTTTATTGAATTAACGAAATCGAATACCGGAGTATTAAATGGACACCCTGTATATTTGCCGAACGTATACCGTACCTATTAACCTACAAAAGCACAGGTACCTACCTATATCAATAACTTTACATAATATAATAATAATGTAATGAGCTAGGTATTTATTTTCTTACCTTCAACATTTAATTCTTTCGCAACTTTTTTCCAAATTACGTCTTTGTAGTCGGAGTTTCGGTACTGTTCTTTTGTTTGATCGTACAGTACTGGATGCTTCCTCACTTCTTCAATCAGCTCCTCCGGTTTTATAGCAGCCATTTTTTTCAATTTTAGTGAAAACAAAATTACTAACACCACACGAAACTTTAAACACAAAAGAAAATATCAAACTACACGTGTCCTGCAGTCGGTAAGCGAATAGACTGCACAATCGGACGTGCATCGGAGGCAGGAACGTAGTCGGGTTCAGTGGGGACCGGGTATGCTCCGGAAAGGTGTGAACTACGGCGTTCGAATTGCAATACCATTTCCCTCTCAGACACTCGTCCGACAGTATGATCATAGTCGGATCGGAAGGGTGCATGATAGGTGTGTCCCGGCCTTAATAATGTAGATGTTTTACAATGGTCATCTTATAGTCCAGATTTTAACCCAATAGAAAATCTTTGGATGATAGTTAAAAGGAAATTAGCTTCAAGAACTTTCCAAAATTTGGACGAAGTATTCGAGGGTACGAGAGAAGCTTGGACCACTATTTTACTAGAGACTTGTAGAGGTCTAATACAGTTCATGCCTAGGAGGTGTTTAAAAATAATTGAAGCCAATGGATTCAACTAAATACTAGATACTCCATTGAGACAAATACGTATTAGTTAGAAAACGTTGATTCAGAAATACGTATTTAATTAGTTTGCGGCTTAAAAATGTAGTGTTCTTCGAATTTTGTAACGAATAAACTATTTTTTAAACTTAAGGTTATTTAATGCGATAATAATAGATATACACCCTAACAATAGCAACAATGATTATAATATTCGAAATATCTTAGAACAATTTCTTCTAGCAACGGTCAGATTTTCGTAAGGTATCGTATCCAATTAGTTTGCCGTCACTGAGTACTGCCTTTTCTGCAAACATTTTTATTGGGAGCCCTTTTTTCCACCATATTGGATTTGTACCATTTTTTTTCCCATTTCTACTTATGCTACACTTGAATTTTTAATATACTATTATATAATATAATTAAAAATAAATTGAATAAGAAGTTTTTTTATACGAGTTTTTTCAAAATTTCTGTTTACGTTTTCTGTTATGTAGAATCCGTACCAAAATTTTAAATTTAGTGTATCTCTATATCACATGTAATTTTTGGGGAAATTTAAAGTAAATTGTATAACAAGGTTTTTTACGTTGATTTATTAGGCATTTTATTTAACCTACATTTTGTTCCGCCATCTTAAATTTGTACCAAAGTTTTAACAGTTTATCCTTATATTACCTCAATTTTTGCGCAAAATTTAAAATTAATCTATTAAACTATTTTTTTAGGCTGTTTTTTAAAATAACTTATTAGCCCAGTCATTTTCTTTTGCCTCCTTGGATTCGTACCAAAATGTTACCAGTTTATTCTTAAGTAACACTAAATTCTTGTGCAAAATTTGAGGTAAATTGGATAAATAATTTTTTAGTAACTATTTTTTGAACATTTTACTAGGCTATTCAACCATATTGAATTTTTACCAAAATGTTAGCAGACACATGACTACTCATTTTTGACCAAAATACTAAAAGGTTAATCGGGTTTGCCTAGAACAGACAGACAGACCGACAGATATACTAGTAGAATGGAGATATCATCTAGGGACCCTAAAATGTGAAAATCTATAAAATCCTGGAGGGGTGATTTTTCACTACTACAAACATCTTATTCGGATGGCATTTTGAATTTTCATCACAATTTTACCAGTTCATCTGCATATCACACTTAATTCTAGTACAAAATCTGAAATCAATCTAATAAGTATTTTTTTTTAGGTTAATTGTTTCAATATTTTATTAAGCCGTCACTTTTTTTGGCCATCTTGGATCCGTACCAAAATTTTCATTTCTACGTAGTAGTGATTTTGGTGAAAAGTTTGAGAGAAATTGGATAAATAGTTTTTATTAATCTTTTTTTAACATTTCTATAGGTCTCCATTTTGTCCCACCGGATTGGATTCTTACCAAAATATTACCATTTCATCTCTAAACGACCCTTAATATTTAACCAAAATTTGAAATCAATCGCATAAGTAGTTTTTTAGTTATGTCGCGAATAGACCGACAAACAGGAAGACAGACGGACAGACAGACCGACGGAATGAAGAAAACATGTTTTCGGCATCTAGGGACTCTAAAACGTAAATATCTAAACAAAATCTCGGAGGGTGGCTCTTTTATGATTAGAATAATTTTTTATAAAAAAATAAAAACCAGAGCATAATTATTTGCCTGATGGCAAAACGTCTCTTTCTTTACAATATACTTGTTAATGTATCGACACTTTTTATAATATTTGTATATTGTAAATTTTTTATCGAATATATATATTTTTAATATTTCAAAATGGTTTAAATTCTATTTAACAAAATAAAAATGTAATGAATGAACCGAACAATAGTATGATAATCGCATATAATTTGTATTGGTAGTTCAATAAAGTAATTTCTTACTATTTTCTTATTGTTAGATAAACATTTTTAGTTAAGAGTATCTATATATTTAAATGGATCATTTTTTAAATATCCTTATTTTATCATGAGGGTGACAAATGTTCTCAATGAAAGTACAGTTTTTTTTTTGTATAATTATGAATAAAGTCAAAACGTATTTGAGATTCTCATGAGTCAGACGATATTAGCTAACCGAGAATTTCTGCTCGTTCAAAACTGCGAAATTTAAACATTGTTAATTTTAAACCCTATCTGAGATTGTCTAATTTATGTTTCAGGAAACCCATAAGAAATCACATATACAGAGGTTATGTGGTAGTATCGAAAAAAGACCTAAATAAGAAGTCGGTCAAATTTTTAAATACTAGTAAGACAGCTTTTCTCATTTGTTTTGGTGGACTACCAAGAATAATAGGAAATTTGTTACATGACCTACTACGGTTCCCTCTGTTGGCTAGTTTCAACCAAAGGTAGGCATTTTAAAGTTGAATTTTAAAATATAAAAGCCATGAAGTGTTGTTGCCTCTAAGTAGGTAGACTAAATAATCGTACATTCAAAAAGAGGAATCAAAATAAATATAACCCTGAAGATTAAACGAGGTATGTCAAAAAGTCGTAAATTGATTTAAATAAATAAACAATTTTTATCTAGACATTAGACAATCTGTTGATGTGTAACGTATTAACAGGTAGCACATTTTTGCCCTACCCTATTAACTGCAAAAAGTCTCTGAATGATCTAAGATATCCAAGATAAATAATATTTATCATTAAATTCGTTTGCCTAATAATATTCTTTTTTCAATTTCAGATTGATAGACTTTTTCACCAAGAAGGAGCTTGACCTTAATGCTATAACATCTAACTCGCTTGGTCCCAACGTTTACCAATTTCTCGTTGGTTTCCTTTATCAAATAGTATTGGCTGAATTGCTGAAGGAATTAAAAATAACGTGCCAATTTGTGTCTGGTCATTCATTTGGAATATTTGCGAGATCTTACTTTGAAAATTCTCTAAAGTTGGACGAATTTTTAGAATGCATTTATACTATTGCTAACTTAGCCAATGAAATGGAAATTATTAAGAATGAAGATGGAATTATTGACAATTTCACAAAATACAGTAAGTTTATGGATCAGAGTAGTCAATAACGAATGTATTTTTTTCTGTTATTATTTATTCTAATTCTAATAAATTGAAACAACGTTCTAAAATAATTTATATGTACATGGTATTAATAATCTTTACATACATTTAAAAGAAAAATATATTTATTCTCAGGTTTCGCTATTCGCATCCACTTGACCAATTTGGATACATTTAAGCTTCTATCCACAGACATCTTAACTGAACTTATTATTGATTACAATTTTTACATAAGACACTGGCGGAAAGTCAGAACATAGTTGTCCCATACCTGAAGCGAAAAATGTGCGTATTTGTTTAAAAATTGTTATTTTATACCGTCATAAAGACCTGAGTATCCATTTGTCCTTAACGAATCTTAAAAGGAGGGAAATAATATGAATCAGACGGCAACGTTGCGTTATGTCGCATTTGTTGGCCTACGTACTCGAAGACTCTCGAATAAATCAACGGTTTTCACATCCTTTGATGTCTGTCGTCTGGATTTAGGTTAACCCGTTTCTACTCATTAACAAAATTAAGGGGTCGGTCAAGAACATTGACACGATGTTAAGTTTATCTCCTTTGGAAGGGATTATTAGATGCTTCATCGTTTTGATTATTGTTTAAAAGTTGAAATATATCCTAGTATAAATATTTAATTATTATTATTAGGAAAATACAAAGACATTTGTAATTATCAAAACCGTCAAGTCTTGATGGGATGCCTTTATAGTTTTCAGGTGCAATTTTAAAATTATAGTTACTGTCGAATTTCAATGGGGTCTTACATGCTGCTTTTATTTTAGAAACCACATTACTAAATGAGTTCGAGCGAATTCTAGCTTTCCCTAAACAAGATAATGGATTTCTCAGTCACATAATTTCTCCTGAATATTTAGTTAAAGCCATCTTAGATTCTCCACAATACCAGTTCCCTAAATTACCGAAAAATGCGGTCGTATTGGAGATAGGACAAAGTTCATCAATTACAAGAAAACGATACAATATTATAAATTTGGATGGCCAGTGTGATGTATTACGGGTTCTGGAGGTAATAGGAAGGTAAATATTAAATAAATTATTTCAATTTCAACACTATTGAAATTATGACTTTACTTACACTATACCATTAGCGAGCGGAGGCGAGCGTGCCGCCGATGGATCTGTGTTAGGCGCTCAAGGTCCCTGGCTTGATTACGGGCTGAGGCAGACTTTGTTAAGAATACATAATGCGCTCGCCTTCTGATGGGTTGGTGGTTGCGCGCTCCATCAGTAATACGCTAAAATCACCTCTCAAATAGCGTCGTTCGGAATCGGCGATAAACTGTAGGTCCCATATACCTGTGTAAATTACAGCTAAGACACATAGCATAGGTATATGCGAGAGGTAGGCCGATATCCAGCAGTGGGTGAAAGGGCTGTTGATGATGATGATACCATTAGCGGATGATTCATAAAGATACCCAACTCTGAATAATAAATTACAAATTATAATTAAAATATTAAAATATGTATACTTAAGTCTTAAAAAACCCTTTCTTTCAGTTATTAGTTGTTCAATTATGCATTTCAGTTTTCATCTTACTCTCTTACACATGACTTCCAACAAATATAGGGGAGGTCAAAATAACTCTAGATGGTCATAGCAAAAAAAATTGTAAAGTGCTCCTTAATGGATATACGGCCCCAAAAGTTACCCATTTTGTTTTCCGCCCTAACTTTTCAAGCGACTTGTATAATTTAAAAAAGTTTTAATATTTTATGTAGACCAGGGAAGTCAGGAACAGACTTACCACCACACTCCTTGGGCCAAAATTTTGGCAGGTGTTATTTTGCTGAGCTGAAAACTGGCTATTTCTCTTTAAAAAGGGTACTCTATATTTGCTTCGATAAAATCAGTAGTTTTGGAAAAAATGACGTTTTTGTATAAGCTTTGAGTTTCGAAATTTATTTAATAATTAAGTTTATTTGAGCTATTTAAACACAATAACTAATTGAATAACTAATAATTCGCTTTAAAACAATTCAATTTGTTATTATTACATCTCACTAATACCTACAAGCATCAAACTTATAGACAAGCACTAGGTCACAAAAGAACTTTCGAAAGGGTTTATCGTAGCTTAAGAGAAACAGGCAAAAGTTAAATTATAAAAGCTACTTAAAAATGAATCTTTTGATATTTCGAAAAAATATAAAAGTATTGTTTCTGCTTGTTTACTTAAGCAGATTTTGGAAATGGACGCCCTGTATATATTTCCTTACCCGACAGATGTTTTCTCATTTTTTCGTTTCATTTCAACATTCCAGGATTGTCTTGAATTTCGTTGTTATGGTGTGTTATTCTTTCTATCAGGTCTTCCTTTTTGTGAACTGGTGTCGAATATACAACCCTCTTTAAAATTCCCCATACAAAGAATCCAGTGAATGTCGGGCGACCTTGGTGGCGAGAAAATTAGCCCACCATGGATAGATCAACTATCCATCGATCAATAAAAGTGTTTGATATGAGCGCTGATGAACTAAATTACTAAAATGAGGTGGTGTATCGTTCTTCATAAACCGCGTCTGATTTCTAATTTCCATTTTCCAAAACCGTTCAAGTTTTATTACAAGAATTGAAAATACAAGGCAGCATTTAATCTGTCTACAAAAAAGGACGGTATAGTGAGGTTTTGTATTTCGCTTATAAATTGCTATTTGCTCTCTGGTGAATGTGTTGCGAGGCCTCCGCTGCATGTGTGACTCTTATTCAGTGTTAAATCCCGGCAAAACTTCAGGCCAACCCTGTGGTAAGGTCGCTGCTTACGGCGGGACCTAAGGCTGCAGCCCCATAAACCCACCCTTAATCCAGGCTTGCGCACTTCTTGGAGGCCCTTCCCCACCACGATGCTTCAAAAACCTTCCTAAAATGGATTAGCAAAATATTACTTACTTTTAGCATTTATTTTAAATTTTACTTGTCTTTTTACCTGCTTCTGTTAAGCTACTATCAATTTTTGCCTCTACAAAATTGTTGAGAGTGCTTGTTTATAAATGTGAGGATATTCCCTATAGGAATAATGTACTATCAATTAGTTCTTGTGCACTCAATGAATTAGATAATTTTGACAAGTGTTTTTATTAACACATTGTTAAAGAAATAGAAACTGGTGTTTTAGTGCAGTATTCTGATGTATTATTTGAATAATGTGTTATAGAAAAACCTGATTTTATCGAAAACTAGGACTATTTTAATTGAGATCTTTATACAACGTTGCTAATTCTCTCGCTTATCTTGTAAATTTCACGAATTTCATGAACTGTCACTAATATACCTGATATGATTTCCTTAACTTGCACGTTTTTCTATAAAATATCTTCCTGATTTAGTCAGCTGTTAGGTGGATCAACAAAAGAAAGGTCAAAGGCTACTTTTAAATAGATCATTTTGGCTTGGATGGCTGAAAGGCAGGTTGTTTTACAAACAAACAAATAAAAGTATGCTTTATCGCCGCAGGAAAATTGTTAAAATTTTATGGAGAAAGCGAAATTTACCTTAAAAAAAATAACAAAACAATAAAAAACAAAATATGAATCGAAAAAAGAATCATATTTTTCGATAGGTCAATGCATATACGTAAACGTATGTAAGTAATGATGCTATAAAACCATCACGAAAAAACACTCGTTAGGACATAACATTGCCGTAAAGCGGTTAATGAATCTAGGTGACTTTAATAATAAGGAAATAAAGAATACATAATAATATGGAAGGTGAATAATTTTGATGACATTGAAATTAAAATTACGCGACTTTAGACTCTATTTTGTTATCGTTATACAAGCAAAATAAGTGAAATTAAACAAAAAGTATACTGAACTAATATAGTAATTAAAGTATATTAAAAAAATAATCTAATGCGTAACGAAATAATTAATTTTAACGGACTATCAGACAGTTCATTCCCCTATAAAATAATTTTCAAATTCTATGCTCGCAGCTGGAACATGACCCCCAAAAAGATTTAAGTAAACAAACAAAAACATTTCAATGAGACTTACTCATTAGAAGAATCATCAACGTAGTAAAAAGATCTTTCAATGAGGTACGCTTTGGTTTTTTTTTTTCGAAAGAGAGCAAACCTGGGGATAGTTTTTAAATGTACTGGAAGACGATTGTAAAGTTTTATGGCGTTGTAACTAACTAATTTTTTTATTAATTCTGTGGAAGGAATGGGAAGGTATATGTGATGCCTAGAGTTTCTGGTAGGATATACATGTTGGGTTTTTCCGGGAAAGTGTTAATATTTCATATTTTTTGAAATAGTATTGGCAGTGAGCTCTATTATTTAGAACAAACAAATTGCGAATCGCTCTCTTTCGAAGCCTAAAAATACTAAGAAATTGCTGGGTGGTACAGCAGCCCCAAAAGGGAAGGCAATAGCCGAGAAGGGATTCAAATAGAGAGAAATAAGTAAGTCTGGCAGAAGACACGTCCAGTTCTTTTGAAACTGACCGAATGAAAAAGCAGGCGGTAGAAACTTAGATAAGGTGTTCATATGCTTAGATCGTTTTAGGTTGTTATTTATATTCAAATCCAAGAATTTAACCGACTCAACGTATTTAATATTGCTGTTAAGTAGCTGAAGTGGTTGTAAAGTCTCCTTATAAGATAAGGCCAGAATGAAGCAAAGCAAATTGGAATCGGACCAATCCTTACTCATAACAAGGTCGTTGGAACTATTAGAATGTAAAGACGTTGTATCAAAATCACTCAAATTGTTTTGCCTGGTGCGACATATTTGCACTTTACGTTACGTTATATGTGAAAAGATATTCCTTTTTCTTTAGAAAAGTTCGTCTTTCTCCTTTTACTATTACAATGTCCCCTTCTGGAGAGCAGATTCGAACTTACTATTCATTTTTCTTTCCCTTACTTTTTAATAAAATAATGGTCATATTCTCGCCTGAAATTTGCTGATTCCCTTAAGCTAAAATAAGCGACCTTTCTTAAAATTTATTCTTCATTGTCAATATTTTTTACAGGGTACTCCTTCCGGCTATGTATAGGAGGCCGTTTTTACCCCTCCGCATTTTTTATTTTAAACAAAATGTCTGGTTTTTCTATGAACCGTTTATCGGGTTTATATGGTCTGATTTAACATGTACTAATACCTGACCATTTTGTTGATGTAGCTATCCTGAGATGAGCTCCATTCAAGATTTCTGCTCCTTTTGGATTTATGTAGAGTGTACATACAAATATTCATTTTTCTTATAGTTTAACTTATTGAAATTTAATCCCTTTCGGCACATTTCATTTTTGTCTACTTAAAACTTCATATATATTTTTTTATTTTGTATATCTGATATCTAATTATTATGGTTTCGAGCAGTGCTTGCTAATCGATTAAACAATGTATATTTCGTACATATTCATATACATATATTTTTTGATCAAGGAATTATTTAGTTATTTGGGTTTTCTTTTTTAAGGAGAGTTTTTATCAGTTATTTTCACAACTAAATTTCTTTGTTTAAGGGTTCTAGAAACACTGTGATATTTAAACTAAGTGGCCCCCAAAATAAAGTGTAAGTATTCGTAGCTCACTTTCCACTATTGCCACCTGCCAGGAAAATTGAATTTCTATACAATAGCTCGAGTTACAAAGATTTAGATTTATAAAAAAATGAATGAAAAATAAATTTCGTTGTTACTTTATTGTGTTTAAATTCGGATTATTATTTTTTTAGCTTATACCAATACGGCCTACAACCTCAAATACACAGACTGTATCCTAAGGTAGACTTTCCAGTTAGTAGGGGCACTCCAATGATCTCTTCAAAGATAAAATGGAAACACGATGTGGAACACTTCGTTCCTTCTTTCGACGGCACTTTAAATAAACAGGACGCCATGGTATTTAGCATAGGCCTACAAGAAGAAAAATGGGCTTATCTAGATGGACACTTGATTGACGGTAAGGGTGACGGCGTGGTTTTTATTTTTCCAATGAGTGACTTAATACAGTCGCATGAAGAGGAAGGAACGACCTCTCATTAGAAAAAAAGTTTTTTGAAATCGGTTCATTAATAACGATAATACGGGGTTTAGAAATTAGCGGTATTAATAGAGTCGATGCAATATAAGGTTTTACAACGTATTTGTGTTTGCATTTTTTAGACACTAAACTCTATATTGTGATGAACAAACTAAGTATTTGTAAAATCGATTTTGGGGCAAAAGTAAACGAATTTACATTTTTTAAATTAAAATAAATAATAATACTCTTGGAGCGTTTTTCATGGCACGTGCCACTAAGACAATAACCTCAGGTCATTAAAAACAAGTTAGAACATAAGACCCTGGCAAATAGAATACAATTACAACCAAACATTTTGGAATTAGAGGAATACATGAAGTGGTTCAAGAATGAAGCCATAGAAAATGTCAAAGAAAAAGTAAAGCTTAGCCAAGATACGTAGATGACACCTGTTTCATCTCAGATACAAACGATGAAGAATTACAGGACTTATGAACCATACATCAAATTCAAGATAAAAAAAAACAATATATTACCTTTCCTGTATGTATATGCCGAAAAATCAACAGGCGCCTGCTGATATTAGTATATCAGAAACCAAGCCACGCAGGACAGTATTTAAAACAATATATTTTTTGGCTGTTTCAATATAAAAATAAATTTAAAAAAACAAAAGAAATGTTGTCACCTTTTACTATTGCAGTCCGGAATAAAGAACCCATCAAATGAATCTGCAGAGAACTTAGCTTTTGACATTTCGGGAGGAATAAAAAAAAGAAACGTTCAAAACGTATCAAAGAACACAAAACATCATATATTAAACAAAAAACTCATTCTAATTATGCGAAACATTTACGAGAAACAAATTTAAAACTTTGCATTTAGCCAATAAAAGTTACAAGTTAAATTACTTGGAAAATCTAGAAATTAATAAGAGGAAAAGCCATAATATTTTATTGACCAATCAAATGGACCTAAACGGTTCCCCACTGTTAAATCTTCATAGCTAATATTTGCTAGGGTTAGGTAGGTAGACTCTTTTATTATTGTTAAAAAATCAAGTTTTTGTATCAGTCTTAAGTTGGTTTTTGAGAAATTAGTGGAAATTACTAAACAAATATAGTTTGTTTATTTATTAAACTAGTGATAATAAATTTCCATCAACTAAGGGCTAACTCTGTTTGTAATACTGTCAAAAAGGTTTACCCAATTTTTAGCCTCATGTCTAAATTTTTGTAGTTGAGTGAAGAAAACTACTCCTGCAGATTTTAAAAGATCTTTTAACATGGATTCTACTGCTAAACGTAAGCGCGCCACTTTTAATAATATTATACAGGGTGTTTGTGTGTTTTTTGGGGTTTTCATAGCTATTGTAGAAAAATACTTTTAACATAATATTTTAGTTAGAAAATGGTGTTATAAATAAACAAATGACTGTTTATTTGATATTTTTTAAAATTAAAAATATATACAGGGTAAATGCTGGTCATACATAAAGTCACCATACGTTTCGTTTCGAACGGAGTAATTTCGTTTTGAAGCATGTTGTCCCGGTGTCCCCGTGAAACTTCTCGGGACACAAAAAGTTGCTTAATAGCAGTGAATGCTCAGTACACATTTTAATGATCATATGCCACGTTTTGATGCAAGACTTGCGTAGAATATCATTTATTAAGCAAATAAATAACATTTATACAGGGTGTTTGTGTGTTTTTTGGGGTTTTCATAGCTATTGTAGAAAAATACTTTTAACATATTTTAGTTAGAAAATGGTGTTATAAATAAACAAATGACTGTTTATTTGATATTTTTTAAAATTAAAAATATATACAGGGTAAATGCTAGTCATACATAAAGTCACCATACGTTTCGTTTCGAACGGAGTAATTCCGTTTTGAGGCATGTTGTCCCGGTGCCCCCGTGAAACTTCTCGGGACACAAAAAGTTGCCTAATAGCAGTGAATGCTCAGTACACATTTTAATGGTCATATGCCACGTTTTGATGCAAGACTTGCGTAGAATATTATTTATTAAGCAAATAAATAACATTTATACAGGATGTTTGTGTGTTTTTTGGGGTTTTCAAATAGAAAAAACTTTTAACATATTTTAGTTAGAAAATGGTGTTATAAATATGACTGTTTATTTGATATTTTTTAAAATTAAAAATATATACAGGGTAAATGCTAGTCATACATAAAGTCACCATACGTTTCGTTTCGAACGGAGTAATTCCGTTTTGTGTTTCCGGTGCCCCCGTGAAACTTCTCGGGACACAAAAAGGCCTAATAGCAGTGAATGCTGACATTTTAATGTCATATGCCACGTTTTGATGCATTTAAATTCAAATGAACATTTAAACGCTAGAAAAATACTTTTAACATATTTTAGTTAGAAAATGGTGTTATAAATAAACAAATGACTGTTTATTTGATATTTTTTAAAATTAAAAATATATACAGGGTAAATGCTAGCAAAATTGTGAATGCTCAGTACACATTTTAATGGTCATATACGTTTTGATGCACCATTTATTAAGCAAATAAATAACATTTATACAGATGTATAATATAATTTCTAGTGACATGAATCACCATTTAAATTCAAATGAACATTTAAACGCTGAACGTGCTACTTCTTGTAGCAAAATTGTTTAGAATTTAGTTATTTGACACCACTAATTTCAAGTTTCATTTATAGTTTTTGAAATTAAATTTTACTGATAGAGTTTGTATTTCAATTATTTGTATTTATTTTTCATAATATTATGGAAAAAAACACGCGTATAATACCATTTTAGTTTGTTCCGTTTTTCTTTCAAAAATGTATGGCACTTTAGTCATACAGGATGTGTTTTTTATTATTTTTTTTTAGTTTGTTTTAATCCATGTTCTACTTTTTCACAGATAAATGAATGAAAATTGAAACGTATTTTATTTTTGGTAGTACCTATAAAACAGTGTCATTAACATTTGGATCAATGTACTCGTCGTCGATTTTTGAGGGCAGGGTTTGTTTTAGCGTTCCAAACTTTTTCGCCTTTAGTCACCCAACTTGGTAGCTTCGTCAAATTTCCCGCTACATTTAGAAACGTTTTTATTTTTTGCGCTTATTCACCTTTCAGGATCATTCACAAAAACTATTTGGCAAAAACCTAATATTTAGAATTTTAGATTTTATTCAATCCTAAAGGTTTTTGTTGTCAAATTTCATAATTTTCTATTAATAAAATTCCGGAAAACACTTACGCGCGATTGGTTCTGTATATCTAGTAACTTATAAATAGATTCTGATATTCTGTCATTTGCTATCCAAAACGGCGAAAGAGTTTTAAAAACAAATTTTGAAATTCATGACAATAGGGTTAGGGTATCGAGGCATCAAAAAATATATAAAAAAGTTATCAAAATTTTTCTAAAAATAATTTTGTCAAAGTACAAGTTACACTTCTTGCCTATTATTTAACAAACTTTTCTTTCTTGTTATTCCTAAAATATATAATTTCTAAACTATTATTTTTTCTCGGTTCCAAAGTGTAGCAATGACTTATTATTCACAACTCTTTTACTGTTCTGTCATTATTATATCAATAATCAATCAATCAATATATAACTTTTAATTCTTATTCAATCTCATTAAATTTTGTTAGATTTTACAAAATAGGCTTTTTAAAGGCATGCTAACTAATTACGTTTAAATAAAAAAAATAACATCTTTTATATTAATATGTTAGCATAATGCAAAACGCTATCCTTAAAAAAGAAAAGTAAATACATTTAGCAAGAAGTGTATTTTAATAATATATTTTTAGTTTCTATTTTGGCGCAAAATTAATTACGAATATTCACAAAGGGTCTGGGCCGTAAATGAATTATTTAATTACAAATACAGCTCATAAGTGCAAACAACAATAACTTCTTTATTTATTGCCTAATTTTTTCGAAGGACCACTTTACGTAATTATCGTGAAAACTACTTAAGGTGGAAACTTCGATAGAGCTCTAGTTCTAAAATTATTAAGAATGACTATTACTTGTATCTGTATCTATAATGTAAAATTTTAAAGTTTGTCCAGACTTAATTAAACAAATTTATTTTTTAATGAAATTATTTAAAGAAAAAAATTTGTTCTATTGCTGCATAAATCATTTTAGGCTGTCGAGTTAGACCTACTTATCTGGTTAAATATGAACTTCTTTAGTGAATAAAGCTGTGTTTAACCTTCCTGTACTGGCGCCTTTTTTGGGCATGGTTACTAGCGGTGGACTAATATTTTAGTGATTGTTAGCACGTGACTGCCTTTCTCGTGATCAGTATTTATAAAAACAATTTTTTGATGAAAATTTTTATTATTAAGCATTTTTTGTTAAATGACAAAACTTAAAAAATATTGTACAAAAGTAAAAAAGTATTAAAAAAATTCTTAAACATTACGAAAATAGATAAGCTTAACTTAAGAATACGAAAACTCGAAAAGAAGATAATAAATGTATATTTCTCTAATAAAACCAAATTTAAAACAGTTTTAATTTTTATTCTCTATCACATTCCTGACATATGCATCCAATATGTTCCAAGCACATACATTTTCCTCGTGTCTTGTAGGAGAAACGGGTTGGTCTATTTTTTTTCCTGTCACAGTAGACACAACGACCCCTTACGTTTGCACGAACTTCTGGTTCTGGATCTGGAATTCCAAGAATTTCCTTAATTCTAGCAGTAATAGTTCTAGGAATATTACTTTGAATTGCCCTAAATCGTAAATAATTTTCCGCCAAGGCTGATGTCAATGAATACAAAAATTTTCTACGCGGTAGATTTTTTTCTGGATTTTGAAGGTAATACAATACCATGGTATTCACACTAGCGACATTTAAGAGTGAATAAAAAATAACCATAGACCATCTATTAGTATTTCTCGCACAGTTGTAACTAGCGCATATTTTATCCAACGTATCCACTCCGCCCTTAGTGCGGTTATAATCAAATATCACCTATCATCTGCTTTTCCAGTTTCTAGATCAACCCTGTCGCCGTGATGAAGGGTTGAAATCAGCAAAACATTTTTATTTGTTTTTGTATGTATGAAGCTACTGTAATATCTCTGTCAAATGCAAACATACTGGATTGTAGAGGTCTCTCTGTTGGCTGACTAAATTCTAATGGAAGCTCCCGCTTATTCTTTCTAATAGTACCTAAGAACGTAAGTTGATAATCGTTTAGTAACTTTCGAGCTAAGGGTATACTAGAAAACCAGTTATCACAAGTTAGGTTTCGTTTAGAGTTTTTGATTGGTTGAATGAGTCTTTCTACAACCGCGGACGGAGAATGATCGATGGCTGTTTACCAACATATACCTCCAGATTGGAGGTATAAAATGTTTTTGAATCCACCAATGCAAAAACATTCAAACCATATTTGTTAGGTTTACTTGGTATACTATTATATATAGTTTTTAATTTTTGCACTGCATTTTTAGGTCCTGAAAGATGAGTTATTATATTTTCAGCTCCAGTTTTAGTAGTGGGGGGCACATGCTTTAACCACTTTGTCGTTTTACCCTTTCCTACAAAAATTTGGCCTCTAGAGAAATGTTTTTCATATTCCTCACTGTCAGAGATTTCTTGTTCTGTATCTATGCCCAGGTTTTGTTCCTCTACGTTATCATCTATTCCGTCTTCATCTGCGTTATAGTCGTCCACAACGTCTTCCTCTACCTGTTTGTTGCGTTCGTCTTCTAACAAGTCCAAATATAGTTTATTAAGGCTTGCCTGTTCTTTCTATTTCTGTAGATATGACCACATCTATAGATATGACCATATCTATAAAAAAACATATTACAGTTTACTTACCGTATCTTTTTAAGAAAAATTTAGTTAAATTTTAAAACTAAAAATAGTACTTGCTATTGGCCGCGGACTCTCACTCTGCAATTGGCGGTAACAGCTAAACAAACGTACACACTGAGAACCTGTTTCACACTAATAACTGAGGCAGCCGGTTGTTTGGAGAGTGGGGGTATGCTTAGATATAGCGAAATGAAAACTTGTTCGGAATGGTAGTCCGCTCCCCGGTAACGGAAGGTTAATTAAGAATCTGCAATGAATGACCTCTCCCATTTCTTATGAAAAATAAAATTCGGTGAACTTTTTAATTTTTTATATAATGTAGTTCTAGACTTTCTAATCAAAATTTGCCATTGAACTAAGACTAGATTTTGAGATATAGCGAATCAACACTTTGAATTTATCCAAGATTACGCTCAGTTTTGTCAAAATGATATGTTTTAGGTTTTATTTAGTCGTTTGTTAATGCAGATATGCTGAAAATAAAAAAAATCACAAAATTTCTGAATTCTATATAGGAGAGATTTTTCTAAATTTTGAATATGTTGGAGAACTAGCCCAGTTTGTGGGAAAACTATGATGAGTAAAACAAACATGGTAATGGACAACAATTATGTGAAATATTTTATAATCTCCAAACAGTATCATATAATGAATTATATTTTATATAATACAGTAGATTATGAGATTATAAAATATTTTACAAAATTTATAAATCGGTATCTTTATCAAAATCAGCACAACTGATTATTGTTGACATTTTTAACTAGGTAGAAACTCATAAAAATATATACGTACCAACATTTTACGAGGGAAGTATTTTAATACATATTTGTAGATAATAATAGAATGTAATACATATTTAAGTAATTAATAAGTAATTTGTGGTGTTAAATTTTAAATGACTATATACTAAAAAAGAAGGTTTTTATTTCAAAAAATGAAATTTCATCGAACATTTACACATTTTATTAGCCGCCATTTTGTTTTGCCTTACTGGCAGGATTTGCACTAAAGTTTTACCAATCTATCCCTGGATCCTACTTGCTTCTTGTGCTAAATTTCAAGTCAATTGGATAAGTGGTTTTTTGATACTGAATTTTTAAATATTTCATTAGCCCGCCATTTTGTTCCATCATTGTTGCCTTACACAAACAGTTTGCCAGTTTATCCTTATATCATACTTTATTGTTAGGAAAATTTTGAGGTTTTCTGATAAGTAGTTCCCTAATAATGATTTTTTTTATATTTTGTGACCCCGCCATTTTGTTCCGCGATATTCGATTTTTATCAAAATGTAACAATTTTATTCCTCAAGAAGTCAAACGAATAAGTAATTTTTGCTCTATGCCGAGTATAAACAAAATGACAGACAGACAGATCAAGAGACTGACGGAAATAGAAGAACATGTTTTTCGTGGTCAAGGTCCCTAAAACACGAAGATCTGCATAAATCTCGGAGGGTGGTTTTTCACGATTAAAAAACTTCTTTCTTACGAAGGAAGTAAAAATATAGGCTAGCCACTACATTGCATATATATATTGAGTAACATACATACATTATCATACTAAACAAAAGGGAGAAATAAAAATTTGCATTTATGAAAACTAACTACGAATAAATTAAAGAGCGTTCTGGAATATGTACTAATATTATATTATCACTTACCATGTTTTAGAAAAATCCCCATTTGTTTGGGTAATATGCAGAACTGATAAATAATTTTGATTTTTTATTTTTCAGCTTCTTTGTATTTACGAAAAATATTGATCCGCCCTGCATTAACAAAAAACTTTTTTAAAGCTTTTTAAACCTAACAAAAGACTAAATATTATCTTAAAACTTAGCACATATAGTTTTGCCAAAACTGGTTAATTGGTAAAAATAATAATAACAACATCTTTGCCGGGTCGCTTAAACAAAAATAATTTAAAATCAAAATTTTGACACCCAGTATCTCAAAATCTGGCCGTAGGATTAAGTTCTGCAAATGACACATTTTGATCAGGAAGTCGAGAACTGCAGCAAAAATTAGAAACATTCACCGAAAGCCATTTCCCATAAGTAATCTTCAGTTTTTGGTTATTCATTTTAGGAAGAAATCTTTTCCCCGCTACTGGCTACCTCTACCTTGTATGGACAGTTGTTGCGAAGCTTCTCGGCCAAAATATGATAAACTTAAAAGTAGTCTTCGAAAATTGTAAGTTTTTGAGGGCATGTTCTCTTAAACCGCATACAGACAATATGCTTACATTACTCGTAATGGTGCAAAGACAAAGCGGAAATTTTGAAATTACTGGTAAGAAATAAAGTCATATTCACTTAATATCATTTGGAACACCTAACGTTTCCATGTCATCTTTTAACTTTGCCTTTACTTTCATTCGCTAGTTTTAATCTTTTAGAAAATGATGTACATGTAGTAACAGGGACAGTTAAGGTAGATGAAAATCAGAAACATGTTATACCAGTTTTGAATTCGGACCAAAGTGAAGTAGGACATGAAAATGTATTAAGCCAAAAAGATATATACAAGGAACTTAGATTACGAGGATATAATTATAAGTAAGATTTATTTAAAATAACTCTTAAACATTTTAATGTATCTCTTAGTTTTATTGCTTACTTGAAAATTTCATTTCTAGAGGTCTTTTTAAAAGTTTAACTGGCTGTAACAACTCGGCAACGGAAGGAGCGATTCAGTGGTCAGACAACTGGGTAACGTTCATGGATAACATGCTTCAGGTAAAGGTATTAGGAGAAGATACAAGATCGCTCTACGTACCCGTAAGAATTGCAAAGCTCACAATTAATCCAGATGTACATTTAGAAAAGATAAATGCTTTACGGCAAGGACAGAAGGAGAAAACTGTTGACTTGCCAGTTCAAGTAAACTATAAGTGTGGAATAATAAGGTAGTGATCTATAACTCTCATTAAATTATTCTAAAATGTGTGTAAAAAGAAAATATAGTTTTAGAGTTGATACAAAGGGGCTTTATTTAAATTGCAGATCTGGCGGAATAGAAATTCGTGGTCTGTTAGCATCTTCAATACCTCGTAAAAAAACTACAGCCTTCCCAGTTTTAGAGAAATATCAGTTTGTGCCCAATAAAGAAAAATTTCCCTTGCATCAAGCTGTGAGGGTTCTAATGCAAATCGCTCTAGAGAACAACTGTAGTGTTAACATCAAAGTAGTTGAACTAATTGACGAGGTTACAAATAAAAACTCACTTCCATTAAGTATATATGTTTTAGATTTTAAAATTAACAAAGTAGTAAACGGGGTTCGTAATTTTAGGTCCAATAATAAGAGATGTTTTAGAAGATCAACCACTGGTTCGCAGTGATATTACTATATTTAGTTCCCAAAATATTGAAGTGGATGTCAAAGTAGAGGATAATAAATTAAAATCTGAAACTGATTGCACTATTGTTATTGCCAGTAACATTTTGGAAAGAAATATGGTAAGCTTATTAAAATGCTATTCATCAAAATTTTTTAACCAAGCATATGGTGTCACCAACAGACTCAGTGACAGCTTGCTAGGGGACGCGCCGCTTCACTTACATTTTCCAATCAATTTACTTAAAAATAAAAATATTTTTAAAATATTAAGCATTTTATAATCTGCATTTCTATCATAAAAATGTAGTATGTTTTATATAAATTCACATTATTTACTTAATTATACCATTATTTTCTATCAAAACTAGTGTGTTATGTACTCAAAAAATAGTAATGACTTAAAAACGTAGTGCGCTGAACACCTTTTTATAAGAGCGACCCGTTGAGGAATCACAATCAGCAGTAACAAATTCCGCTTCAGACTCCCCCCGCACGCTGGCTTTCGCGCTTAGATTTGTTTACGGCAGTTGTTATGGCAACGCAATCGTGAATATCCGTAAGCCAAATAGAGAAGGAAGCGGCATAAAACTGCTGCTGCAGGCGTTTGTTCGCTTGTTACAGAATTAATGTAAATTAGTGCGTTCGGATCATCGGAGACAGAAGCAGTTTTACATCGATATTTGCTTTAAGATCTAGGTACCTAACTGTTTTTTAAGAACCAAAAGTATATTTAAAATCTTATAAATTTATATTATTTCCCCTAAGTTACAAAAAAAATACTCCAAAGCTATGGATAATTAACATCATAAAAAGGTAAAAAATAGCCATTTTGGGCGTGGTACCCCGAAAAATTTTTTATTGCGAAGCTGTACACCTAGCTACACTGCGCTTCACCAGTTCTTAAATCTACGAACCGCGACTGAACAGACTATGGAGTTATAAGCATCACTAATATCAAGAACCTAAGAAAATATTTTTATTAAAAAAGTGAGATGGACCTCATTCAACATTATCAGTAGGACTATCGTCAATATTATAGGATATTTGGATTTCAACAAATAACAGAATGAGGTCTCCTTAAATGTAGCCATACCACTCAACAATAATAGTAAATAACCTACACTATCAAAATTGACAAGTAAACCCGATTAGCAGATGAGAATGTCACCAAATCAATCTGGAAACTTGAAAATGTCTATACCGGATGGTCGTTAATGAATGCACCAAATATCAATCCTAGATAAATTCGTCAAAATAATGATATTGAGCCAAATATGCCCTAGTAAAATATCTCTCATTAATGAGATGCAGGGTGTCAAAGTTCGAAATTATTATTTTTCTATAGCTATTTTTGAAATAACGACATAAAAACTAGTATTTGGGGGTTTTTGAAGATGGGGTATAACACTAAATTCTATTTTTTAATGTAATAATAATAATAATAATAATAAGACGTTTATTAGCACTTCGTACATTTCGTATAGGTTCATGTATTTAATTAAGCTTGCACTAATAGGCCATATGTAGAGGGCGCTTGTTACAACCTATATCCTCGCTATTTCATACCATAACCCTAGTCTTTTTCATCATTTTATAATAGAAAATTTGTTAGTTTTTGTGGCGCTATTGTGTTATAGACCCAATAATAAATATAAATAGGAACATCACAAAGCAAAACTGCCGTGCTAAGACAAGAGGTCGTAACTAATGATAATGAGATTCTGAGATATTCGCGTTTTAAAATGTTGAGTCTAAAACTGTTTTTTTCTGTAAGTGATTTTTGTGATTTTGTTGGATTCAGCTGAGAAATATAATACATCTGAGATACATAAACCCTTTGGTATTTCGAATATTACCTAAAAGAAGATATTTGAGTGTTTGAAAGTTACGACGTTATGACTTAGTAAATATTAAAAAAAAAATTATTGATTCTGACGTATCTCAATGTTAGTTGCGTCTTTTTAATTTTGGATGAATCAGATACGACATATTGTCGTAGTGATTAAGATGATTTTTCATAATGACATGAACTTACTACATTTGGGCTTATGAATATCTTGGGAAAATAATGAAATGCCCTATTAATTACCATGTTTTGTTGTAACAATTAATAATGGGTTGAGAATAGAAATATAGCAAAACTTTAATAAGTGTTACTCTAACAGTGGATTGCAGAAAGAAGTTAAACCCTAACTAAATGTTAAATATTTGACATTGACGTTTGGTATTAGGCAAATGCCATAGACAAACGTCAAATTTTATCATCATGTTAGCTAACATAAAGTTAAAAAATCTTTTTTGCAATCGACTGTAATACTAGTAATAATAAAAGTCGGAATATTATAGGAAAAATATAAAATCAACAAAATAAACACTTTTTTTAATACAAACGAAAAAAATATATAGGTGTACATATTGGAAAAATCAATCATCAAGATTGGATTCCCCTTGGTTTTCAGGTAAATTTTGCCAAAATATGAGTCTATTTTGGGGAATACCCATAGATTTTAGTTTTTGAATCAGATTTTGCTTTCTAACTACGTTTATGCCTCTGGGAGACTCTCTTCTTCCTGGTTTTGGTACACCCTCCTTCAGTGCCTTTGTAGTAAGACAATCTAATTCGACAGCAGTACTGTTAAAGCTTATCTTATATAATAATGACCTTTTCCCTTTGAGAAATATTATTTCACAAATATTTGAAAGGTAAGGTCTCGGCTGTGTCTTATTTAGCTTGAATCGGGAGGAAGCATCTTTTACGTCTATAAAATCATGCACATTCATTTCGACACAAATGTTTTTTCGATTGTTAGATGCTTGAACGCAGTTCCTATAATCTTCAAAGTCTAAAACTTTTCCCTTTTGTTTCAGAGACTTTTCCACTTGGTGGTGAAAAGAGTCTGCGCTCATAAATGTGTGGCCCGTTTGCAAGTACTTTAAGTTAATTTGCTTGACAGATGTTTGCTCTGAATTAATAAAATATACAAAAAAAGAATATAGGGCCCAATTTTTGTTCTGGGCGGCGCAGTTATCCATCCATAATGTTATCTCAGTGGCATCTCTATTGTGAAGCAAAAATGTATTGAAGGTGGATATAATATCATTTTGGGTTCGTCCTGCAGTACCCTCATGCCATATAATAGCAAGTGGCTGTTTATTTTTATTTTGTTTACCAAGAGGGACGAAACTTTCGTTGAAACAGATAATTCTTGGTACAAATATTATCTCCTTGAACATTTCGCATCTTGGCAGCATGATGACCTGAAACCAAAAAATGTTTATTACCTGTAATTTTTTTTTTGGATAAAATATTCACCTTCTGAAGATCTACTGAAACGAATACACATGTGGGCTCGCAAGTATTGCTAAGTAACACATCTTTTTTGTATTCTTGGCGTGCCAGAATGGCATTCTGATTATGTGCGTTCCATGTTTGACAATGTTCACAATCCAACATTATATTTTCCTTAGAATGATTTAAGGATCTAGTATGATTTTCGAAGGCTTCACATTGCCAACATTCTTCATTACCAAGCACAGCAAAGGATATGTTCATGCTCTTTACTTCTTGTCGATAAAGCTCGTAGGAAATTTTAAAATCAGCATTTTTTCCCAAGAAGTCTTCATACATGCTTTTAATATTTATATCGCTGGGAAGATAAAGTCTATTTGGGGCATGTTCCCGCCGATAGTGCGAAATTGTGGGATTATAAGACTTTATATGATTTACAATGACGGTTCTATCTACTTTTTTTTCTGAGGGGTGACCTTTTTTGGAAGGTTGTACTGCAAGCTCTTCGGGTGAGGTTTTTGAGAGAACGTCTCTTACAATGCGATCATTTTTATCCTGGTACCCCAACGTTCCCAAGAAAAATTTCTTACACACTTGAAAATCTGTGCCTTCTTCATTTTTTAAATAATATTTTATTGTTTTATTCCTTCTTGAGTTTTCTCCTACAGATTCTTTCTTCTTTGTGGTATTTTTTGCAGAGGTATATATAAACTGGTGTTGCTGCATCTGGGAGAGCTTCCAATACTGAGAATGGATAATGATTTGCCTTTCTTTATTAATGACTTCTGTACATTTACGTACACATCCACCCGTACATGTTTCCCTGAGAACATACTTTTCAAGCCTCCCCTTTTTCTTTTCATCTTTTCTTTCTTTCAGCGGGACGTCAAATGTCTTTCTTTTTCGAATAGTTCCTTTCTTAGTATACATTTTTTGGTCATTTTTTTCTCCAATTTCTATAGCATCATTAATTATATTGCCCAAAATTTCCTTTGCAATATCTTCTGAGCCTATATGAGTTATCGGAGAAATCAAAATGTTGGACAATATGGTAATTTTACCTCCTGGACCTGAAAAATAAATCATTAACAAGACAATTAAAAAAAAAACGTAAGTACCTTTGGAACTATGATGATCGTCATTCCTCTTAATCGTAGATGAAATAGGACCTAATGAGGATTCGACAGTAATATCTGACTTGTTTTGGGTGCCAGCTTCCCTCTCAGCCGGGAAATCAAAACATAGACGCCGCACGTGCTTCTTCGGTAACACTTCAGAGGTGCGTTTTCCTAAATTTTTATATAGGAAATCATTATCATTATACAGGGTAATTCATCCTAACTTATTCATTAAAAGTTTGTTAAGGTAATCGGTATTTTCGTGTTAAAGATACAGCAAAACAAATTTGACTTTCCTATTGTATACTACTTTTTAAAAAAACGGCAACATCGCAACTTTGTAAATATTTTAGATCGATAGAGCATCACCGTTTATATAAACAATAACATTTTTAAAACACTCCTATGTAAGTACCGTTTTTCACAAACTTCTAATGAATAAGTTAGTAAATCACCACGTAAAATAAATTTAAGTCGTACTTACTTTTATAATTATTATTGGGTTCGTAGTCCGGATCTTTAAAAGTTTCATCCCCACACTGTTTACTTTTTGGGGCAATCTTGAATCGAGCGGATAGCTGCTGATTAGCTCTAGCCAATGCGATCATTTTTTCGGCTCGACTTTCAAACATTATTTTCGTACTATGACATAAAATAATAATTGATATTTAATAGACTCCAGAATCTATACAACTAATATCTTTCAGCTTTAATAACGCAAATATGATAAATACAAAAACATAACCTATAAACTTACCTGTTGAATTTTCTTTGTATACAATGTAATAATTTACACCACTTTATTAATCTAAAAACTAACCCAAAAAATCCACCGAACAACCCGTAAACTAAAACATTTATCTAATAATAAATCAATGATTAATAAATCTTTTGTTATGCAAATGATGCCGGTATCTCATAGACGATAAACATAAAACATAACCACACTTTTTACAAAATAATAACTGACATTAAGTCGTAAGTCGTAACTACCACAAACAAAATGGAATTATCTCACTGATACTTAGTCAAAAAGTCGTATGGGATAACGATACGACAATTCGTCTTTGTACGTATCAGATATGACATTTTAACTTTGTATTGCTGCATTTAATTTTGGTAATAACCAAAACCAAAATGGCGTAAGTGATACATACGACATTTTGATTTTGTACGAATTAAATACGACATTACAACCTAGTATAAGCTCAATTTTCGGCAGATCATCAAATTATTTCAAGCATTTCTAGTGTAGATACGACTTCTGGACTTAGTAAATCGATAGATCTCATCACGTCCTTTTCAAAAATGCTAAAAACTCAAAATACCAAAATTTGTCAGTTACGACCTTTTGTCTTAGCACGGCAGAAAAGTTCCTAGGGAAGTTATTATTTTCGGCAAATTTAGCATTCGTACAGAGCAAGTCCACCATACGGCGAAAGTTAAAAACATGGCTGTATTCCGCAGCATTTGGTAAATTAATTCTATTTAACGGCGGAACTGTTATTATATTTTTATAAATTCCTCCAGCTGGTGAAATTTTTGCCACAAATAGGCAATTTCTCCGACAGATATACAGCCAAAGGGTTTTTTTTTAATTGTAATGATTTTTATCGTTTTAGAATTTCGATTATAGCAACTTTAAATATTTCCAGTATGTAAGCATTTTTTTTAAAATGTATTGCCTTGACTTACTTTTTTTGACGTCATTCAATCAATTCGTAATTTTTTCGAATAAAGAAATTTTGAATTGTATTATTACTTCTATTGTATTGGATTTTGTTTTAATATGGGACACGTTCTTTGAAAATGTATTCTTGAAATTATCTTATTTTGTACAACATATTATGTAATAATTATTGACTACATTGAAAAATGCGCATCTAACCACGCACTAAAACAAAGTACTTTTCTCTCAGGTATTTATGTAGTATAAATGTTAAAAAAGTCATTTAACGTATATGACCGGACCGGACACAAAACTTTAAAGAAAACCACCAAGCTGTCGCTTCTCTATGATTTGTTTTTCTCTGTACATATAGATATTCTCATTTGGTTATGATTTTTAGTTTATACCTGTAGCTGATGGTAAGGCAGCTTCGGATGCAGTTTTTTTGAGAAGTCGTATATCTGAATGTATAAACATAACAAAAAATGATAGAAGTCCTAATAGAATGTTTACGTTTTTTACCTAATAAAGTAATTACTTTCCTTGGAGGTTTTTCAGAAACTTTTACTGAAACGAGCTCACAAACATGATTACAGAAGCGTATGGGTCTGGCATTGCAGAACAGTTTTCCCCAGTTGATGCAAATTCATCTTCAAAATGTTTTCTACGTATTCGATAATTTGTAAAATTCGTTTTTTCTATCAAACCTTCGCTTTTGGCTGCCTAAAAATATAAAATGTATTAAACTTCTTCTTGTAACCATATTTTAGAAACGTGAGTGAACTTATACAGAAATTTTCGCAAAAACGTTTGTTCTGAAGGTTACCCTATAAGTTTCAATTACCTTTGTACCTATAATTATTTACCTTTTTTAATAATCATTATACATGCCCTGTGGAAACTGTAGGTAAAGAAAAGAAAATTGTATCTCCATTTTCATATGTACAACATTTGCAAATGCATTTATATCCCGTCATAATAAATGAACAGATAAATTTCACAATTTCCTAACGTTCAACGTGCCGACGATGTTTAGATATTAACTTATGCTCTCGGACTATACATCCAGCGGCCCAAGCTCTTCTGAAATGTGAGCCGACAGATGCCCTCGTTTGAAAATTGTGGTAAGAGTGTTGATTTCTAAGAAAAAAAGGTATACTACATTCAATTCGATTTTAATATTTTATTGCAAGTCAAATTGCGGGCTCAAAAACTGTTCGTTAAGAATGGAGTAGGTTATTATGGTCAAGAAATGAACGTAGTCATGGATACTTGCCATACATTAGTGTTGACATTCATTAATTTGCCTAAAGGTCTTTTAACGTTAATTTAAATCGTCATAAAAATAAATTCTAGTAATGAATATTCCTAGGCATAATGAATATTCCAATAGTGAAAAAACAACAATATCCAAATAGATTGCAGCCGGATCCACACATTTTTCAAAGATTTTACGGTCAACTAGGCAAAACAAGGTTTTTCGTCCTCAGAGTTATATTAGGGATCCTAAAGCTATATCTGTAGAGCAAGAAGAGATTTTAGTGCGAGGAAGTGAAAATCCAGGTATGAGACATTTGGCGAATGCTAATCATGTGAAAAGGACATCGGTTTTACAAGTTTTACATACTGAAAAACTACACCTGTATCATTTTAATTCCGTTCAAAACCTACTACCAAATGATTTACCAGCCATGCTTTAGTTTTGTCAATTTCTGCTTCATCATCACAATCAGGATCCAACGTTTATCAATAGAAACATTTTGAATGACCTTAACTTAACTTACTCAACCAAAAAACGGCATTTTCAGTAGAAATTTTTTATCAATAATTAATTTGGCATAATTGCTGATTTTACTATTGGACGTTTTGACTTGTGCGCAAGGCTAAGTTGATGAGTTCTTGCAGTTTCTATAAAATTATTTGCCGAATCTACTCGATGATGTTCCTTTAAATTTACGACAAAACATGTGGTATATTCACGATGATGCTTCACCGCATTAGCCAGTTGCGGTTCGCAATTTTTTATATGAATAGTTGCCTCACAGATGGTTTGGTCGCGGCAGTGAATTTCCATGGCCGCCGCGTAGCCCGGATCTTAATCCTTGGGATCTATTCTTTTGGGGTTATGTTGAAGCTTTAGCCTATACAGACAAAATCCGGACATGGGAGCAACTTTTGCAAAAAAATCAAGATGCCACCAATGTTATCAAGAATAAGCAGTGAACTTTATTCCAAAAAGATTAAGAAAATGCATAGAAGTAAATGGTGGACATTTTGTCCAATTGTTGAAGTGACGTTTTTCATTATTTGTTCATGATAGATTCATTATTTGTTATTAAAGTTTGTTATTTCATTTTTGATGATTGATATTAAAATGCAAATATTTTTAAAATGCTTGTTTAATCGAATTAAATGTATATCTTTTTCACATTATCGCTCTATCTCAATTTTCAATAAAGAATATCAAGATGGTACTGATAAGAAAGATATGGCATGAAATATGTCTATGCATAAGGGTGTAACAAGGCATCTCTACATATTACATGAAAAAATAAAATTTAGCTTGAGCTATAGAAAAATAACAATTTCGAGATTTCAAATTTAACACCCTGTATCTCCTGAATGAGCGACCTTTCACAGGCATATTTGGCTTAACATTATTATTGTGATGAGTTTGATCTAGGATTGCTTTTTGGCTCATTCATTAACGACAACCTTGTATTAGATCATTAACCACTTCAGTGGCGGGTTTAATACCACCGATTAATAAACCCACCTAGCATTGAAGAACTAACTTCCTGCATGCAGAAATCAATGAATTTAGGCACATGCCAAATAACTAGAAGTTTTCTCAATTAACAAAGAGTTGAAAGATTATACTAAATAAATTATTAACTGCAAAACTGATACTGATGTTCTTTCCATTACGTTAAAACAATAATAATATTAATTATAATTAAACACCTCCTCGAATAATTTAGTAGATATGATGACGACCCCACGCGAAATGTAGAAGACTGATTACGACAATAGTCATAACCAAGAGTACCCATGATTCGATAGCCTACTTGCTGAAGATGCTGTGCAAGCACACCAACTTGACATCAAGCAGGACTGTTCGATAAGAAATGAATGTCAAAAAAAATAAAACTTACATTACCTACACCCTATGATCTACATATCAACTACAAGCGGCCAATATATAATATATTTATTAATGAATTCCACTCTTAAATTACAATTAATTCTTCTTCAAAAGCTTACAGATAGCAAATTAGGACGAAAAATTAAAATAAGGGAGTTAGCCAAGAAACAACTTAACGGATCCCTCAATGACTAACTATAACATAACTTACCTAAACAGCGTTGAAGGAAGCTGAAACAAACAACATAAAAAAAATGTAAAAGCATAGCAGAGAACCTACAAAGTCTAAAGTAAATTACTATCTCCTGAAACTACCAGTGTGAATCTACAGAAAGAGACACATTAAATTCACGACATAAGTTAAACTATAACAACCATTTACTGCATGTTGCACAGTTGTAATTTAAACAGTAGACACTCAACACGGTACCATCAAGTGTCAACCCGTTCAATAGACATTAATGATTGAATACAACATTATTAGAAAATAACACAACTGTAAACAGCCTGGCCCTCATAAGACACAAAACTCGTGGATAAAAATTTATAGGAAAATAACCCTAAAAAAACTTGCAAGAAACGCCAGAAATATTCTTAAGACTGATATATTGGTCACTGGGGTACAAGGCATCACAAGTATAAAATAATAATTGCCCAAGCACACAAATATTATGATGCAGGATAACAAAACGGTTTAACTTGTGCAAGATTTGTTGTTGAACTTGTATTCAAAAGAAGAAGTCTGTTTCCAGTCGAATAAATGTTCCCCAAAACTAGTTGATAGTGACGAAAAGAAGTGTTCGAAATTCTTGGGGACATATAACACAGATGTGGGCAAGCAACAACAAACTAACGCGTCAATCTAAATTACTCTAGAGCATCCATGTCTCAAAGTCACTGGTGGGCCAAAAGCATGAAGAACATCGACCAGGTGGGCCGCAAAACCTTATCTTAAAGAAGACAAACTACTAAAAATCTTGAGAAAAAGTACTATTATAGGACAAGTCTGTTTATTAAATTTACAATAAAAAGGACATTACAAAAAACTACAAACATTAAATTCTTTTGCCAGATATTTGACATTTTTTGTCTTTAATTAAGTTGTCTATTTGTGGTGCGAATTTATCGGCGGAATTAACTTTTAAAAGTGCGTCCAAGTGTGCATCCGTCAATCGCGATCTTGCGGGAGATTTGGTTTCTTTTATCAAAGAAAATAGTTGTTCACACTTATAGGTACTTCCAAACATTGACAGGATTTTACAGGCAAATTTTCTAATTTCTTGGTATTGAACAGGCAAGTACTTATAAAATTCCAATGTACCAACACTATCAAATTTTTGTTTTAACTGGGTCTGACACTGAATCTCAATTACTTCCATTTGCAAGTGAGGGGGAACTTTATCAATATCGATAGTGAAAAGACCAGTAAATAGAGAAAAATGGTTTTCTTGGGTCTTAAAATCCTGAAAACTGATATGCCTTACAAGTCAGAAAATGTGACAGATTATCCTCTGCTAACTGTTTTTTCCACAACATCATCTTACACTTGAAAGCTTTCACATGATCATGCATATCTGTAATAACTTGACGTGGTCCTTGCAATTTCGTATTTAAGTCCGACAAGTGTTTTGTGATATCTACCATAAATAAAAGGTCTTGTAAAAAAGGTACATCGCATAATAAGCTGACATCTTCTCCTTTTGTTTACATGAAAAGGCGTATTTCTTCTTTAAGTTTCCAAAACCGTTCGAATACCATAGAACACGAAAGCCATCGCACCTCTACATAATATGGTAAACTAGTGTACTCACTTTCTAAATCACGTAAAAATGCAGAAAACTGTCGCTGATTAAGGCCTCGTGACCTTATGAAGTTTATAATTTTTTTCACTGACTTTAAAACACTTTCCAACTTGATCACTTTTGAGCATAAAGCTTCTTGGTGGATTATACAATAAATATGATGAAAATCCGGTTTGTCACTGCCCGTTTCTCTGATCTTTGTATGTAATATTTCAACGAATCCATTTTTTATTCCAGTCAATGAAGGAGCTCCGTCTGTTGCAACGGAACACAGTTTTGACAAATCTAAATTGTACTTTTGCAGAACTCCATAAACAGCATTGAAAATGTCCTTCCCAGTTGTTGTATCATGCAATGGTACTAATTCCAGTAATTCTTCATACACATTGATATCATCCGTACTTTCGTCACAGGCAATAGAAAATGCAATGAAAAAGTCTGATTTTGTTTTCATCTGATCACTTATATTGTTTGGTTTTGAGTGTTTCGCTTGAAGACAGATTTATTTTCTTGCTTTGATTTTAACTTATTTAACTTATTTAACTTTTTGTTTGTGACCATGCCTGTATACTTGTCAAACATAGTTTCATGAATATCATAGTGACCTTTAATATTATATATTTTTGGGACACCGACTGTACTATTACAAGTCAAACAAATATTTTTTTCTTTCCCTTCACAGCAAAAAAACTCTAATTCTCACTTTTCTTGAAAGATGCGATGCTCATCTACAAGTTTCCTCTTACTTCCACTTGGTTTTGAAAGAGACATGTTAAAAACTGTATCCGAAATAAATTATAATAAGTAATGTTAAGTGTTGTAACAATAAGTGCGCAACTCAACTCGAAACTCTATCGCAACTAACTCATAACTGACTAAACACTGAACGACTGAACTCAATCAAACACGGCTTATATACGGATTGTGATTTCTCAAGTTCTTTCCAGAATGTTCAGACAGCGTCATCTGTGTTTTTGCGCGATAGGTTGAGTATGTGTAGTTCATCCTCCTAAACATAGATGGCACTATGTACAATTGAACATTTTATTATACCAATCGTTGTTGCAGCGGCGCGCGCTTTCAAAAACGGTTTTCAACTTGTTCGCGGGCCGTATTATCTGGCTGTTTTCAAAACTGATTTGGGCCGCATGTGGCCCGCGGGCCGCTTGTTTGACATGGCTGCTCTAGAGTTTTGATAATTCTTAAGAAATGTGTGACTTCGTAATAAAAAGTTAATTTATTATCACTTTGTAGGTGTATAAGGAGGCTATTAATTCTATCAAAAAGTCAGGTTTCTTAATAAGCAGGGAATCCAGAATTGCAGATATATCAGAAATAGATCAACCAGATCTTCAGATTTTAAGTATCTTAGAGTGCAGTAATGAGAAGCTGATACTTTTAAGAAAAAAATCAGATGAAGTGAGAATAAAGCCAAACGTTTTTATAAATATCAGTAATGAAGAAGGGAAATTTTCATGGTTGGAACAAATAAAGGAAGCAATCAAAGAGGATCAAGATATTGTTTTGTGGTGTCAAAACGATCCATTGAGCGGTATTATTGGTAAGTTAATATTAACTAAATATTTTTAATAATTGTAATTAAAGAGGTCAACGAATTTAAATGCCTCTTCAGGGTGTTTTAATTCAAACTCCAAACGCTTTTTTCTTGCAAATTGACAGAAATAACAAAATTTAGTAAGTTTAGTAGTTTATTTTAATGAAGTACGGCTAAAATAAATATCTGCAAATAAGGTCATAAAATGCATTTAAATCCAAACAATATCTACAAATTCACTGAAAATGTCCTGTCGGAATTGCATTGGTTTCACAACTTTTCAAATGGTAACTATAGTCGAATGCGGTCTTATCGTGCGGGTCCAAAGGTCACCAACATTATGAATTAAATCAGAAAACACAGTGAATACCAAACTGTTGTGTGATTCTTTTATGAGAGGTATTAAATGCCGGAAAACATGTTTTCTCAACTAAATATATTATTATAATAAAATATATATTATATATATATATATATATATATATATATATATATATATATATATATATATATATATATATATATATATATATATATATATATATATATATATATATATATATATATATATATATATAGCCTGTATTTTTCGTTAGCTCTGAGTTTCTGGTAAAGCGATTTTACCGATTTTTATATATCAAATTTTGTCTTATAATATTAATAATAATATAAGTATTCCATAATTATTTATTTATTGCCTACAAAATTACAAATGTACTAAAAAAGTGGTGTCAAATCTAATAAAAAAATTTTGAAATTAAAATTCACTGGCTAATATCCAGGAGCCAGTGGCAAAAGCTCTGAGGATCGGTATAAGTAATGTACGGAAACTTGTGCACGAAAAAAACATAATTTACTTCCGAAGAGGATTAAGAAATGTACACGAAAAAAACCAAAGGCAAAAGACTTAAGTTACAATGCAAAAATGGATATTCATAACGCAATTTATGATTTATACACGTCAAAGACTAATATAATCCTTCAGAAACTTTTTAATATTATAGACTAAAAAATATCATAATCATTTAAAAAGTCCTCATCTTCTGAGTCGTCCTCAAATGGCGCAATGATCATTGGAGCTTTTTCGACATCTAGAACTCGTTCTCGATTCCACCAATTCCATATTAATTTCTCCGTATGTTCCACAGATTTCTTTCAGTACTCCGGCGTAATATAATTTAATGAATCTTGTCAAACAATTTGCACTTCATCTGATGTAAAACCATAGTTCATGTGTTTTCCGTAATATAATTTTGTTCCAGCCCATATTAATACTATTGCGTTAAACTGGCAATGGTATGGCGGCAGTCGTAAAACCTCATGCCTATTTTCCCGTAATATTTCATCTACGTCATATATTGTTGGTTTTTAATAGATTTTGCCATTAAAAGAAGTTCTAGTTTCAGCATATTGGGTAAAGGATTTTGTTTTTGTTTTCTTAGCCAGTCATAAATATCACTTTTCTTCCAGGATGAAGTAGGTTGTTTATTTAAGATTCTTGAATGAAAAGATGCATTGTCCAGAATGATTAAAGATGGGGCATCTAAATTTGGAATCAGTTGTTCTTTTAACCACTTTTCAAACAGTTCACAGTTCATATTATCATGGTAGTCCATACTTTTGCATCTTGAAGAAAACAGTAAACTTGCACCTGGGAATTCTTGAAAACAAATAAGATGTAACTAATAGACTATATAGGATGCACATTAATTCAGATTTACAAGTTTTATAATGTGTAGCCAATTCCAGTTACATAGTAATATATGTACAGTGTTTATAGAGGAGTTCCTCATATTTTGAGAAGCTCTGGCGGTTTTATCATAATATATATGAAACAAGTTCAAATATAAATTTTTAAGTTTCTCTTAAATCGTAAGGATTTGCTAAGAACACGAACAAATAAACGTCACAATGCTGTCAAAAATTGACATCTTTAGTTATTTTAAATGGAACACCCTGTATATTATGTCATATTTGGATCCTACGGGGAATTCTAGACACATTTAATATAACATATCCTAGGTCTATCTGTCTCCGTTTCGGAAAAATTAACATTTGAGAAATTACAGTTTTTCCTCTTTCATATCCATATCCATTTCAAACGACGCAACTTTCGGCTCAACAGTTTGTATGTCCCCAGTGTCATTCGATAGCTTATAAAAAAAACTAAGATAGAAACGTGCAAACCGATTTGCTCTATGTTAAGCTGTTCAGGAGCTAGAGGGTGGGAATATGTGAACTTGGAATTTCAGGTCTTTTTAGAGTGACGACATGTCGTTTTTTCCCCAATAACTTCGGAACCCGCCAAACGCTGCAGCTGATTTTCTTGAATGTAACTAATGTATTACTGAGTTATAAATTAACATAATATTCGTGGCGTGGGAAAACGTGGGTAAGTGTTAAAAGTTTCGTCAAACTACAATTTAAGTTTTTACTTCTCACTTCTTTCTCAAAAAATGTATGCAGATATTTTTCTATAGAATCAAAAAAGTTCAGTTCTACATGAGACAAGCTTTCCAAAAATGTATAATAGTGTGTATCTGCTTACAAAATACAATAAGATATTCACTTTTAAAATAACATATAAAAATACTCGAATTGGCGACATGTGACAACAATCTTCATTTAACACTAAAAAAATTAAATGTCTTAGTTATATTTTGTAAAACACCTACATTATATTAAAGCTTAATGTGCATACTAGTACATCAAATGAAAAAAAAACACATTGGTTGCGACATTGCCAGAATGCATTTTTGATATGTTTTCATTATACTATTTTCCATAGTGCGACATATTAACGGAAATGGGACAACATATTTTTCGGGGTCTATGAACCCAAAAACGCATGGATTTGCAAAAATCTTGGAGGGTGATTTTTTCTCGATTACAATTATTTCCCTCTTAAGATGGAAGTAAAAACGATGCTGTCACCACTATAGGCGTCCGACGTCAAGAAAAAATATATTAATTTTAAGAACTTTAAAATTTTCATAACTCAAAAATAAGTTTATTTCTAAGACGTTTTTGTCATACCATCAAGTAGATTACTATACTGGTTACTGAGGTATACATGGCGTTTCACTTAAATTCTAAATGTCAATTTCTCGAGAATTAACGAGGACACACAAATTTGATAACCAGTACTATTTTTAACTGAGTAAATTGTAATTATTAAGAGCTAAGACAAAATCGATGTCATTATCAATATAAGTGTCGCGATGCCGAGAAAAAAACAACTGTATAAACTTCAAAAATCGATATTTTAAATATACGTCTACTACTAAGATTTTTTGGTTATTTGCGCCAAATTGATTGCTTTAATATTTCTAAGAACAAGTTACTTGTTTTTTACTTACTTAAGCATGGTTTCGCGTTTTTTAGATATTTGTACTTATTTTTTGGAAAATTGGCTTTTTTTGTTTTGATTTTTAAATTAATAAGTTTTTCAGTGGTTGCGTGTTTTATGGATTATTTTAATTTATTCAGGTTCGAAGAAATACATTGCGTGTTTTACTGGATGAAATATTTGCTACGTTAGTTATAGTCGTATATTTTTTGAGATCAGAACCAGAACGTCACTAAATAATTTAATTCGAAAGTTTAAGAAAAATAAAAAGCCGGTCCTGATATGCTTTGACGAAAGGGTCAATACAATATTATTTTATCAACAAAAATGTTTGTTTCTATTCCTTTGATCTTATTTGAATAAAATGCAAAATGAAATTACATTAATCGATTTAGTTCAGTATTTTTTTAACACGTCTTTTTAATACATGAAACAATTGAAGATATAAAGGCGCATCGAGACCGCATGGCGCACCTAGGTGAACGTTCGTGTATAAAAGCATTAAAAGCATTTTACTTTAGACAATTTTATTATTATTATATTACATCTTTATGGGTTAGTTATCTAACTAGAACATTTTACAAGATGTATATATATTTATTTAAAAAAATGTTACTTTTAAGGATTGTTGTGATTATTGTACTGCGTATGCCCCATCTATTCTTTATTGTATATATATTAACCTATAATGGTTTCTTTAATATCGCTTACTTTCTTTAACTGTACCACAAATTATGCTAATACAGATGGAAAAGAATACCGAAATACGTGTATTGCTTGATGTAGCCTTGAGAAAGAGTTCATAGACAATCCGCACCAATGCATGTATCGAATTACTATTTGTCTAGGTAAAAATAAACTGCACCAATAGGTTATCGAGGCATATTATCTCACAGTAAATTAATATATTGCTCGTATATCAATTAGAGAAATATTAAAATATTAGAAATTCATTTATTTAACAAAACTTAACCAAAAATATGACAAAATATTTAATTTTCTATTGGTTTTATCGGATTTTTTTTAGCCTATTTAAATCTCCGGGTATCCATAAAACGACATATTACTCGATTTTTTCGACCACTTAATTTTTATCCCTTTTTTTCACTCTATATCTATATACCCAAAAAGGACATATTAAACGGTCATTTACAAAGAATTGCTTTTTTTACCAATTAACCCTCCGTTTTAACCCCATCCCTTCAGCGGATTTTACCCAAAAACAACACGCACCATTCTCTCGCCAACTGGAAAAAAGTCGAAGATTGGTTCCGCGCGTATCCAGAAGTTTCCCATCTAATGGGCGTGATCTGTGGTTCCGAGTGAAATTATGTTGTCCTTTCATTAAGATTATCGAAGTCAGCAATTTGTATATTTTTTTTTCTATTTCAAAATAACATATCTTTTTGTTTGTTTCAAAACTGTACACTTTCCGACATTCTGTTAAAAAAATTTAGATACATTTTATTTTAACTTTTTTTTCAAAAAACGCAACGGTTTTTTACTAAATGACGACGCGTTTTTCAAGGTCAACGGTCATATTTTGAATTTTGCCGAATATCCGACTGGTTCACTAACGAGGTTTCTGTCGATGACCCACAGACCTGTCCCAATGCAGTTATCATGTGCTTTATATGCAGCAGTAGTATCCTCTTAATTCTATTGAGCATTAACACCTTTATAATTTAATGTTATAGGCTTAGTGAATTGCTTAAGAAGAGAACCAGATTGTCAAAATATTAGAAGTTTGTTTATAGCTGATATAGCTCCAGATTTTGATCCTAACCTGCCCTTTTACAAAATGCAACTTGATAAAAATTTAGGAGTTAATGTGTATCTGAATGGCAAATGGGGAACTTATAGACAACTGCTCTTAGGTAATCAATAAAACAAATTGAAAGTTTCAGTATACTTTCTTTATAATATGTATATTCAAAATCACACTTCCCTTTTACATTTCAGATAGAACAGAAGTTGAAACTGAACACTGTTATGGTAGTAATACCGTTCGGGGTGATTTGTCGAGTATAAAATGGGTTGAGGGTCCCCTTTCCCATAAAACCGAAAACTTGGATTCTTTAGTAGAGGTATTATTATATATAAATCTACTATTTTAAAATATATGATTAACACCAAAATTTTCGAGCAAAAAATTAGAGAAGAGCAGTTTATTTCTTGTAGATAACTTCACTATTTATGAAATTCAGGATTTGATTTGGGCATATGTAATATTGGCCCCAATAAAGAACCAGTTTTATATATTCTAGGTATATTATTCACCATTGAACTTTAGAGACGTAATGACAGCCTCAGGTCGATTAAATGTTGATGTTCTCACCAGGGACAGGCGAGAGCTTCAGAACTTACAAGGATCCGAATTTTCGGGAAAAACTTTGAGGTCAGAAAATATTAAATATTATGGTTATTTAATTTTTTTAACTAATTCTAGATAAGTAAACTAGATAGTTTTTCATTGGAGATCAATTAATCATTTACTTATATTATGGATCGGACCTGCAAGCTTTATATATAAAACATTCATGAATAAAAAAGGTTGTAGGATCTTGTGTGGCCCGCCAAAATTTGCTAAAAAACTAAACAAATGGCAATCACGAAGTAAAAGAATACAACCAATTTTACTTTAAAACACCCTGTGTACTTTTGAATCAATGTTTTCTTTTAAACTTCAAAATTATATACCTTGTCTAGTTAACTTGGAGTTCAGTTGTTATGACTTCACTACTGCTGTAAGTCATAGCATGTTTAACATAAATAATAATCAATAATTTTCCTTTATTTGATTTTTCGGAACTTTGTGGTTATCTTTCATTTTTTGAGGAATTTCTGGTTGTAAGCTAGCCTTTCTGTTGCATTATCATAACATAAAAAATCGGACTATTATAAAAAAATTATAATAGATTTTACTAATTTTTTTTGTATGGTCCAGACCAGATGTTAATAAATAACTAGATTTAAAGCCAACTATGTTACATTTAATACGGGTCCATGCATCGAAATTTACCAGTTTCAAAAGTATTTTGAGAGATATATCAAGAAAAAAACTTTTTCGCAGGAACTTAAAATATACTATTTGTTCCGTATAAACTTACACAGTTGTTTCTATCTTTTAGAATAACGTTTGTAAAATATTTAAAAAATCTGTATGATCCAGATCACTCAAAGTAGATTAACAAATTTAAGGTTAAAAATTAAAGTTACTACGGAAGCGTATAAGGGCCACAATTTTTTTATTTTTAAATTCCGACTTTGAAGCCGGAATTTAACAAAATTCTAAGTTTAAAGTCAAAATTTAACAAAATTTTGAGTTTAAAGTCAGAATCTAACAAAATTCTGAGTTTAAAGTCAGAAATTAACTAAATTATCAGTTTAAAGTCGGAATTTAAGTAGATTCTGAGTTTAAAGTCAGAATTTAACAAAATTCTGAGTTTAAAGTCGAAATTTAAGTAAATTCTGAGTTTAAAGTCAGAAATTAACTAAATTCTGAGTTTAAAGTCAGAATTTAACTAAATTCTGAGTTTAAAGTCAGAATTTAACGAAATGCATTTTTGACGTCTCCTGCCAAACCTGAAATTGGCGTCAAGAGATAGATAATTAAATATTAAGACAGATAAGTGAAATCCATTTCGGGGTCGAAATTGTCATTATTCAAGCGCCATTTTCTCGAAAACAGTTAAATTTAAGCATGAGAAAAGTAACTCAATAAGTGCTTGGATTTTTAGAAAAATATAAAAATTTGATAAAATATAGGGCATTTCATTTTAAAAACGGATGATGCCTCCGGTTTGAGGTAGAAGCGGCAACACCGCGCAATTTAAAATATTTTATAACGAGAGTATATTATGTTCATCTATGGCCAAGGCCAAATTCTCAGAACATCCTATTCGTTTGTTCTCCAGATATTTCTAATAGGACACTAAACTTGAATCACCCTGAAACAGAGGGGGAGATCTGTCAGTATGTTTCGCGAGACACCCTTAAATCGTTGAAACATATATGAACCGTTTCTTAAGACTTATTTATCGTTTTGTATTACCTTTTTTATTTTGTGAACCTTTTAATGTATATGTTTTCTTGTATTCATTTTGGCTTTTTTTTCAGCTATAGAAATAAATAAAAATATATAAAATGAACTAATTAAACATATTTAATTTGTCAGGGACTTATTTAACACTCAAAAATCAAAATAGGAAACTTTTGTTTTGTACCTTTCCCCCCTTTTATCATTTTTTAACTATCTGTAGTTTGGTGGAACAATTCATAGCGCATTTGCCATTATTCAAACAAGAATATTGAACTTGTTTTCAAATTCTTTCAAACTCAGAATTTTATTAAATTCCGATTTTGAACTCAGAATTTTGTTAAATTCTAACTTTAAACTCAGAATTTAGTTAAATTCCGACTTTAAACTCAGAATTTTATTAAATTTCGATTTTGAACTCAGAATTTTGTTAAATTCTGACTTTAAACTCAGAATTTTGTTAAATTCCGACTTTAAACTCAGAATTGAAAAATAAAAAAAATTGTGGCACTTCTACGCTTCCGTAAGTTACATATTTTATCTAAAAGTTTAAAAATAATTGAAGCGTTTTTCTGCTTATTTATCTACAATGTGTTTCGTAAAAACATGACTGATTTGATTTTTTTCCCGTTTTTGAAGAAAATATATTAAATCTCTAAACATTAAGTAAAGCTACTTATAACCATTTTTAGTTTTTTTCATGTCTTATATCGATATTTTTTTAAAGGCCACTTTCTGGTTATGTAAGTCTCTTAAAACCAAAACTAGAGAGGTAGTGTTCATTAAGAGATATAAGGCCCCCCCCGCCTATCTTATTTCTTCTTTTTAAAATTACATCTCTTAACATTCATCATCTCTACTCACGAATATAAAAGTTAAAGTCCGCTATTCACTATTCGTCCATTCGTTCATTCCTCAATTCGTACGAATTAGTGTGGACGGCTGGTTCATCCATTCGTTTCGTTGCGCGGCGATTCCGTCTACTGAGGGAATAAAATCAAGAAGGCTTTGACTCGACGAATCATTCGCCCGAATAAAATCTTTAGTTTTTTGTCTTGTCAGTATGTTTATTAAATAAACATTGCTTAGTAGAATGGAGTGGACGAACGATATTATTTTAAATTTAATAAAGGGGCAACACAGTTATCTGTTTTTGTGAAATCCCTGAGATATCCATAAAAAAAGATAAAAATAAAGTTCACCATGCTTTTAAATCTATCGCCACCGATATGGGCATAAATAATATCGGCGACCTAAAGAAAAAGAAGGAGCACCTATTCCAAACATACCGTAGTTATAGAAGAAGAGTTGCCATATAATAATATTATGTCATAATATTGGTAGGAGTCGCCTGACGCCAAAAATCTTAATGTAATTGCCAATCTTTCTTTAGCTGAAATACAACACCTAAAGGAATATATTTCTAATTTGTATTAAATAAACGCAATATACCAAAATATTATATTAAAAACATGTATCGCTTTTTTATTTTAAAATAGAAAATTAAATAATATTCAAAAAGAATTAAACCCATTTATATAAATACATATTATACAGGGTGTAACCCAATTGTTTTGACGATAGAACAACTTTTTATTTGTAGGGTTGCAAAAAATTCACTCTTAATAAAAATGTCTGCTTTTCTTTAAACTCTCAAAAACGGTTTTAGTTTTTACATATAATGCACAGGGTGTTCAAAATAAGAACATTTTAAATTTTTTTTAAAAAGAGTAAAGTAACTTGGCTCCTAAAGATACACAAAAAAATTATTAAGATAACATGTTTAGGATTTGTTTTTACATGTAAATGAAAATTCGTAGCTTATTATTCAAAAATGTTACTTTTTCCAAAACTCCTTAAAGCATAACGGTAATAATTAATAAAGGGGAGGTTCAATGTCTGGCCTAGCAAGATCTCCCGATCTAACCAAATCTGATATTTTTTTGCGAGAACATGCGACTCTCGTCTTAACAAAATACATGCTTGTGTTCAAATTGAATAGGGCAGCACAATATATACACATTTTAAAACGTTACAAAATATATTAGTTAAAGAATATTTTAGCGACAACAAAAAAGGACTTAATAATTTATTTATTGTTTACAAAATATGAATTAACAATTGAGTATTTTTTTGATCACTTATAGATTTTGACTACATTAAACGTGTTTTTATCTTTAACATTAATTTTTTTTATTTCCATAAGAACCTTTATTAAAATAAAAAAATTACCCCTCGTAAACCCGTAAAAAAATACAGCATGATTAAAATAAATTTAAGCGAAATTATGCACATTTCATTTAAACGAAATTAGTCACTCCATAAGTCACTATGAATGGGTAAAATTTTCCGCTAAAATTTTTAGAATAACAAAAATAAAATGAATTGCTTGGTACACGCCATACCCTTTCTTGGACTGCTCTTTAGATTGCCAAATATATTTTCTTTATGCGGCTCTGTAAATTCTATACCTTTTGTATAATTTTTTGATTTAAGTTTAAATGAGTTTAAATGCTGTATGTTATACTCTGGAATTTTTCGCATTAAATATTTGCCTCTGTCGATTTCTCTTCCTTTAATTTACTCTTCATGTAAACGTTTTGATCAAATAGCCGGAAAATTAGAGGTGAAAGGTCCTACATGATTTTAAATTTGATAAGATTAAATATTATATCTTCTACAATTTTTTAATTAACAGTGATTACTAAATAATTAGTAATTAAAACTTAAAGAAAAACAAGAGTATGGAACAAACTCATTCTCTTTTTTTATTTGTTAATCTATAATAATATTTGATCTGTTTTCCAATGCAGCCTGCAATTATGAGCATGCAAACTGAAACACAGATGAAACACAGGTAAAAATTGTAAAATAACTTTAAAATATAAAATCATATTTGTCATACTTTATGTATACATACTTTCGATTGCAAACATTTGTACAGAATAAAATCAAAGTCACAAAGTATTTACAATTGACCAAAATCATGAGAGCTTTTGTTTTATGTTAAATAAAAATTGTATCGATAAAATCCACTGTAGATTAATAGCTAACTAAAACATGAGTTAAAGTTAACTAATATAATGCTTTTCAAATTACATTAATCGTGATTTTTTTAGTGGTAAAAGAGTAATGGGAATGCTTCCGGGAGGAAGTCAGGCAACACTGGTTAAAGCTGACCCAACAGTTTTGTTAAAAATACCCGAAAGTTGGTCCCTTAGAGATGCAGCCACAGTGCCTGTCGTATATAGCACCTGCGTCTATGCTTTGGTTACTGTAAGTATTAAAAAAATGACTTACTTATGCATTCATTAAAATTTCTCTTTAAAAGTCATTTAAAATATACAGCTTAACGATTTTTGGAATATTTAACGGAATTTAGAATAAATATCCATAAGATGTTTTTCTTTAGGAGTTAATACATCGGTATATTTATGACTTATATAATTATGTTATGAAAAAAAAATGTAAAAAACATTAAATTGAAAAAATGTGTATTAAATATTTTTTAGGAAATCTATTACTGCACTGCCCGTATATGGCCCTTAATCAGTAATCTTTTATTTAAAAAAAACAAAGCGGCCAACCATTAAAGCACTTAGAAAATGTTTAACTATGCATTTTTATTTAATGTTCTTACATAAAAACAAAATAGTGAGAGTTTTTATTTACTTTAGGGCCCACTTTTAATTAATGATATTTTCACTTTCTAAAAAACTGGAATTCTTCGACAGTGAGTATTACGGTCTCTATCAAATCCTTAGATTAAATACACAGAAAGATAAATAACAAAATGATAAAACGTGACGGAGGGAGAAATTCCCCAACCAACCCGCACATATATATATATATATATATATTTTTGACATGTTTTAGTAAGAAAAAATCTTCATATGAACTGATGTCCTAAACGTTTTAACTTTTGAGATACAGGGTGCTAAAGTTTTCAGAAAAAAAATTATTTTTTTTAATAACTGTGATACTACTGTAGATATCTTTATGAAATTTGGTAAGTGTTTGCATCAAGATGCATTTTCTAATGTAGCAATTTTATTCTTTTTACCAGTGGCCGTACGCGTTTTGCTTAGAATATTTTTGGAGAAAAAAATGGTACGCCACTGCTTTATCTAATATCATTTCTGAGCAAAATCTTTTGATTTTCTTTCGTCCGACGCATAGTTTTCGCTTAAAAAAATAAAAATCGTTTTACTTCAGGGTCAAATCGTTAAAAATCTGATAGGGTTTATTTATCGAGGTGAAAGAAAATTATGACATCGAATGTGTTCATAAACGAAAAAGTTTTCTCGTTTGATGGTCCGTTCTTGATTAAATAATTGAGTTAAAATTGCGTCATAATATCTCAATACCAACTAATAATAATTTTTAAACCCATAAATCTAGTAGTCCTGGAATAAATTACGTTTTTACAAACGTCGATGTTGACTTAAAGTAAGCTATTGGTGTTCAAAACCATCTCAGTGTGTCATCTCTTTGGTTTTTAGTGTTTCATTGAAGTTATTGAAGTTATTTTCGCCGTTTTTTCGAATAATATCATTAAATATGGTAAATTATACGAATGCGGAAATGGCGGCAATGCATTACGCATATGGCCTCGCAGATGGTAATGCAACAGAAGCCAGACGCATTTATCAGGAAAGATATCCTAATCGTGCCTTGCCAGATAACCTTTTCGAATATTCATCGCCGAAGCGAAACATAGTTTCAATTAACCTCGAACTGTCAGAACACCTGAAGTTGAGGAAGTGGTGCTGCAAGAAATCGACGAACATTGAGACGAGTAAGGAAGATCGCTAAAGCTTTGAATATTTGTCACCAAATTGTTTGGCGTATTTTAACTTTTTGTTATATCCATATCATATTTTACAGGCATTACTCCCCAGGGATTTCCCACAGCGTGTGAACTTCTCTCAGTGGTATCTTCAGAGTATTACACTAAATCCGCAGTTTGAGTCACAAATTTTGTTCACAGACGAAGCAACTTTTTCTAGGAATGCTATTCAAAATTTCCATAACAATCATGTGTGGGCGGAAGAAAACCCGCATGCCATAACCGAAACCCATTTTCAAGAACAATTTTCGCTTAATGTTTGGGCAGGAATTATTAGTAATCAAAAACCAGGACGTCTTGATGGACGGTCTTATTTGCATTTTCTCGAAGAAAAACCTGGGTTGCTTGAAGATGTACCAGTTGCGTTAAGGCATCGCATATGGTACATGAACGAAAATGTAATTGTCCGAAATCATTTAGATACAGTTTATCCTGATCGTTTAGGTCGCGGAGGACCTCAGCAATGGCCAGCAAGATCCCCCGATCTCAATAGTTTGGATTTCTTTTTATGGGGGCACCTTAAAACTCTAGTGTACAAAACTCCCGTTAACACTGTAGAAGATTTAAGAGAGCGAATAGTTGCCTCGTGTGAAACTATACGGAATACGCCGAAAATATTTGAACGAGTGCGCAGTTCCATGCGTAGACGGGCGGAAGCATGCATATTAAGTGAAGGTGGCCACTTCCAACAATTTTTATAATTAATGTTAGTATTGTTAATAATTAATAAAATTAAGCCGTTTCTGTAAACTTTGTTTTCTGCAAGCTGAAATCCCCGCTGTAATTTATTGGCACATGAAAGTTTTTTAAAAATTGTTTCCTAAAGTAATCAATCCTAAAGTAAAGTAAATCAATTACTTATTTCTAAATTAATTAATATTTATTATTAAATGAACTGAATAGCACGAAAAAAGAAAAAAAACGCTTTCCACACAACAGTCACCACATCAGATTTTTAACGATTTGACCCTGAAGTAAAACGATTTTTATTTTTTTAAGCGAAAACTATGCGTCGGCCGAAAGAAAATCAAGAGATCGACTTTGCTCAGAAATGAATGAGAATTCCAAAAATAATTTTTATTTTAAGATAAAGCAGTGGCGTACCATTTTTTTCTCCAAAAATATTCTAAGCAAAACGCGTACGGACGCCACTGGTAAAAAGAATAAAATTGCTTGTACATTAGAAAATGCATCTTGATGCATAGAACACGTGTACCAAATTTCATAAAGATATCTACAGTAGTATCACAGTTATTAAAAAAAATATTTTTTTTCTGAAAACTTTAGCACCCTGTATCTCAAAAGTTAAGACGTTTAGGACATAAGTTCATATGAAGATTTTTTCTTAAAATATATATATATATATATATATGATTTTTTTTGAAAATTCCTCTGCATTGAATTATAAGTATACTCGTTTACCTCTCGGTGATACTCTAATCGGTTTGAAACGATAATGTTATTGAATGTCAGTTTTTGGACAATTAAACATTTTTTCCTAACTAATTATGATTATCATTGTGTTCAGAGTCGGAAAACTGAATCTTGTTTATCTTTTCACAGGTAAGTCCATAGACCCTTGCATTGTTGCCATATAGTGATTAAACAAGGAAACTTTTTAAATATAAAGTAATATTCTAATTGTTATATTTTGAACAAATCTGCGGGATTTCAATTAAGAGAGTTTATCAGATTTACTAAAAACTCGAAGAAAAATATATATTTAGGCTCTTGTTAGCTATTAGTCCGACTGATTAATACAAAAATTGGGCAGAAATTCTTTATTAACCTATGTGACAAAAATTCTAGACTATGCCTGGCTACGATACTAGACGCGGCATCAATTGGTATTGCTTCTGATACGAGATGAAATTTAGCGACTGATCAGTAAGTATGCTTTCTTAAAATTGTGTAATAGACCTCGTTTTACGATAACCGAAAAAAAAGGCATAACCTATGCTAACCAAAAATGTAGTCTATTAATTATAAAACATGATTACTATGTACAGGAATTCACGAAAGTATAATTACCACTAAGATCCCGTCAACTTAGAGAATGAACGTCTGGGCGCCCAATTTCGTATATGAGCTCCCCCCCCCCCAAGCTGAAAACACGGTTGCGCTACTGTCTGAACTGTATTACGTTCACAAAGGTGTTGCCCCAACATAATCTGCCATTAACTCTATGTACCAATTCAATTAAGTTATTATTTGTCAATCATAAATCCTTGTTGTGCATAGGTTTGTGTTTCTAATGTTGTAAGTCAATATGGCCCTTTAGAAATGAATGATCTCATATTGCATTAAATACAAGGGAAGATAGTCCAGGATCCGACTTTACACCTGCGCGAGAGCTGGGGCAAAACCCTTAAAAATGGCGATTTTGGTTATTTTTACGTTTTTTACCGCTTTTTTAGGTTTTATATGAGCAAGTCAAAATCGGCCAACGAATTTTGATTAAGGGCTTAAAAACGGAGGGTTTGGGCTCTTTTGGATGTAATTTGACCTATTTAAACCCGAGAAATTTGTTTTTTTTTGTCATTTTTCTATATTTTTATAAATATTACTTTATTAGCTGAACCAAACAAATTTAAGGTCTCTTTCAATATATATGAAAATTAGTCATATTTTAGTGAACGAATTAATTTCAAAGCCGTTTTTTCTAGTCAGTATGTTCGACCAAACTCTTTATGAAATTCATTAGTCCTAATGTATTTCTTAGACTCTAATCTTTCATTTCCTACAGAAGTCATTTTAAGCCGTTTTAATGTCATTTTAATGTTTGCGTTTTACATAAAATTTCGCGTTTTTTTTAGTGTTATCATAATAAAAGTTGCAAATATTCCTATGTTTATATAACACAGGTCATAGTCAACAGTTTAGGGGGTTTAAGAAGTCATTTCGACCATTTGAGTAATCGTAATCTATTATCAGATTCAATTTGTTTTTGTTTCCTCATACATTCACGAATTAACTTTGTAATATGTCTAGTACTTAAAAATAAATATTTCGAGAGGTTTTGGAATTAGTTTGGGTTAATTGATCACAAGGATTTGACATTTTTACTTGATTTTTCGATTTTTTTTTCATCTTATTAAAATTCTTCTTTTTAAAATTACGCGTTTATTGGTAAATATATATTTTTTTTACGTTTCTGTAGTACCATAAGTTACAAATACCCATTTAAATGTATAAAACAATTCGTAATAAACATTTTAAGGGATTTGAGAAGCCATTTTTAACATGTAGGTGCGAGAAGACGTCATTTTAATCTCCATTTTTGCGTTTTTACGTAAAATTTCACATTATTTGATATACAAATGAAATTTGTTTTAGTGCAATCGCTTAATTTATAAATATTTAATTTAAGTATAGAACAGTTTATTATAAACATTTTTAGGGATGTAAGAAGCCAATTTCCTAACTTTTGTAATATTATTTTTTAGACAATAATTTCAATATATATTTTTATTTATTTTCTGTGTCAAAACAAAACGAAATCTCACATGTAGAACAGCCAATGAGATGCATTTTTCTATTAAACTTTATCGAACATGAGATACATTTTTGGTTGTTTTTTTCATTTAAAAAATGTTTGTAATCATTTGAAAACCCGCATCTTTCTTATCTTTTAAAGGAATATCAAAGGTTTTAATAAAATCCTAATACTTATCATCTTTGGGGTATTTTAGTGCTATGTATAAGCTTTCATCTTTTCGGTTTTATGAATCATTACTATGTGTTTCCAGTTATTTGACTGAAAACTGAGGTTGAAAATGGCAATGAATTCTCTATATACGATTTCTATTTTCCATTTTCCATATCTAAAGTTTAACAAACTGAATCAGTAATGTAATGGTTTGTGATTTTGAAATCGTTTTATAATATCATGTGATCAATCTAGTTATTTAGTACAGATTTCTTAAGTTATATTTTATGAAAAATATGGCATTTAACAATTTGTAGGTTATACACAAAAAACAAATTAGGTGCTATCTACCAAAATACTCATTTATCCTTTTTTTGTATGTTAAAGTCATTTTAAAAATAACATTTTTAATACATAGTTCAAATTTGTTAAATTCAGTGAAACGGGCGATTCTAAATTAGGCGCCAACAAAGGTAGAGCACTTAGGGTAATTATTTTCATCCCCAAATAACTTTATTCTTAGAATTATAGGGAGACGAAGATACCAGGCCTTAGGTATATTCAAAACTGGGCGTGGTTGTTTAACATACTTCCATATCCATATACTGTCATATCAACACCCTTAGTACAGGAAGGACCAGAGCCCCGGAACAGTTAAAAATATACTATACGCATATATTATGTCCGGACCTGCTATAAGTACATGCTCAAGACATGTCTTGTATCGCCGAAGAAATGCTGAGTCTTAAAACGAGCTGATATAGAAATATGTTGAAATGTTTCTACACACCTGAATATCGCAACATAATTTAAGAAAGAACAAAAATATTGATCGTTGCGCCTTATTATATTTGATAGAAGTTATAAACATAGTTATTCAAAAGCTTTTATAAAACATAATATTAGTTGCTAAATTATAGATTTATACAACGAAAATAGTAATTTAAGAAACCTGTTTGTAAAGAGTTTAATACTTACTTGAAATATATATTTTTTTGTTATTGCAGATAGGAAAAATAAAACCTTCCGATTCCATACTTATACATTCGGGAACTGGAGGCGTTGGTCAAGCGGCTATTAACCTTTGCATGCGTTTCGGCTGCACAATATTTACCACGGTGGGCACCGAAGAAAAAAGAAAATTTATAAAAAGACATTTTCCTCAAATCAATGGTTAGTTAAATACTCAATTAATATTATGTATTATTCAAAGAGAGAAACTGAAAATATAATGGATCGAAGCGTTTTATTTTGAGATATATCGTTGGAAGAATGTCTAATTTATTCAAGTAAACTAACTGCTAGACACTATAGTATTTCAGCTCCCAATGAATACTTTTACAAAATTTCAAAACACCGCAAATAAACTGTTTTCAAATAGGTGATATACGTTTAATTGTAAGTGAGAAACTAATTTTAATAATGCAGGACACTATGGGGCAAATAAGCGATTTGGGTCCATAAACTTTTTGAATGAAAATCAAAATTTGATAAATAAGCTCTGCCTGTACATGTTGTGTTCACCAGAAATTATATTGCCCGAATAGAATAGTGAGGTAACTTTTAGGCCGATTCTTTTGAAACTAACTGACAAGTTGATCACAAATAAATAAAAAATAATTGGAAAAAACAATAATATATTTATTAAAAATGATTTTTTAAACCCTTGATTTTTTTTATCTTTTTAGACTTTAAAGCTGTTTTATACTTTTCCTCTGTTCGGTTCATCAGTAAAAAAAATGGTCTGTTTTAGTCTGCCTCTCACACTCTCCTATTTGTTTTAGAGTAGGTTCACGTCCGTATTTTAGAAAATACTATTTTTGTAGGGCTATTTTAAATACTGTCTGGCATTTATTTCATATTCTATTGAGTTAGTGTTTTTCTTATTTTTTATTTGGAAAATCGGATTTATTTGGACAAATGTGACAAACCTAAACTTAAATAATCTTACACTAAAACACCCAAAGACCGTAAAATTAAAAATAGATATAGATTTAACATACCTACGTTAAAATCTGATAGTAATTTTTCTTTTTCAATTTCATTATTTCTATATGGTACTGTTCCTTTTGTAGTTTTGAAAAAGGCCCGAACTCACGGCCGAAACATCAAAGTAAATTAGTAATACATGACTATTAAACGGTAATTTTCAAAATCGATGACCATATCCCAAGAACTAACAATATATCAAGAAGGTCCTAGAAACAATATTTTAATATATACATATACTTATACATATACATATATATATATATATATATATATATATATATATATATATATATATATATATATATATATATATATAGTGAATTAAGTGGTTTCTTGGGAATAAGGCACATGAATATACTAAATTTCTGTTATATTTTTTTATAACTTTGACGCTTCGGTCGAACGTTGACCTTCATCAGAAACACTACAAAAAGGAACGATTCAAAAAAAAAAATTTGTTTTACAAAATTAATAAAATATTTAACTTACGTAATTGGAAGGTTTCATGGATAACATCCTGTATATGTCAATAAATTAAGAACAAACACTCAGCGACGAACATTTACATTTAAAAACTTGACATGCTGTATATACATTTACATTTGTCGAAATTTTAAGAACACATACAAGCAACATACGAACAATACTGACGAATGGTTTGGTGTATGGACGATGAGATTAGGTCTATGTCTGTAAAAACTTAAGATACTATTTTTTCTTTTTGTTTTGGAATTTAAATGCGGACTATTGTTGTTATGCAGTTGCCGTAGGTGTATTATTTTATAATATTATTGTAAATTTTACTTATTCGGTTTTGATTTTCAGTTTCGATAGTGAATTGCAATCTGTTATTATAGTTATTGAACGCCTCGATCGTGAATTATTTCGTTTTGTTTGTTATAGATAGATCGTGAATTGCAATCTGTTATTATAGTTATTGAACGCCTCGATTATTTCGTTTTGTTTGTTAATGGGTATGGCTGTTATGCAATCGTCCACGTACCTGTAAAAAAATGGAATTTCAAATGGAATATCACTAAGAACTGTTTCTTTTAAGTCTTCCATTACTAATTGCGCTATTACGCTTGAAATGAATTGAAAACGAAATAATCGAGGCGTTCAATAACTATAATAACATATTGCAATTCACTATCGAAACTGAAAATCAAAACCGAATAAGCTTTTTGGACCTCACCCTACATCACCACTCTAACAAAATTAGATCAGAATGGTATACCAAGGAAACTTGGTCATCACGCTACCTAAATTTTCATTCCCAACACCCTCTACCCCAAAAAAAAATCAGTTATTATAGGTCTTGCCGATCGTGCCATAAGGTTGTCCGACCCTGAGTACCGTGAAAATGCGATTAAGAAAGCAAAAATTGCACTAAAACAGAATAACTATCCCGACATATTAATAAAATTTTTAAAAATCGAATATATATTTTCTACAACCAAACAAATAATAATAGAAAAAATAATAACAACAAAACTAATACTTTTCTTACTTTACCATACATTCCGGGCTTATCTGAAAACATTAAAAACATTTTTAAGCCATACAACATTACCGTAGCTCACAAAGCACACAATTTACTAAAAACAAATTTCTCCAAAATCAAATCAGAAATTCCAAAAGATAAAAAAATCACACGTAATCTACGAAATCCCATGTAAAGATTGCAATAGTGTGTATGTTGGACAAACAAGCCAATACATTAAAAACCGAATTAACGGCCATAAATATGACAAAAAAAATAAAACAGCCCTCACCAACCATGCTCTCGAGGAGAAACATAGTTTTGATTTCAATGCAGTAAAAATATTAAAGACAGAAAGTCACACTAAAAGACGTGAAATTTTGGAAATGATTGAAATACAAAAAAGACCCCATTGCATAAACTCCAAAACCGACACAACACAACTCAGTAAAATTTACAATAATATTATAAAATAATACACCTATAATGGCAACTGCATAACAACAATAGTCCGCATTTAAATTCCAAAACAAAAAGAAAAAATAGTATCTTAAGTTTTTACAGACATAGACCTAATCTCATCGTCCATACACCAAACCATTCGTCAGTATTGTTCGTATGTTGCTTGTATGTGTTCTTAAAATTTCGACAATTGTAAATGTATATACAGCATGTCAAGTTTTTAAATGTAAATGTTCGTCGCTGAGTGTTTGTTCTTAATTTGTTGACATATACAGGATGTTATCCATGAAACCTTCCAATTACGTAAGTTAAATATTTTATTAATTTTGTAAAACAAAAAATTTTTTTTGAATCGTTCCTTTTTGTAGTGTTTCTGATGAAGGTCAACGTTCGACCGAAACGTCAAAGTTATAAAAAAATATAACAGAAATTTAGTATATTCATGTGCCTTATTCCCAAGAAACCACTTAATTCACAATATAAGTACTAAGGCCAAGAAAACGAAAACAACTATATATATATATATATATATATATATATATATATATATATATATATATATATATATATATATATATATATATATATATATAGAAATATATATATATATATATATATATATATAAATATATATATATATATATATATATATATATATATATATATATATATATATATATATATATATATATATATATATATATATATATATATATATATATATATATATATATATATATATATATATATATATATATATATATATATATATATATATATATATATATATATATATATATATATATATATATATATATATATACAGTGAAACCTATCTTAACGGACACCTCTGCTGAATGGACAATTTTGAAGACACCGACCGTCAGTATATGTATTCCTGTGTATTAAACCCTCTTGACAACGGATACTCTCAACAACGGACAGGGGCAGTAAAATTTGGAACATTTTTAATAATAACAGTAAAATTTACCTTCTCAGAACAGACAGATGTTCAGATAATTTTTGAAAAATCCACATTTAATGCCGGTATTTTTATTGCACATTATGGGCAATATTTAGATCTATGCTAATAAGCGGCGCGGCGCCTACCTATTGTTAATAGCACTAGTTTAACAACAGGCTGGCTTATGCTGCCTGGCTTGTAGGTAAATTGCGGTGAATTGCATAAGAAATAGATTTTATGAAATGTAGTCTTCATCAATATAATATCTCAGTTTTGATGTTACTCAGTGCGATCAATATGTTCAAACAAAAGAAAGTTTTTGAGTCTTCAAGAAAAAGTTGAAATAATCCATTACGCGGAAAAAGACAAACTTAGTGTTAGAGTATTAGCCTGGTTTTGTGAAGTAGGCTCCAAAAAATTCCAATATCCGGTACAGTAATAAAGGAAAAAGCACAAGAAATTGCGAAGAATCTAGAAGTTGATGGTTTTAAAGAATCAAATGGATGGTTGGACAAGTTCTGTCAACGTCATAATATCTCTTTCAAATCCATCTGTGGCGAAGCAGCGGCTGTAGACTTGATTAGGGTAACTGATTAGTGAGAACAGTCAGATTTCATCTGACAGTGATGATGAAGAGATTATATATTCCAATATTAAGAACATTAAGGAAGCATATAAAATGTAAAAGGATATTGATATATATATATATATATATATATATATATATATATATATATATATATATATATCAATATCATAACGTAATCGACCTAAATTTAAAGATTCATATTGTTTCAGTAGCGTTTATATATTCCTAATATTTCTACTACGTTAACAATTACCTAGAATATATTTTGTACTTGTTTTGTCCAAAATTTACGGATTTTGTTGAAGCCCTTAAATTACTAATTCGTGTAGCTTAAGAAATATACATTTATTAAAAAAAAAATCGCATTGACACTTTATGGTACGAATAATATATTTAAAAACCACGCTGTTATAAAGTAAATTAAAAAGTTAAAAATAAAAAAACCGTTGGGTGCCCAAGAACTGGATGAATGAATGATTTATTTCATCTAAAAGACCAAGTACACATAATATGTAAGTAAAGTATAGATGACGTCAAAAGCCCATACATTACTTATGAACTAAACATTCTTATTTTATGCAGACAAATATTCTTCAACTAAATAAAAACATTCAATTTTTAAAAATGCAATCATTTATTTTTAAATGACTTAATATTGTTTATGGCTCTCAGATAATTCGGCAACCTTTTATATATTAATATCCAAGTAACTGGAACTGTTCTCATAAACTGGCAAATTGTGTGAGGGAACACAAAGATCGTTTTGGCCTCTAGTATTATATGAGTGGAAAAGTTTCTTTTTACAAATAGCAGAACTTCAAGTATGAAGATCGATGGTACTATAAACAGTACCAGTGTTTTAAATAAAAGTTTACATGATGTCAATCTACATACATCTTCCATATATCGTATAATTTTTTTTGTATGCAAAATACTCTAATAATATGTCTAGAGTTTCCCTAAAATAATATGTCGTATTTTGACCAACCATAAAACTGCGCATAATAATACAACAGCAAAACGCTTAAACTACATATATTTTTAGTCTAAATATGGCAAACGCAACAGGCGCCAATCTAACACACAATTCATTAACGTGGGTTTTCCACCCCAAACAATTTTCAATGTGTATTCCTAAAAATTTTGTCGTTGCAACCTCTTGCATTGATGACCCATTTACCCCAATTAAAGGTGATTGATCAACGATACGATTGCGAGCAGTAAAGTTGATAAATACGTTTTTTTTGTGTTTAAAAAAAGTTTATTAGAGTTAAACCAGTATGCAAATTTATTTAGCATATTTTGTGTTTTGAGCTGTATCAGTGATAGATTATTATCTACTGCAAGATAACTATTATTATCAGCAAACATCCTCAAGGTTTTTTCGTCATCAATTCCCGGCAGATCATAGTAAGAAAAGCAGGAGGTCCTAGTACCGACTCCTGCGGTACACCACACTCAGTTTTGGCTGCATTAGATTTTGAACCATTTATATCTACTAATTCCGATCTATTTTGGAGATAAGATGTCAACCATTGACCGACTCTACCCCTCAAACCGTAGTCTTCAATCTTTAATAAAAAAAGGTTATGATCCACCAGATCAAAAGCCTTGCTCAAATCCATGAATACACCAATGCACTTTTCCTTATTGTAAAAATGTTCATATAGACACTCTAAAAACTGCAACATCCTAGATTCGGTAGATCTACCCCTTTGAATTCCATGCTGCGATTTGTTAAGTATACTATATTTATTCAGAAAATTCATTATTTTATGGAATACTATTATTTCTAGTACCTTAGAGAGCGTTGACAACACAGACACTGGCCTATAATTAGATATCTCTTTACTGTTATCTTTTTTATGTAATGGTACGAGTCAATTTGGCAATTTTTAATACCTCCGGAACAACTGCTTGACTTATTGATAAATTAATTAGAAAAGTAATTGGTTTCAGTTCGCGGCTCGTGTTTTAACATTTTTGAGGTTATATTGTCAATGCCGGCGTAAGCAGTGTTTCTAAGGCTCAAAGTAACATTTAATACATCCCTCTCTGTTATGAAAATCAAATAACATTGTGAAACAATTTTTGTTAATTACTTGAACCGTCAGGTTGGTTGGAGGTAAACGTTTTCTTGTTTCATTTGGTAAGTTGGGAAAGTAATTATTAAAGTAGTCTGCAATGTGTCTCTCACCCTTCACTGACTCAAAGTCAGTTTCTAGCTTGCTAGCTTTGTTTCTTTTTTGAACGTTGATATTGGCAATATTCCTACATTATATATAATAATATAAGAATAATAATACAGCTTTATTTTTGTTAACTGAATTTAAATAAATATTATAATATAACTATAAATATAATTTTTTTATATCTTTTGTATATTGTTTTATCAAAGTGAGTACCAAAATTTATTTTTTTCCGATATAACTCCTTGAGAGTTTTTAGATGATTTTTTAATATCTAAGGTTAACCACGGTATAGAGTTGTTTTTCTTATATCCAAACGTCTGCAAATGAAAAGAAACATTTACATAAAACTCCAGAGTCGTAACAAAATTATTAAATGCCCTGTTGACATCATTTTCGACATACATTTGTTCAAAATTTTCATTTTGCAAGTATCCCAAGAATACTCTCAGCATAATCTAATACCAATCGAAAACCTTGTGAACAACTCTACAGTTGATCTGAGTCAGTTCAATATTCGTACACACGTAGTCAATGCAAGAAGCAGTTTGACATGTTTTTCTGGTCAGTTCATGGATTAAGTTTAATATATCATAAGAAGTTGCATTGCCAATTGTACAATGTCAACCAATCGATATTGATATCACCACGAAAAATTTGAGTTTGAGCAAACATCTGCAAGAAGTGTATCAAATATACGCAAGAATGCATCAATATTTCATGTTGGTGATCTATATATAGAGTATAATTTACCTTTTTTATTAGTAAGTGATATATCAATACCGCAGACTTCAAAAACAAGTTCTTTGACAAATTTAGAAACATTTTGTATTTCACTTATGCATTCATTTAGTCGCTGATCATAAAAAATAGCACATCCCCCATTTTTCTGGTTTGTTCCCGAAAAATACTAACTCAAAATTATCTAACTTTATCATAGTACTTTCATGCCTGGTAAGCCAGGTTTCGGTGAAACAAGCAATATCGCAGTCTTCCTGATCAATCAAAACATTAACAGCTTCAGTCTTATTTTTAATACATTGCAAATTTTGATGAATAAAGTATATATTTTGAACTGATTGTATGCTATTCAAAGTTTTTGAAGGATACAAGAGGAATATTAGTATATGTGAACAGTATTTTGACCAGAGCTTATTTCACCGAAATTTTATTTTTTAGTTTAATTTATAGGAACTTGAATATTTATTTTGTCCCTATTTGTCCATCATGTTGGCGCAGCTATTTTCAGTTTTTAATATTATTAGCACAAATCACAAAATTCACCCGCCATATGACCGCCGCTACTTCGAATTTCTAAATGATGACTAAAAATTAATTAAAACGTATTTCTTTACTTTCAAATACTTGCAAAAACCGAATTTGAACAAATAGCAGAATTCGTGCCTCACATGTCGAGCCATTTTGAATTTTTTTAAAGTTTATAAATACTATTTGTATGAAAATTAGAAGAATTTTAAAAATTCGTTTTATTTTATATAATACTTAATATTCCAATAAGCCATGTTCAACAATTTTAACTATTTAGATAGTAATAAAATTTATTTAGTTATAGATTTTTGAGACGCAAAACGCCACTTTGTCCCATAGTGTGGCGGCCTACTTCATTGAAATTATTTAGTAAAAATATGTTTTTCATATTAACGAAAATTAAATAAAAGTATTATAAAAATTAACATGCCCTAATCGTTAAATTTATATTCCAAATTTAGAAAAGCACATAGGCAACTCCAGGGATTTAAGTTTTGAACAAATGATCATGAAGGAAACGAAAGGTCGAGGAGTGGATGTTGTTCTAAACTCCTTAACAGAGGAAAAATTGTTTGCCTCAGTGAGATGCCTGGCCGAATATGGTAGATTCTTGGAAATCGGCAAGTTTGACTTGGGTAACGACAATGCTCTACACCTATTGCCATTCAAAAAAGGAGGAAGTTATCATGGAGTCCTGTTAGATCATATTTTTAAGGGAAGTGAGACCTATAAGAGGAAAGTAACTGGCATAATTCAGCAGTTTGTTGATTCAGGTCAGTAGTTTGAGATAACAAAATTTATCAGCTAATAACCCAAGAGTATTGGTATAGAACGCAATAATTTTGACACATTCTTAGTAGGTGGTGGGTTGTTTCCTAAAAGCAACATGTCTGGGACGATACTGTGAAAGTTGTGAGGATTTATTAATGTTCGAAAGCTATTGGGACAACAAAAAATGCTCAATAAAATAAAATATGTCATTTTAAGTCGACATTTTTTTGAACAAAAACATAGTTATAAAATGAAACATTTGAAGAAGGTGATTGTAGATTTAGATTTAGAGAAATTGTTTCTAATATACAACAGCCTAGTATATTGAATATATTATAAATATAATAAAAAACGGACTTATTTGGTTTGGATTATTACGAACAGTTATTTTAACTAACTGATGCAGTTGTACCATATTCTTTGCCAGTTTTCTTACAGCAATTGATCTATTTGAGTAGTTTTTTTGTCTTTAGTATTTAAACAAATCACTCCTGTTTTGTTCCATATTGATACAATACTTTAGCTAAATTCAAAGTTGTTAATTTTTTTCTGGTAGTATCACGTGTCCTCGCGTTTGTTTAAATAATACATTATACGTAATAAGCCAATGATGATTTCTTTTTAAACTCCGATCTATCTGTTCTTTTATTATTTACTGTAATTTATGTAAGTATTTCTTCGGGTATTTTCTTCTTTTAAACCATTATTATTTTGAAAACAAACTTCACTAAATGATGATCTTTTGTAAATATATTAAACATTTCGAGACAAGTACGTTTTTTTCTCGATTGTTTCTCAGTTCTCATTCAGTTCAGTTGTTAATATCCCTATGGTTATCTTTAGTTAAATGTTACCCTAATTTTAAAAACGTGGTTTAAATAAAGATTATTTCCTCGATTAAATTATTAGTAAAAAATGTTTTTTTAATTTTCGTCAGATATGCTATTTAAATATTTATTTTAAATTGTTTTAAAAGTTGCTTATGTTTCAAAGTTTATACATTAATAGTTCTATTTAAAAAAAAATGAATGTTCTATTTTTAGGAGCTGTTAAACCTTTAGACTCATCCATATTCGATATGAATGAACTTGTTCAAGCTTATCGTTTTATGAGTACTGGAAAACATATGGGAAAAGTGTTAATAGAAGTAAGAAAAGAAGAAATATTGGATAACCCTCAAATATTTAAAGCAATTCCCAGGTATTCATTTATTTTTAGTAAATGCTCATATCTGCTAGGGATCCAAAATAACGCTATTACTATAACTCTAAATAAGATGTACAATTGTTTTAAGATTGTTTATAAGTTACTAACAACATAAAAATTTAAAACTTTTTGTGGACGTGTTTAAAAACAAAAACCTCATTGTTCTGTTGTATAGTTTAGTTTCATAATCTATTTGCTACCATGAATCCACTTTTTTCTTTTAATTTGTTTTGTGCAGTAAGGGTTGAAATTTTATAAGAGGCACATTAATTGCCTCCATTATGGCCTATTGAAAGGACGTAATTTTTATTGTATTGAGTGGGGATCAAGTTTTCGCCAAAGCTATAAGTAGCCGTCTTCATATTCCGCTAATGAAAGGCGCATCATTAATTTGTCTGTTTTATACAATGCTACAAAAGTTGTAGTTAAGGGCATAATTTATTAATATACATATTACATAATTAATTAAACCAGTCGACTTTTAAGGAAGAAGTGTTTCTTTTTTATGTGACAATCTAAAGTTAAATTTTAATTTCACACTAATTAGAGTTTTGTATGTACCTAAAGCGGTTAAACTCCTTGCAATATAACTCAGTTGAGGTTTTTCCGGTCATATAAGTGAATTTTTAAATATCTAGCATTAGGTAACTCAAGAAGTACATGTCGAGATTTCATACGATATAGACGAATCTTATCTATACCGGTTGTTTACCATATCGGTTATTTTTTGCAGACAATTCGGATCGTAAAGAATAAAAATAGTGTATTAGTACAGGTGATTTAGATATAAATAAACATGAAACCTCCCCTAAATGGGGAGGGTGCCAATATACAAAGGACGTCAGTGGACGAACAAAGTGGTTCAGTTAGTCAGATGGAAGGGGTTGTTAATGAGTCTGAAGAAAGCAGACAGGCAGTTGAAAAAAAAAATAATTTACATTCAGATAAGTACAGTTTTAATTCAATTTGTGTTATGATAGAAAGTACAAATAATGAGAATTTTGGGCGTATACATCCTCTACGGATTGGACATATATTACACAAAAAATTAATGGTAAAATACATAATAGAAATAAAATCTGTCGGTAAAAATCGAATTAGAATACAGTTAAGATCTTTTAAGGATGCCAATGAATTGGTAAGAAATAATTTATTAGAACAAGAAAAATTGCGCGAAAAAATTTCTTAGAAACGAAAGGAATTATCAAAGGTATAGATACGTTTTTTGAAGATAGCTATATTTTGCAAAATATTAAATCTCCTAATAGGGTACTTGGTATGAAAAGACTAACAAAAAGAGTATTTAAAGAAGGCCAAAATCCACTTTATGTTAGAAAACAAACCGTTGTTTTAACGTTCAAAGGTAACATATTGCCGAGTGAAATTTCGATCGATAGTGTTATTTTTCCAGTTGAGACTTACTGTGGCAGGGTCACACAATGCTACAAGTGTCTAAAATATGGGCATATATTTAAGCAGTGTAAATCCGATGCTAATCTTTGTATTTCATGTGGCAAACCCAAAACAGAAAATGTTGAGCACAAGTGTACACCAATGGACATATTTTGTGTAAATTGCAAAACAGGTATTCACAAATCTAATTCAAAAAATTGTAATTTTTTTATTAAGCAACAAAATATTAAAAAAATAATGATTGATAAAAAAGTTAGTTTTAAAGAAGCCGAGAATTGTTATGATAACTCTTACGTAGGTATAGCTACCAATAATAAATTTAGTTTATTCAAAAGTATCGATGAGTACGATACTAATTTCCCAAAACAAACAACTACCCAATTAGCTAGAAAAACACTTGCGGATACCTCATTTTCCCATTCTCAATCTGTAGTAAATAACAGTCGAGGTGAGCAACCTAATATCAAAAAAAAGAAAGCATAATACATCTCCTACTCCCAATACAATGTTTCCCTTTGTATTTGGCCCAAATACCCCACTTTCACCTAATAATACCCTAAATAATAATTATGAGAAAGAATTAGATAAATTTGTTAGTGAAATAAGTCAAAGTTTTGCTGGATATTTTATAGGTTTATTAAAAAATCTAAGTTCACTTGACGAACTTAAAAATTTACAAGTAGAAACTGTTAAAAGGAAATTTTTAAATCATCCACCAAAACAGATTAACAATGGATAATAACAAAAAGGAATATAAATTAAATATCTTACAGTGGAATGCACAATCTACTGTAGCTAAAAGGCAAAATCTTGAAATGTTAATGTATCAAAATAATATTGACATTGCATTATTATGCGAGACTTGGTTTAAGCCAGGTCGTCGGTAACCTTTTCAGGATACAACATGATACGTGAAGATAGAGCAGACGGCAAGGCTGGTGTTGCCATTCTTGTTGCAAAACCTATTTCCTTTCACACTATTAATTTTATTCGTAATTTTAATGCCGGCATTATGGTTTGTGGTATCACTATATCCATAAATAGTAAAAATATTTTGCTTGTGTCAGTTTATAGGCTTCCTGGAATTAAAATAATAATGATTGGGTTAATCTTATAGTGCAAATACCATCACCATATCTTATATGTGGTGATTTTGCAAAAGAAACCCAACCCTAGACAATTATATTAAATGTAAGAAAGTTGAGGCTGAAACCAAAAAATTTCTTAAAAGGAAAGCCAGGGTAAGCTGGATAGTGTGGTGCTCTAAATTAAATAAAAATACACCCTCCTCACAATTGTGGTCTCAAGCAAAAAGAATGTCAAGAAAAGCCAACTGCCAAAAACCAAATGATGATCAATGGTTTGAAGAATTTTTCGATAAAGTTGCATCTCCTGTTGTCCTGCCACAACCAAATAATTCAAATTTTGATTTCTGTAGTAGCCACTTTCTTTGTTGACCTTTAACAACCTTCGAATTGGATTGTGTCTTAAAAAATACTGCAAATACAGCTCCTGGATATTATAATATATAATACTGTATGTTATCACATTTACCACTTAAAGCAAAGTGTTTAATGTTAGAAATATTTAACGAAGTTTACCTTTATGGTGCTAAAATAGAAGACTTTGATAAAGTAGTTGTAATACCCATACAAAAACCTGGTAAAGATCCAAATTTTGGAAGCTCTTATAGACCTATATCGTCCCTGTCATGTATTCTTAAAACTCTGGAACGATTTATTAAGCTACGGTTAGAATATTGGATAGCTAATCATAATTTATTCCCAAATAATCAATATGGCTATAGAAAGGGATTCGGTGCTCTTGACGCTCTTACACATATAGTTGTTGACATACAAGACTGTTTTTCATCTAATGAGTATCTAACATCATTATTTCTTGATATTCAAAGCGCATATGATTCCATTGATTTAAATATCTCAGTATCAAAAATGATTAGAGATTTTCGGATTCCACCAAATGTCTCTCAATCGATTGTAAAACTGTACAGTAGCTGATGTATTCTTATTAGAAATAATCTTAATGAATATATAGGCCCTAGACAAGTTTTTTCAGGGCTACCTCGAGGGTCAGTACTTAGCCTCCTGCTCTTCAATATCTATACAGTTGATATATATAATTCACCTATCTATAAAGTAGTGCAATATGCTGATGACTTTTGCATTTACACTCAAAGCAATAATTATGAAAATTGTCTATGTTTAATATCTGATGCTTTCAAAAATATTTTAAGATGGACCCGTATCAATGGTTTTGAAATATCTCCTGAAAAATCGATGCTCTGTACATTTACTAGGCATAATACACCTAACCCCGATTATATAACATTACAAAAAGTAAACATACCGTTTAAAAAAGAAATTAAGTACCTAGGTATCATTTTAGATAAAACATTAACCTGGAGAACACATACTGATTATCTTGTCACTAGGTGCATCAAAGGAGTTAACTTTCTGCGATCAATTAAAAAAACATGGTGGGGATGTGATGTCCAAACAGCCTTAGTCTTCTACAAGGCCTATATCAGGTCAATTCTTGACTATAGTAGCTTTTTTTATGGCTCTGCATGCAGAACTCAATTGTTAAAGGTTGATAGAGAGCAATATAAGGCACTTAGGGTTTGTCTAGGTGCAATGAGATCTACCCCTGTTGAGGCCCTTTTGGTTGAAGCTTTAGAGCCCCCATTAAGCATACGTAGAGAAACACTTGGTGCAAAATTTTTGCTTAAACACAAATATTTCAATACTGAGGTATTAAATAAAATAGCTAGCTTAATACATATGATTTAACAAATAAATATTGGAACAAAAAAAAATTCTCCCCCGTTTTGTGAGGCATACAGGAATTATAACGAAATTCTTAGATCAACATCGCCCTTTTGTATTTCGGATTATGACTATCATAGCACTTTTCAAGAGGTAACTGTAATATTTCTGTCATTTACAGATAATAATCTTCTAAATACACATATTTTAAAACAAGAACTTACGAAAATCCCAAAATCTGTATTAATATATACTGACGCCTCCAAAATGCCCGAGGGCAATGGAGCAGCTATCTATATTCCACAAATAAAAGCTGAATTTAAATTCCAAGTGGATAAGAGATGTAGCATATTTACCACTGAAGCTATCGCTATTTATGAAGCTCTTAAAGTGACATTAAAAATGATGAGACAAGCTTTATCATTCTGTCCGACTCAATGTCTGTCCTAAGATCAGTAGCTAACGTTAAGCCATGGACTTATAAAATTAATCCAATATTATGGAATACTAAAAAAATATTACGACAGAATACACTAAGAAATAAACAAATTTACTTTATGTGGGTTAAGGCACATACAGGTTTAAGTGGAAATAAGTATGTGGATTTTCTGGCTAAAGACAGCATAATTAATGGTATTCCAATTGGTAATGAAGTAACTCTAAATCTTTAAGTTTAAACCAGTGGAATATAAGATGGCAAATACTTTGTAAAAGTTCTCCAACACGTTACTCACTTATTCACGAAAACATTCCTAAAAATTACTGTCATAAAGACTTAACAGTATCCAGACGTTATATAACAACAATAAAACGATTGAAATTTGATCATGCCAGTTATCCAGCACATTTAAAAAAAATCCATATTCTATCCTCAGATAAATGTGAGACTTGTAATGTTAAGTGCGACCTTGATCATATCTTTTTTGAATGCAGTAAATATATTGATAACACAAAGGAACTTTTTAGAGTTCTAATTAATGAATGTAAAATTCTAATCTCCTTAATCTATTATCCCTCCAAAAATTAAAAGTATATACTGCAATTATGACGTTTTTGCACAATAATAATTTAACGATTTAATTGTAGATAAACATTTATAGATATATCAGGATAGGTTAAGTTTTTCCTTTGTTCTTTCCCTATATGTTTTCCTTTTTTTTGTGGTCCTCCTGTTTGTCTATGAAAAAGTCGCCATGATAGACCCCTTGGCGTGAAGCGGTTATCCCTTTGTATATATGTTTAGGGTTTAGGACAAATTTACATTTTTTCCTGTTATGTATTCATTCTTAAAAAAAAAAAAAATTGAGACTGGCTGCATGGCTGATCAGCTTAAAGCCAAAAAGAAAAAAAAGGTAACTTAAAAGTGCCGTTGTAATTGTCACTTAAAAAAAGAGGAGTTAAATAGACAACAGTAAGGCCCTTGCTAAATATAACCAGTGTGATTTTTGTGTAAAATTGTTAATATCATTTTAATCGTTATTTGAAAAAAATCATAGCTGATTATTCATCATAATAATTCTTTATAAGTTAGTATAAAATAAATTTAACTAAATGCGTGGATGAATGAAAGTTTTAATTTAGGACCTGTATTCCTTTCAATGTATCATAATTTATCATTGAGTTGTTTTTTAATTTCAGTTAATTGAAATGGTTCTTCGAAATGATCAGTAAATAAAGCAATTGTTTTTGTTCTTATGAGAAGTAATTTCGATTAAATAATCCTTTTACGCTTTAAAACCGTATGCCGTATGCAGAGTTTTCATAACCCACTTCTTTTCAGGCTGAAATTTAAAATATTGCATTATCGAACTCCCTTCGTAACTTTTAATGTGAGCTGTAGTTTTTTAGATATAACCCAAATTTTTGATTGGGTACTATATATATTTTTATTTCATATCATTCAGTCCAAAAAAAGCTTTTCGAGAATGTATCATAGCCCATCTCTTTCTTTTGAAATCAACCAGTCATTTTATTTTTATTTAATCATCACAGTGAGTCACGAGTGGTGGACACACGTGGGGTATAAGAATATCCCTGAAGATGTCTCGTGCGATCATAGGCGAAACGTCGGAAAGTAATTCCAATTTGACATTGTCTAAACCCAAGAACTATGATTTCTTAATTGACTCCAGCTTTGAAAGCTTTCGTACTGTGATAATTAATTAATGAATTAACTATTAATTAATTACAAATATATATCCGTGCCTATAACTTGTGGTAATTAATTTTTTTACTTAGTGTTACCTAAGTTTTGTTTCATTTATTTAAATAAAATGAGATGAAAATGTCGATAATTTTTTTTTAACTCTGTTTAGGAGTAATTTTAAAAGTGCGTATTGGGACAAGAGCAAGTAACCGTAATGCTGGTGCGTAAATTCACTATGTGTATTTTACATCGTTTGATGAAAAGTGTAAACCATTTTGCAACAAGTCAAACAGTTTGGATTTTAACCTGTAAAATATGGATGCTAGGTAAAAAGTGTCTTTTTTTTAGATATTGAAAATCTTAATGACGCGCCATTTAAAAAATAATTCATATCTTTCCGAGCACCCACCCACAATTGTATCGATACTCACAACGTTTGTACCTATAAAGCCTTTTTAACTTATAATGTTTCAAATTTTGCTTTCGAACATGTTGCAGGTTAGTCCAAGTGTTTGACTTGTATGAGGTAACAAAGAATCATACATACACACTCGCTCGCTAGTGAAGTCGTACTATAAAATAAATATACTTGGAAGCATCGGTAGTTAAACAATTATTTACTTAAATTAATTTAATTCATTCTTAAACAAATTTTTCTATAAAATACTTGTGTGTTTTAGGTACTTTTGCGATCCTCTAAAAACCTATATAATATGCGGTGGTTTAGGTGGCTTTGGCTTAGAACTAGCTGACTGGCTGGTGATTAGAGGAGCGAAGAATTTGGTTCTAACTTCAAGAAAAGGAATAACAACGGGGTATCAAAACTATAGGATCTCGTGAGTGAACTACGATAGCTTTCTATATACTCATTTTCCAAGATACTCTATGGCAATTAGAATATAAATTTTAAATGATAAGAAAATAATAGCGGAAATTCAAAATGCCTTTTATTTTTCAAGAATTTGGAGTAGTTACGGATGCACGATTAAAGTGTCTACGCAAGATATAACGACGAGAGCTGGCTGTGAGAATTTAATAAAAGAAGCCAATTATCTGGCCCCCGTTACTGCCATTTTCAATCTTGCCGTTGTACTCAGTGATGCCATATTGCCGAATCAAACTGAAGAATCCTTCGAAATTTCTTTTGGGCCAAAAGCCTGGGCAACCAAAAATTTAGATGAAGTAACTAGAACTATGTGTCCAGAATTAAGGTAAATTTTAGCGAACAACTGCATATGTATTGCAAGAATATTAACCTTTGTTTACTAATTCTAATTTCTCAAATATTATTAAAATACACTTTCCAGGGATTTTGTTGTATTTTCATCAGTATCTTGTGGAAAAGGAAATGCAGGTCAGACTAATTATGGTATGGCAAATTCTGTAATGGAAAGGATATGTGAAAATAGGCGCAAGGACGGATATGCGGCTTTAGCTATAGAATGGGGAGCGGTTGGAGACGTAAGCTTTGACAATTATTAAATATCGCTATGCAGTGAGTTTACATTTATATATTCATAGATATATAACCTATATATTTATGTATATATCTGTCAAATCTCTACTCTTTTTTAATTATTGACATTTTGAAAAATGACTTAAATTTGTTGACAAAGTCATTAGATAATAACAAATATTCTGTCTTTAGAATAGATTTAAATATACAATTTTGAAGTTGATATTGATTGCGAAATAACAATTTTAAACTTTACCGAGAACAGATAACACAGTTTGTATATAATTGGTAATAAGTATAGAAACCCTAAAAACGGCAATTGTTTGAATTTTTTTAAAGTTATTACCAAACGACAACATGGATTTATAAAATGTCTTCTCTGTGTAGTAAAATTCTGTATGTAGGAAGTTGCTGGTAAAGGGAAATTTACCGACTCCTTTATAAATTTATTCTTATATTATTCATATTATTGTTATGATTAAATGTAAAATAAAAAATTAAGATAGATCGATTCTTATCGGTAAGTGCCGATAGGTGTGCAATAATGCCGATATGTGTCTAATGATATCGATAGGATGAGGACTTTTGCTCTGTGAACAAGTTATGCGCTATACTGAGGACTTTTTTTTTGCTTCTAAATAATTTTTGACAAGAATAGGTAAAATTTAATATCACCCATCCCTAGTCTTCAGTAGTAACCATGAACTCCTCTATCTCGGAGAACAGCTCCTCATTAACCAACCCTGTGTGCGACGGGTGTTTGTCAACAAACGTTTCTACTTCGTCATTTGATTATTATCATTATTATCGAAATTGTCAATCAATTTCTCAAGAAATGTTGGATTCCAAGCCCATCCTGGATGCATGCATCAAAAGATGTGGGCTGGTTTCTATTAGTTCTATGTGTTGTCCTGTAAGAATTTTCTCACTACGTGGCAAGTACTGAGCAGGACTGCCTTCTGGATGTCGATGAAAGTGTTATAATGCAGTCCTATGATTTATAGGTTTTGTTTTAGTGTTTTTGAAACTAGTCCAGTTGATGAACCTTACTCAGTCGCCACATCTGCTGTATCTCAATAGCCAGCTCCGCATATTTGTCCTTTTTCTCTTGATATTTATCCAATACGTTGTCACTATTGGGTACAAACACATCTACGAAATAAGCTGTCTTTGTTTCCTTATTTAACAGTACCACGTCAGGCTGATTATTCGTCACTCACCTATCGGTGATATTTGCCCGGTCGTAGTACAGTTTGAAGGCATTATTTTCAAGCACTGAACTTGGTTGGTATTTATTTATAATAGGGCACAAAAGTATTCAGGAGTCCGTTTTTATTGGCACACCTGGTTATGTCACTGGGGGTAGTCCGCGTTTGCTAGGTAAGTGCAGCCATCTGGTATCTACTGTTTAATCTCTGATCGCTCGCTACATTTTCGACACTTATCAGATTCAACGGAACGGTCTGTAATGATGAATTTAATGTAATTTCGTGTGTTAATAACCTGGTCCTGTATTGCCATCACAAATCCTTCTGTCTCTGTGAATAGTTGTCAATCCTTTAGTTCCCTACTTGTTGGATGCTTCCTTATCTATGTGTGGCTGATTTAAGTCATTGTGATATCGGCCGTTTCGTGTCATTTGAGCCCACTGTTCCTATTTGTCGGGGTCTGAAAGTGACTTTAGGATGATGTTCTCACTTGCGAGATTAAGTGGAGAGTACGAGTTGTAACTTAAAATCACTATGCGGTGGAGGCTATGGCGTGCCTTGAATTGGTCGAGTCAAGAAGTCCACCTTCTCTTTGTGGTAAGGGCATTCGGAGAGTTGATGAACTTGGGTGATGTGACTTGTACTTGGTCATAATTAGGCGAGCAGTTCGTTGTAGTCTCCCTAGCTCCCTGTTGGTTCATTTCAAGATTCCGGTACTGTAGGTCAGTACGGGCACAGCATAGGTGTTAATTGCTGTAATGAGATTTCTGGCGTTCAGTGCTGTCTTCATCTTGTTTTTTCCTTGCTCATCCTGGAGGAGTCTAGTCTAGTCTTGTTGGTATTTTTAGGTCTCTCCTTGGTTCATCACTTGAACTATTGGGTAGGGCTACATCGCCATAAATTACTTTCCCTATTTCAATGTTTAAGGCTTTACATTTTTCCATTCCAAATTCTATTTCGAGAATGTGTATGTCACGTCAATAAGCTTTTTTAGTTGGTTATGGTTTCCACCATAGAGCTTAATATCATCCATATACAGAAGGTGGGATATGATTCGGGAATCGTCTCTATAACTTTGAAGCCATATCCTGTATTGCTGAGCAACGTGGAGAGGGGGCTCATTGCTATGTAGAACCAAAGTGGAATTATTATTATTATTATTATTGTTATTATTATCATTATTATTATTTTTTATTTTATTTTTTCTCTCAGCGTTACCTGGATTAGTATCTTCGGCAGGATGCAACCATGTCATATTGCTCGTTTACTGCTGGTCAAGAAATCTTTTGACTATGCCGGTTGTACTGAGTATTGCTGCCTTCTGCATTTTAGTTACTAATTTCTTCGCAAGATCTGGTGTAGAGTAACTGGTAATACACCTGTAGTTCAGAGTACCAGAGAATCTTTGTAAACCTTTTCCATGTGCCATATCTTTGTGACCTCGTCTTTTAAATCGGTTTATTTTGGGAACAGTAATAATGTCTATCAGATTGCTTTATCAGGTCTGTTATGGTGGACAGTTTTATCAGTTATGATGAAATGATCGTAATACAGCTTATAAACTGGGTTCTGTTTGATAGGTGTTCAGATTTGTAGTAAGGTGTTTTGACTACTGCCTCTATAAGATAACATTTTGGACTAGTCTCTGGTTGATTATGTAAGCAATTTGATTGTGCCGATGAGTGTAGTCAGTATGGGTCAGAAATAAGCATCCTTCAGGGATGTGTTGAATAGTTTTTGTTTTGTCATGACATTTTCTATCTATCGTAATGGATTACTAGATCTTTAATGACCTGATCTTGAATTACCATCATGGCACCTACAGTTCCTGGACAGAATTCTTCTTTAGTAAGCATGCGTTCGACGAGACTTTGTCTACATCTGGCTTATCTAGATCTGGGATGTTGTCCATGTAGAGCATTGCCTTTCCATATATTTATCTTGCCCTGAGTTGCAGAGGATCACGTATGTTAAACAGTGTGTAACCCACATCAGCATTGCATATATTATTATTACTATCTACGTTGGTGTATACTATTATGCACAATATTATACATCAATGCTAAATGGTAATGATCAATTCGTGATGAATTCGTCATTAGTGTTAAATATAAGCAAATTCTTAATTTCCTAGGTTGGCTTGGTAGCAGAGATGTACGAAAATCATGTGGATCTAGAAATTGCAGGAACACTACAGCAAAGTATAGCAAGTTGTCTTCAAATTTTGGATAATTTGTTAAGGCAAAATGATGCACCTATCGTATCGAGCATGGTGGTGGCCGAAAACAAGTCTTCGGCAAATTCCGGAAGCATAATTGAAGTTATAACCGACGTTTTGGGTAAAATTTTATAATAATTGTAGATTTTTGGGACAAGCAGAAGTGGAAAATTAAAGCGTGGCATTTTTCCCAAAATTGGGCTTATTTCAACTGCTATTTCATCTAGAATAGGGATTATTATATATCTTCTGAATTTATTTAAACTTTTCTATTCTAGATTGTTTGACAAAGAACATTATTATATCCTTTTTTATTAGTTACTCTACATAATACTTAAAATATTTCTTGAGAATGACAACGTTAAATAAAACTATACAACGTCCTTCCGAAAAATAAACGCCATAATGTTTCGTTCATTTCTTGTTGCCTCTAGTAGACAGCTTTTGACCTACTTTTTGAAAGTTTTTTATACTTTTCGTAATTTCTTAGAAACTAAAGGAGATGAATAACACACCGACAACATACCTCAAAGGTACCCATGGAACTTCCAATAATTTTGAAACTCTCGCCATTTTATTTCGTGCTAAAATCGATATCCCGTTCTACTTAAATACAGATTTTTCAAAGTGTAAATTTGTTTTAGGAATTAAAGACGTAAAATCTGTAAGTATACACTCAAGTTTAGCTGAACTAGGAATGGATTCTATGACCGGAGTAGAAGTAAAGCAAACCTTAGAAAGAGAGTACAACATATTTTTGTCCCCGGCAGAAGCAAGAAGTATCACATTAGCACGGTATGTAAAATTATGTAAATAAATATATCTATTTATTTGTATTGTAGCTCGTGAATTATATTTAAGTTTGTTTCTGTAAATTATTTCTAATTATTTTCCAGTATACAAGAATTATGGGAACAGGGAAACAATGAATCGACTGACCCTCAACTTGAGGGTGAACCTGTAAATTGGACTCTTGTTGTAAAACATTTAATTGAGTTTGAAGAACAGACATTACCCTTTGTAAAATTAAAGACAGCATCGAGCGATAAAAAAAAATTACCAAGAATAATAGCTTTTCCAGGTATTTGCCACCCGACTTAAATTTCTATACTCTTCGAAAATATTTATTTTTTACATTTCTTTTAAGGTGTGGAAGGGGTCTGTGAAATGTTACAAAACTTGACACAAATGCTTGAAGTCGAAGCGTTTGGTGTTAACTATCTAGCAGCAAATCAAAAAGGCAGTATTATTGAGATGGCCAATATTTTATTACCTGTAAGTGTAAATCTGAGTTCAAATATTAAATACATTAATTACTGCACTTATCAGAAAACAAAACATGCTCTATCTGGATCACATTGCTATCTAACATTGCCACCATTTGTTCACAAAAAACTTTCTCCTATCAAAATCGTCTTCCATGAGCTCCTGAGTTAGTATCCCTTTATAGGAATGCATTTTATCATTTAAATGTTCGAATAATGGATGAATGGCTAACATCGAACATTGGGGCTGCTTATCGATTAGAATCCTCAATTTAAGCATAATATCCAATTTGGTATCATTACTTATTGCATTGGCAGCTGATTCTTTTATCTTACATGTCCAAGCTCGAGAAACTGCTTTTCTATTTTACTAATTGTCCTCTTGGGATACAGGCGGTAATTTTAGAAATTTTTCTTGACATAAGCGAGCAACTTCTACTTGTGCATATCCCAATAAGCAATCATCTGTAGAAATGTTATTTTGTGCATTTCTGCTAAATAAACCAATTTTCTGATATTCAGTTAAGGACATTCAAATGACTATAACACTGACAACTACTATTCTGCAGTGAAAAAACACTTTGCTAAGGCCAGGCGTTTTAAACAAGAGTAAACACAACCATTTATAGTTTTTTTAAATTTCATATTAGTAAAAAGGAACGCTGAAATGGTTTTTGCTTACTTTCTTATTATCAAAACCAAAATGGGAATGGGAAATAGGTATTGAGAGTGTTATAGCGAATTTCTGCAATCAAATAATTTTATTTTTGCAATAAATCTGAAAACACTTCATATTTCCAAAACAGTTGAAGGTAGGTTAAAAATTTTTTTTTTACTTTTTAACAGTATTCTCTATAGTTCTCTTTGTATTATGAATATTTTCTTATTATTTTAATATTTTTAGTTTATTATTTTTCCTGTAACAATCTATTATAGTTGGTTGAGAATGGATCAATAAAAAGTTAAGATTATGTACTTTGCATGCCTTAAATGCCTTAATATACTAGCCATACGACGAAATGGGTAATGAAAAACCGAATTTGTTCAAAAGAAAATCCAAATAGTTACAAAAGTTTATTTTTGAACAAAAGAATTAAGATTAATACATTTTTATTTTTAAATTAAATACATTTTATTTAATTTTTTCCCAAATAATAATTATTTAACACTTTTTTTTCGTGATGAAATAAACTTTTGTTTCTATATGGCTTTCCTTTTCAGCATAATTTCTTTTTTCTTTATATATAATTACAAAAATAAATATTTAAAACATAAAACACCAAACAGGGGCGTGCGGTGAAATTGTAAGAAAGGGAAGCAATTTTTAGAAACTTTCCTATTTCTAATGTAATTCGATTCTTCGATCATTTTTTGCATCTTCCTGCTCCTTGTCTTTTAAAAATTGCATTAGGTCCTTAGCGTTATTTTTTGCGCTAATGTCATCAGTTTCGTAAATCACTTTTAGTTCAGATCACAGTAATCCTCGGTCGAAGAACTGGCCATAATGAAGAGGAAGAGATTTAAACGCATCTTCTGGAAAAGTTTTTCCTTTAAATGCATCAAAATTGCAGAGCTCGAGGAATTTAAAATTATTTAAACCGTTAAATCTATAGTTTATTTGTTGCTGAATTTGATGGACTTAAAATCATCCACTCTTTTTAGGCAAAAAGCAGTATCATTTGTTTTGGTTTGTAATATATTAAAAACATTGTCCGAGAATGGAAATATTTCTGAAAATATGTTCAACAAATAATTAAAATTAAAACCTCGTTTCAAACAGTCTAAAAACCCCCTGGAAACTATTTACTGCTTCTGAGTCCCACGTTTCAATATTTTCTATTATATTCTCAAATAGTTCAATCAGTGATTCACGATTTTTAGATACTGTTAACACAAGTCTTCCATTATAGTTCCACCTAGTAGGAGTTACTTTGGGCAATCGTTTGTGGACAATGGAGTCCAAAGCTTGTGTACGTTTTGTTGACGTGGAAAAAAAAGCAGCCATGCCACTTAAAGTAACGAAAAATACTTTATACTTTTCAATGTGATTGACGGACTGGGATAAAACTAAATTAAATTTATGAGCAAAACAATGGACAAACACAGCACTTGGGAAAGTTTCTAGAACTTTAGCTTGCAGACCCCCTAATTGTCCTGCCATCACTGCAGCTCCATCATAGCTTTAAGCAACTAATTTTTTCTCTCCATTAATTTCTTTAGTAACGTTATAAACTACTGTATTCAATGCATCTGCTGTACGATTTTCGGACACATTCTTAAAACCTAAAAATCGCTCTTGAATACGTCCGTCTGTTTTAACATAGCGTATTACTATAGATAATTGGCTAAAATTAGTGATATCAGGTGCTTCGTCCATAACAATAGCAATGAACCGCTCCTAGACAAACTCCTGTTTAATTCTTTTTAGAATAATGGTAGCAAGAGCGGAAATATCATCATATTTAGACATTAAACTAAGTAAATTTTGAAAATTTCCTCTATTTGAAAAAACCCTTGTTTCGTCATGACCTCTAAATCCCAATTCGTGCTGTCTGAGAAAACAAACAACATCGATAAGTCTTTTTAATATTTGCCTATTTTTATCGACTAGTTCATTGTGTTGGCGGTGACTAATTTCCAACTATTTATTAAGGGCGTGTTCAATTCTGGTTTTGCCGAAGATTTTTTTTTATGACGGCCTGTAAATGCGCTTTGGACATAATATGTCTTTTTACAGTTTTATGGAAATTGTTTAAATCCGAAAAACCAGTTTTATTCCAGACACCTTTTTCATTTTCAAAAAGTAAACATGGCCAACAAAATAATTTACTTATATTTTCCCACCCTGTTAGCCATTTAAATTGTTCGTATTGTTTTTTCGGATAAGAATGTCTAATACAGTTTTTCATTTTTGTGGTTAAATTTTTCATAGGCGGTTTTGCCCTTTGGAAATTATTTGAAGCTTATCAGCGAAGTTTAATGTTGAAAATCCCTTTATTATTAAGACACACACCACACATTTACACACACTCTTCTTACTAAATTCTCCAACATTTTCAACGTTATTACCGACAGCCGAAGTTGACGGTATTTGCATATCCACGTCCGTATTATTGTCTTCCATATCGCACCATGCACGACGCGACGTACATATTACACAACACACGGATAGCCGTTCAAACAAAGAAGTAACGATAGCTTCCGCCACCACTTAAAGCACGCCACTGAAATGCAAAAATTGCAAACAGCCGGTGGAAAGTTAAATAACCTCTGGCTCGATTCACAGGAAATCAAGAATACAGGACTCGACTGCAGAGAAGCTAGCGGCCCGCATAGGTTCTATTGATAATTAAGATAATATTTTAGCATTTTTAATATTAAATAAATTAATGGTTTCTTATTTCAAAAATTACATTTTAGAAGATGTTTTGTAATTTTTGTTTGGGGAAGCAGTGCTTCCATGGACTGCACGCCCCTGACACCAAATTATGTTATTGTTTTAATTAGTAAATTAAGTCGAATTTATTATTAAAAAAAATATGTTTTTAGTGCTATTTTGAAAGGATATAAATCCTAAAATTAAAAAAATGGAGCATATAATCTGGTCTATCAAAATGAATTGAAGTTTTTAACCGTTATATTAGATGAAGTCCTAAAAATTAATATGCTTATTAGTGATCACTAGAAGTACCTTTTCACACACTTTTATCAAAATTAATTAACTACAAATAAAATTATGTAGAAAATTCGAGTTTCCGTTGTTTTGTTGGTTATGGATAGGACGTAGATGTTTGATTTGAGCGCAGTTCTCTTGAAAATTTAAAAACCAATAGAAGCTGATATATTTATATTTTCGTTAAAAGAAAATGTGAAAAACGCCATTTTTCTACACAAAAACAAAAAAACCGAGATGAGTAATTCATCATGAAAAGTGCCTTTTCACACACTTTTTCATGAAAATTTCCTGTACACTGACTTAGTGTTAGTTCGCTATCTTTCAGTTACCCATATCGACCTGTCACATAATATAATTAGACTTTAAAACAACATAAAAATAGAGAAATGTGCTTACCAACTAAGTGCAATAACGAGTGTCACATTGCATAGAAGACAAATACTATCTAATCGTGGCATTTCAGAGGAAATAAAATTGGACTATATTTACTTTTGTCTTAATTTAGGAACTAAATGGACTCTCGAGGTGATGCCGCCGAAGTTCTAGTTGACCATATTTTCTGTTTGGAGTTCAAGTAAATAAATACCACCAAAAATCATTTTGGCAAAACACTTGACCTAATCCTCGCAGATGACTTTCACCTGATTTATCAATCACCAGATCATCCCAACTATGTAAATTGGACGAATTTCACCCAGTTTTATAAGTCCAGTTTCGTGGCGACTGTCCAGCTTTATTATCTTCAAAAACAAATTTGAAAATTTACATTTTTCACAAAGCTAACTACGAAAGAATTAACGAATTTTTAGAACATCAGGATTGTAATGCTATAGACAGGTTTGTTCTAACCAAGTATATCACTGATAGTAAATTTCCTAGATGGTATAATACAGAAATAAAAAGGCCGATAAACAAGAAGAACAGGCTTTACAAAACTTTCAAAACAACTGATGATCAAATATATTTTAAACGGTATTCTACCGTACGTCGTGAAACTAAGTACCAAATTGATTTATAATACTTGATATATGTAGTTAACATGTAATATATGCTACCGAGCAATGTGAAGAAGGTCGTATATAAACAGTCTTAATAAAAATAATGGAATCCCCAGCAACATTAAGTTCCAGGGAGAGAATTTGGGTTCAATGGCTTTTGAGAGGCATTTCCAGTCAAGTTACTGTGATCACGATGATGTTAACATTCTACCAACCGAACATATTTGTCCCGTGGTGCACCTGTTTTAACATTCACTCACGAACGACAAAGTCGCAACTAAGTCGAACAATCTTCACTATAATAAAAGTGCCGGAGCAGACGGTTTGTCCCCATGGTTTCTCAAGTCTTGTACCATTTCCCTTTCCACGTCTCTCTGCAGCATATTTCAGAGATCTTTCTCTACTGGATTATTTCCGACTAGATGGAAACAATCTAACATCAAATCGAGAACGACCAATCTAACAGCATATCAAGACTTCTTACGTGCCTTGGAAGGGGGTAATTACGTAGATACCATTTATATGGACTTTTCAAAGGCGTTTGACACTGTATTTCACAAACTTTTGTTGTATAAGCTTGAAAGTTTGGGAGTAGATCACTTCCTATCTTAATTCTCGACAAAACAAACAACTAAATGGTGCGGTGCTGTTTCTAGTGAAATTAATGTTACTTCTGGGGTTCTCCAAGGATCTCATTTGGGATCAATATTGTTTTTATTGTTTATAAACGATATTACTTGTAATTTTGTGCTTTGTAAATGTCTACTGTATGCCTACGATCTGAAGCTATGTGCGAGATTTAAATCCATGAGTGACTCTGAAATAAGACAGAATGATCTCATTTGGTGTGAATGAATTAAAACTTAACGTTAATAAATGTAAAATCATGAGATTCTATATAATAGGTATACTTTTTAATTATGAGTTGAGTTTTAACCAACATATTGATAGGATATTGCTAGAAGTTTTAAAATGTTAGGCTTTTTAAAAAACTGTAGGTATATAGAGGATAAAAAAGCGCTAAAAATACTATATAATTCATTGCTTAGTTGCTTAGAAGTGTATTGGAATATGCACCTATTATTTGGACACCGATTTATCAAGCTGACATAAATCGTTTATGTATATATATATATATATATATATATATATATATATATATATATATATATATATATATATATATATATATATATATATATATATATATATATATATATATATATATATATATATAGCCCAAATTTGTAAATTTTATTCTGTTTTAGCAATCTACACAAGAGATTTACCTATTATTGGTTGGATACTCTAGCCAAAAATAGTTATTTATTTTTTCTTGATAAGCTGATGGACACATTGACTGTGAGCCCACTCTTAAAAGCAATACACTTTTTTTATATAACAGAAATACTTGCTAGGGGCTTTGATTAATTTCCTCAATGCACAACAAGATTAGTTACGGACAAAAGGCTGTCGTCGACAGATTGTGTAATACCCATAATGGAAACTTTATGTTTATTGACATTTTTAATATATTAATAAATAAAATAAAACACACTGTATTTTAACTCGTTTAGTTTATAGATATGCAATTATATTTGTGTACTATTTGGAAGTTTGTTCTGTAATGTACAATTGGTAAATAAATGTTGTTCTTACCATAATATAATTAATTTCAGCACGTAGTAGGTTTGCTAGAATCGAATAAACCTTTCCACATTTTGGCCCATTCAATGGGTGGCAGTGTTGCTCTGGAAATAGTCAGCAGATTAGAAGAGTTGGGCTATTTAGGAACGATAACATTTATAGACGGATCACCACTTTTTCAAAAGGAATTATGTAAGATCATTGGAAGTAACGAAGCCCTTTTAGAAAATGCTTTAGTAGCTAGCTTTTTAAGGATACAATTAAGTAATGTGGATACTGAAAAAGTTATGGTAAGGATATACATATCTTAGAACAGTTAGTGTATGTGTATGGACAGGGTCAGAAATCAGATGGGGAACAAGCCTGGCAATTGCCGATGGCGGCACATTTGGAGGGGATAGTTTTCAATATTAATGCAATGCAAAAAACATAACCCTTTAAGAGCTACATAATATCAATTTAAAACTACAAAATATAAAAGAACGCGCAATAAGAACGGGGGAAATATAAGGGAAGCAAATTAAGATTAAAAAATAGTAATGAAATTTAAATATAATATGTATTTCTAGGCACCTTAGAACTTTTTCCCATATTAGTCGATATCCTATTTCTGTTACTCTGCTAGTTTCAATTTTTATCTCTTTTAAATAACCACAAATATCTACATACTACTAAGGTAGTGTGTCTAAATTTTTACCTCAACAAATGTGCCCAATATATCAATGTAAATTTCTTATTTTATAAATTTTTCAATTCCATGTCAAGACCATGGTGTCTGGAAAAACATTTTTCCGCACTTTTTACATGTAAGGTTAAAACCGTGTGGGGCCTGTTACTTTATAATTATTGTTCATGTACAAAAAATATCTTTTTAAAAAAATACTATTTCGTATCAAGTACATATTATTTTATAAGATACTACGAAAATATACACAAACGAGTTCTACAAACGTCTGACGCTTTTTTTGCTGCTAAACGTATTCAAGACGATTTAGTCCACATTTATGGACATTCAAATAGTGATAAGTCAGTGAAGGGGCTGCTTAGTAAGTTAATTCAGAAACAGAAACAAAAAATTATAACCTCTTCTTAACTTCTGCACTTCTAAAATATAATCTTTAACTTATCCGGCGACTCCTTTAAACAACTTAATATCAGCAAATGAAATCGATATTTAATTTAATTTTTACCTTTTCTTTTAAAATAAATGTTTACAAAGTATATATTTTATTGTACGATAACTTTTTAATTAATTAACAAGTTTAGTTTTAGTTTTTGTTTCTTTGGTCTCTACTTTATTATATTTTTTGTAGGAGAAAGTAAGAAAGTGTTCCACCCTGGATGAGAAACTTCAAATGTTGGTATCTCACTTCAGGACTGACGAACACGTGACTGAAACACGTCTTGTTAGTGCCGCCACTGCGACCCTTAAGCGACTACAGATTTGTACTAATTATAACCCTGCTATTGCCAAGCTCAAATCCAAAGCAAGCTTATTTAAACCGACTACATTGAGTGTTAAAGGTATAGCAGAAGACTATGGACTTGGACAATATTTTGAAAACCCCATTGAAACAAAGGTAGTCATTATAATTATTTTTGTAAATACAATCAATCGAATTTGCGGTTGGTTCCTTGTGAAACATTTTTAAATAGTGGTTTATTTAAAAAAAACTTTGGCTTTTTAATGTTTCATTTATTAGAGAGTCACTCTACATATGTTTCGGCTTTTTAGGCATTTCTCAAGAGATGCTTCAGTGAATACTAAACTAAAAATGAGCTATATCTAATGGTGTGCATAATGCAATTTAGTTTTATTGCCTATCTATTTAAAATAGGATTTTTTACATTTATATTATAGGTACCTAGAAGGCTGTCTATTATTGGGGTAATTTGGAAATTTTGTTGGTCATTCGTTGTAAGTGAATTCCTTGATAAAGATTTTTTAATTTTAAGTTGTTCTAAAAGATCCAAACGTTTACCTTTATTTTCTTGATGTAATAACATTACATTATCGGTGTCAATAAAATGGTTGTTTTCTATGCAATGAGCAGATAATCCTGAATTTTTAACATTATATAAAATAGAGGTACAGTGTCCTTTTACTCTTGTTTGGATATTTCTACCCATTTGCCCAATATAGACAGCTTCACAGTCCTTACATTTAACTTTGTACACACCTGATTTATTAGACTAACAAATTTTTTTCTTATTATTTATTAAAACACTACCTAAATTTAGTTTATTTGCAGAAATTGTGTTGCAACCTAATCTATTAAGCTTATTTGATATTTTGTCACTATAATTGGGAATATAATTTAAAAACCTAAAATTTTTGGTTAATTGAGGCGTGACACTATAAAACTGAGATTCATTCATTATAAACAACATAAAACAAATTGCGAGAAATAACGGTTATAACGAATCTCTAATAGATAACATGATAAAGAATAAAAAACGCAAAATTCTTAGAAGACAGTTTTAGAGTGTCACGCCCCAATTAACCAAAAATTTTAGGTTTTTAAATTATATTCCCAATTATACTGACAAAATATCAAATAAGCTTAATAGATTAGGTTGCAACACAATTTCTGTAAATAAACTAAATTTAGGTAGTGTTTTAATAAATAATAAGGAAAAAATTTGTCAGTCTAATAAATCAGGTGTGTACAAAGTTAAATGTAAGGACTGGGAAGCTGTCTATATTGGGCAAACGGGTAGAAATATCCAAACAAGAGTAAAAGAAAACCGTAACTCTATTTTATATAATGTTAAAAATTCAGGATTATCTGCTCATTGCATAGAAAACAACCATTTTATTGACACCGATAATGTAATTTTATTACATCAAGAAAATAAAGGTAAACGTTTGGATCTTTTAGAACAACTTGAAATTAAAAAATCTTTATCAAGGAATTCACTCACAGCGAATGACCAACAAAATTTCCAAATTACCCCAATAATAGACAGCCTTCTAAGTACCTATAATATAAATGTAAAAAATCCCATTTTAAATAGATAGGCAATAAAACTAAATTGCATTATGCACACCATTAGATATAGCTCATTTTTAGTTTAGTATTCACTGAAGCATCTCTTGAGAAAGGCCTAAAAAGCCGAAACATATGTAGAGTAACTCTCTAATAATTGAAACATTAAAAAGCCAAAGTTTTTTTAAATAAACCACTATTTTTGTAAATATTTAAAAGTGACATGTATATGAGGTTATCGGATTTTTTTAATATTGCACAGAGAACAAATACTTAGAAACATGGCTAGTCATTAAGAGTAATTATTATGACAACGTAGAACCCCAAGTTCTATTTATGTGTCGTTATTTAAGTGTTTTGATTATTAGCATCATCAGACATTAGAAAAAAAGTGCATATAAATCTTCATATTTACTCTCATTTCCCGGATATTACGCTGGGTGTAATGAGATGTCTTATCAAATACTTAAATTACTTTAATTTTAATCATCAATAAGAAATTTCATGCTTCTTGGGTTTAGACCATGCAAAACTGGAATTATTTTTTGACGTTTTGCCTACAATTGCACGTGGCATCTTCAGGGGTAGAACTGCGCTAGTTGATGGTTGAGTATTTAATTTGGATTGATGTGTGGGATTAATATATTTAATCGTATGCCCAATATCTCTAGTGCAATCTTTGTTTGATTTTAAAGCTTTAGTCATCATCTTTATGATCTGGGAATTGAATTTCCATCACAATTAACAAGACCCTAAAGACCAATGATTGATAACAATTTTTTTTCTGAGATGGATGATAATAGGACGTAAAAGTTAAGTATATTAAGTATACCTATTCGTAAGTATAGATTTTCTGTAAACAGAATAATCTAGGTTGCAGTTCCTTTTCCTATGTACTATCACACCAAGAAAGAAAATGGCACCATATCACCGATTTTCTATAGTAAATATTATAATAGAATCTTGTTGGTTCAGATGATCTAAAAATGTAGTTAAATGTTCTACTCATATTACCAAAGTATCATCGACATATCTATACCAACATTTAGGATGTAAAGGAATAGAGGTTAGAGCAGTTTCCTCGAAAGCTTCCATAAAGATGTTTAATACATGAATGAATGGCTACGGTCGAGGTTTGCTCATAAAGAGTGCTTTAAAAAATGAAATAAATTATCGTTCAATTGAAACGCAACCCCTAATTTTTTTGTAATTTTCAAGGTATCATCACTTTAGATCATCAAAATAAGTTACCAGAATGTAGTTTTTTGAATTAGATACGATGTTTCTTCTAGAAAAAATATAGGTTGTAGTTTTCCAAAATCTATAAACCTGATGATGAACTATTGATATCCCTCTTTTTTTTTATGGACTACATTTTTTTTTTAAAAACGTACACAATTTTTAAATATATCTGTGGCGACTGAATGTCTCCCACATTTGTCTGCCAAAGTTAAAATTTGCGCATATCGCACTGTATATATTTGTTTTTCTTTTCATTGTTACTGCATAACATACTGTACATATTTATTTTATTTTACATTTACTTTTTTAATCTAGGCTAATAATCTATTGCTATTGAGAAATGTAACAATTTGTAGGTACTTAGTTTTCTATACATAATTGTGGGAATTTCCATCGGCATTTAGAGTCTAATTTAGTTTTAAGGTTCTTTTATGCTATCCGTTAATTTTTATTTTTACGACACTTCTTTGTACGATTTTAAAATATGTTGTTGCACGTTCGATAGTGAACTGTTTATTGCATTTAGGGTTTATGATAGGAAAATACCGAAACGACCCTTCTTAGTAAAGCTTTCTCCAAATTCCCATTTTACTATCTGTAATGAATGTTTTTATTTTGACCATGGGAAGGTTTACGAAGATAGAAAAAAACCCCTTTTGTCAACGAATAGGACCAATCAAAGCGAGAAATTTTGGCACAGGGGGTGGAACTTTATGTTTCTTGAAATTTGCATTAATATTAGAGGAAGACTCTGTTTTTGGACTTGCAAGAAGTCGGATGTGAATTTTGTTGTTCTAGTTCAATAGACTTATTTTATTTCGTTTTAACAGTGTTTCAATAAACTCTGACAGTTCATATAAAAAGGAATGTATTGGATATATAGCTAATCAAGCACACACATACGTTCCTAAAGTGGTGACCCCGATGTGATTTGTTTTGTGAGAGCAAGTAGTGTAATTAGTGCTTCAGTGTTCTAGTGATAAATTGAACAATCAACGTAAGTACCTAGTATTACAGTGAACTTTTTATCATTCCTTTTGTGGTAGGTTTTGTTTTAGTCAATATTTCGCGGTATACCATGCCTAACTCTGCGGCAGAAACCAACAGTGCCATCCCTATCGCGAACGCTGTCGCGATAAATTCCGCGCCGCGACTTCCAGACTTTGACCCGTCGGATCCAGAACTTTGGTTTGTAATCGTAGAGGCTTGCTTTAATAGATCAAAAATCACAAACACTGAGCAAAAATATTTGGACATTCTCGCGAAACTTCCGCCGCGATATATCAGCCAAGTGCGCGACATTGTGACGAAACCATTAGATTCTAATTCCTATTCCGAGCTAAAAGAACAACTCATAAAGCGGTTAAGTGCGAGCCAAGAACAGAAGACCAGGCAACTGCTTGAAAACGAAGCTGTGGGTGACAAAAAACCTTCCCAATTCCTTCGAAGACTGCAGGCATTAGCAGGATCAGTAGTCCCGGAGACATTAATGAGGAGTATTTGCGTAAGACGCTTACCAGCCAATCTACAACCTATACTAGCTACGCAATCACGTCAAACACTAAATGAAACTGCGGACTTGGCTGACAATATTTTTACTGCTCTGTCTGTGAGCCCTTCCGTAGCGGCAATCACCCCTAAGCATTCGCAAGAATACCAGATTCTCCATTCCCTCATGCAACAACTAACACAGCAACTTTCAGAGTTCAAGGGAGAGCTAGCTAGTGTCAAGCAGGACGTGCATGCTTCAAGAGGAATGCGAAATTCCCGCACGCATTTTCGATCCCGATCCCAGTCGCGGCATCGCTCGCCATCTACACCTAGGGAAGCGCGCCCAGCCGGATTATGCTGGTACCACTGGCGCTACAAGCAGGAAACCCAGAAATGCACTATGCCCTGTTCATGGAACCAGGGAAACCAACCGGGCAGTCACTGATGGCGGCAAATGACACCTGCCTTAATAAATCACCCCGCCTATTTATTTACGATCGTGAAACCGGACTTCAATTTCTCATCGACACCGGTGCCGATCTAAGCGTAATCCCGAGACTCCGAGTGGATGGTGCTCATACCAAATCAACCTACGCACTTTTAGCTGCCAATGGTTCGTCTATAACCACATACGGAATAGTAGCGCGTACCCTAATCCTAGGACTCCGCCGAGATTTTCCATGGAGATGTATCATAGCTGACGTATCTCAACCTATCCTAGGATCAGACTTCCTCGCACACTATGGACTGCTCCCGGATCTGCGGCAAGGCAAACTCTTGGACTCCACAACACAACTGGCATCACGTGGTGAGGTTTTGGAATGGACCGCTCCGACCGTCAAAGTAATTAATGGTGCTTCCCCTTTCCATGTGCTTCTGGAAAGGTTCCCGGGAATCACCAAACCAAACGGTGCTCCCAAACACATTAAACACAAAACTCAGCATCATATTATTACCACGCCTGGTCCGCCTGTCGCTCAGAAACCACGTCGCCCAGCTCCGGACAAACTAAAAACAGCAAGAAAGGAATTCGACACCATGGTGAAACTCGGACTTGCCAGGCCATCTAAAAGTCCTTGGTCTTCACCGTTGCACCTAGTACCAAAAAACAACGGCGAATGGAGGCCCTGTGGGGATTATAGAGCTCTGAATAGCAGAACCTGTCCTGACCAATATGGCGTCCGCCATATCCAGGATTTCGCACAAGAGCTCCAAGGAAAATCGATTTTTTCAACCATCGACTTAATCTGTGCGTTCAACCAAATCCCAGTAGCTGAGGAGGACATCGCGAAAACAGCCATCACCAAACCATTCGGATTGTTCGAATTTCCATTTATGACGTTTGGACTTCGAAACGCAGCACAAACTTTTCAGCGTTTCATGGATGAAGTTACTCGAGGGTTGGACTATTGTTATGTGTACCTAGACGACATCCTTGTTGCCTCACCGACCGCGACGCCCGAAGAACACCTCCGCCACATGGAAACAATGTTTCAGCGGCTTCAGCAATACGGCATCGTCATTAACCCAAGTAAATGTGTTTTTGGCCAGTCCCGAGTCAAATTCCTAGGATATTGCGTCTCAAACGCAGGCACCCAACCGCTTCCAGAAAAGGTCGAAACTATTCTGGCCTACCCAAAACCTGAAACGGCCAAGCAACTTCGTCGCTTCCTGGGCATGGTGAATTTCTACCGGAGATTCATACCCAAAGCAGTAGAGATTCAATCATCACTGAACACACTCCTCAAGAAAAAAATCAAAGGAAGATTCCCGTTACACTGGACCACAGAAGGTCTAGCCTCGTTCGAAGCCAGCAAGAAAGCACTAGCCCAGGCTACCTTGTTGTCGCACCCAAATGTCGACGCATCCCTTGCTATATTTTGTGACGCTTCAGACTCTACCATTGGCGCTGCCTTGCAGCAGTGGCTAAATGATCAGTGGCAACCACTTAGCTTTCTCTCCAAGAAGCTCAGTCCTACAGAGTGCAAATATGGCGCTTATGACGTTATCCGTCAAATATTTCAGACACATGGTGGAGGCAAGAAACTTTAGTATTTTCACGGACCATAAACCACTGATATATGCATTTCGTCATAAGAAAAGCCAAGTATCACCTCGACAGTTCCGGTACCTGGATTTTATCGGTCAATTCACGACAGACTTTCGGCATATAGCAGGGAGCGATAATGTGATTGCAGATGCCTTATCTAGGATTGATGAAGTTCATAAGTCAATCGATTACGACGCTCTAGCAACATCCCAGAACAGTGACGAGGAACTGACCAGATTTTGTCAAGACGATTCGGTCTTGAAAATGAGACAAATCCAAATTCCTTTCACTAACAACACAATCTGGTGTGATATGTCAACTTCAATAGCTAGACCATTTATTACGAAGCCATTCAGGAAACCAGTTTTTGACAGCATACACCAACTAAGCCACCCCGGCGTCAGAGCGAAACTAGCAACTCAGCGCTATGTTTGGCCATCTATGAAGAGTGACTGCAGGAAGTGGGCCCAATCCTGTCCTGAATGCCAGCGTTCGAAGGTCTCGCGTCATGTCATTAGTCCAGTCGGAACGTTTGCACCGTTGTTTCAGCTGCCAATGGTTCGTCTATAACAACATACGTGGTTATAGACGTTTTGAGCATGTTCACCTTGATATAGTGATAATGCCGTTATCTGAGGGATACAGATATTGTCTGACCATGATAGACAGATTTTCCAGGTGGCCTGAAGTAATATCACTGAAAGATTAGGAAGCAACCACCATTGCACGAGCCTTTTATGACAACTGGGTGTGCAGGTTTGGCGTTCCACTACGAGTCACCACCGATCAAGGCCGGCAATTTGAGTCTTGCCTGTTCAAGCAAATTAATTGTCTAATGGGCATCAATCATATTCGTACAAGGCATACCACCCCGCAGCTAATGGCATGATCGAAAGGTTTCATTGCCAACTTAAGGCTTCCCTTCGATGTCATAAGTCCCGCTGGACCGAGAGCCTACCCACAGTTTTGTTCGCCATTCGCCTGCCTCGAGAGCTCTTAGCATCCCGCTCACTGAATATCCAAGATGATGGCTCCAGCAATTTCGCCACTGCGCTAAGTACACATTTTCTTGAGCTACGCCCCACCAATGGATCTAACCACGATGCAAAGAGAAAAACGTTTATTTTTAAAGATCTTCAAACAGCCACTCATGTTTTGTTCGCCATGACGCTCAGAAGAAGCCTCTGCAACATCCTTACGATGGCCCGTACCGCGTCGTTAGCCGGGAGATTAAGGCGTTCGTCGTTGGACCCCGAGGACATGCCACTATCACAAGATATGGAGACGGAATACGTCATTCGCCCAGCAGGAATCCCTAGAAACGATCAAGTCACTCTGCAACCCGCAGAAATAACCAGAACCAGATGTGTCTCGCAACGAGAAGAAGAAGCACACCAGCCACCAGATGGGAACCATAATCCCACATCAGACCCCATCAGCAGGTCACCAGAGCGACAGACCAGATCGGGCAGACATGTCCGGTTTCCCAACCGCTTCCAGGCTGGATTGTCGTAAATCTCAATCACCGGCAGGGGGGTGTTGTGGCGACTGAATGTCTCCCACATTTGTCTGCCAAAGTTAAAATTTGCGCATATCGCACTGTATATATTTGTTTTTCTTTTCATTGTTACTGCATAACATACTGTATTATGTACATATTTATTTTATTTTACATTTACTTTTTTAATCTAGGCTAAGTATCTATTGCTATTGAGAAATGTAACAATTTGTAGGTACTTAGTTTTAAGGTTCTTTTATGCTATCCGTTAATTTTTGTTTTTACAACACTTCTTTGTACGATTTTAAAATATGTTGTTGCACGTTCGATAATAGGAATTATCACCGATAGTGAATTGTTTATTGCATTTAGGGTTTATGATAGGAAAATACCGAAACGACCCTTCTTAGTAAAGCTTTCTCCAAATTCCCATTTTACTATCTGTAATGAATGTTTTTATTTTGACCATGGGAAAGTTTACTAAGATAGAAAAAAACCCCTTTTGCCAACGAATAGGACCAATCAAAGCGAGGAATTTTGGCACAGGTGGTGGAACTTTATGTTTGTTGAATTTTGTATTAATATTAGAGGAAGACTCTGTTTTTGGACTTGCAAGAAGTCGGATGTGAATTTTGTTGTTCTAGTTCAATAGACTTATTTTAATTCGTTTTAATAGTGTTTCAATAAACTCTCACAGTTCATATAAAAAAGGAATGTATTGGATATATAGCTAATCAAGCACACACATATGTTCCTAAATATCCTTCTCTAAGTCTAACGATCCTTCCCAAGGGAAAGTGATTAGGTACTTTTTAATTCTCCTAATTATATCTTTAAACATCTCCAATAGTTTACCTTGAAGGATATTTAGTCAAACTTCAGGGGCGTGCCACATGCACTTGTATATGTTATAACTAAAAATTATCACTAACCCAGATTTCGATGTATCTCTTATCTTTCTTCAGTATAAAATAATAATGCTCGCATCGCTTTAGGTATCTATTAGATACATCTGAATTACGTCTAGAATGGTACATTTTTAACACACTTGTGGGTCTGCCACGAGCTAAGCATGTAGTCATGTTTTTTCCTTATGAGTCAACAGGTCAGGTGTAGTGTACAAAATCGAAATCGAGTCTAAAATACTAAAACCCTAAAGAGTATAAATAAAAATTAACATCTAGACGTTATTTATTTGTTTTTAATATTGGCTCACCCCAAAATGTAGATTTGGGTAACCCAAATTTCACTGCTAACGGGCCATCCAATCTTATCGACAATGGGAAGGGGAAAGGCTTCTCAAAAAAAAAAGATTTGCTCCAAAAATACTGGGCTATTAAAAAAAGAGTTAAAATAACAATATCGAACTAGATGTCAATTCTGTCACAACTCTTCATAATTTAAAAATTTTATACTGTTTCACGTACACGTACTTACAACAAAAGTTTGGCCTTATGGACACGAAAATCTCATTCAAGAAATATTTCTGGACGACCTTAATTAACAACATCATAATATTAAATTCATTATGGAAATTAGATCTAATGGAATGATTCCTTTACTGTGTATTGGTTCACAAAACGGGTTACGACCTATATCACATCTGAGCTCATCCCGTGCTCAGATCTCGAGGAGTAAAGATCCCTGAAGAATTCCAATTTGACACGGTCTAGACCCAAGAACCATGATTTCTTAAATATAAATTCTGGAGGTGTATGTGCACTATCAACAGGGATATTATTTGAAAGAATAATATATCAATATATATGTTCAATTAAAAAGTGAACTATTTAGATTAAGAAAAAGATACACCCCAGATTCAATAGTTTTCTATCAATCAGACCTACGTCAGCCGACATTTTCCGATTTCTACATGATCTTCATAAAAGAAGAAATACCTATTTGGTTTAAAATGGTATTAAGAACAATAAAGGTCTTATCTGTATAATTTCAAGGGGTTAGAGATTGATTTTCAACATTGGACAAAATTACATTTTAGTAAGCCGAAAGGATTTACCATCAACTGCCAGCAGAACAAGATAACAAGTTTGAAACAAAAACACCAACCAGAACTGCTACAACAGAATACGATAATCAGTGTATCATGTATTTCATTTTCAAGTTCAACCGTTTTCTCTCAGGTCATAACTTCCGTTCTCTCTAAAGGATATAACTTCGTAATTGCTTCAAGAACCATTCCAGTGGAGGGTATCACAGCAAATATGGATGCTAGCATCCGAAAGCTACCCCAAGTATCTTCGGTTTCGGTTCGGAATGAAACCATAAAGATACTTCGCAACACTTAACGACAAATAGGATGTTATAATAACACTGGCCGACAAGATTTTTCTAACACAGGCCAGCTCATTATTTTCACAATGTAAATACCCTCCCAACAAGAAAAAAAATATTCGGAAAGCTCTAATACGTACCATTTTTTAATAGCCTAATTAGAACCTTTTATATTGGCAGGTAAACAATTTTATTGTGGGGCTGCTAAAATGGGTCCATTTTATAACTGAAAAATTACCTAGACTGGGTTGTTTACAACATTAGACATACAATAAACGTTAAACATCACTCTTCTGTTGAGTTTCGAATTGAGTGGTTCTCTGTGTATCGATAAGCAAGTGTATGTGGAGACGAGAATGGCGAGTCAAACGCGCCGTGGTTGGAAAATTTCTCTTGACAAATTTTGTTATATTTGTGGAGAATTTCTGATGACATCACAAGCCAGGCCATTTTCCGAAAATGTAAAAAAAGCCTACTTTAAATATTTTGGTGTGTTAATTGGGGATCAAGATAAGGCGTGAGCTCCCCATGTGTGCTGTGTTAGTTGTAGTGTATCATTGGTGCAGTGGATGAAGAGAAAGAGAAAAAGTATGCCTTTTGCAGTTCCAATGAAAGAAAATTATGAAAATATGCGCACGATTTTGGATAAAATAAACTACAATAGGTATAAATGGCAGATATGTGGAGACTTAAAAGTTATAACGATAGGGGGGATTTACAAAATATTGCTGTTTTCTTTGTTTATGGGACAGTCGTGCAATAAATCAGCATTATGTAACAAAAATTTGGCCAGAAAGAGGAGAATTTCAACAGAGATCTCAAAATGTTAAATATATACCTCTTGTTGATCCCAAAAATGTCCTTTTGCCTCCCCTTCACATTAAACTTGGGCTGATGAAAAACTTTGTGAAGGCTTTGAATAAAGATGATGATGGATTTAAATACCTAAGACGAGTCTTTCCCCAGTTAAGTGATGCCAAAATAAAAGAAGGCATTTTTATTGGGCTTAGAAAATGGCTGGACTATGTCAATTTTACGAAAAAGCTTACCAGGCAGGAACTCAGAGCATGGAATTCATTTGTTAATGTAGTAAGAGGATTTTTAGGCAACAATATGGATGAAAATTATGAACAATTAGTTAATGAACTCTTAGATGCCTATAAAGCGCTTGTTGCCAGAATGACATGAAAAATTCACTTCCTCCATTCCCATCTGTTATTTTTTCGTAAAAATTTAGGAGCTGTTAGTGACGAGCAGGGTGAAAGGTTTCACCAAGATATCAGAACAATGGAAATTCGGTACCAAGGACGATATGATCCAGCCATGATGGGTGACTACTGTTGGTTTTTGAAGAGAGAAGATAGGACACCTCATCAACGGAAAAAATAAAGTTTAATTAGTGTTTTAAGTTAATATTTTTCTCGTTTGCTTTTCTCTTAGATGTATGGTATGTTTAATAGGCGAAAACTGTAAACATAGTCAATAAACAGGGTTAAGAATTTTCTATAATCATTTTTTCTATAGATATTAAGTATCGTAACATTCGATATGGTTCTACAACTCTAACAAGAAAACCCTACGTGCTACAACTTTCTATTTGTCATTTTCGTATTTGGATAGGTCCATTCTATTAGATTGTGCTATTCTGATTTATGTTACAACAAAAAACATTTTTTTTGTCGGCCAGTGTAATAAAATACAATTCTACCTCACACGATAAACGGTGGTTATGGACGAGAACAGCTATATAAACTATGCTTGACTTAGAGAAGAAGAAATTAAAGCTAAGCAGTTCGAAATTTTCTTGGTTTTACAGATTTAAAGAACCCCTATATACAAACGTGCCTATTGATTCAGTTTCTATAACTTTTGATATATGTTCTTAATGCGTTTTAAACAGAATGTGTTAGTTCAATGCAGTTTTTTGCATGAGACAGGCTATTTGTTCCAGAAAAAAGAGATGTGGTTGTGTTTATCCAATATTTATAAATTTGGTATGTACTGGGTTTGAAACGAAACTATGATTTTTTACTAAAACTTTTTTAAGGCCGAGTATTCGTAAATATTTTTGCCCTTTTTGTACAGAAAACAGACCCATACAAATAGATAATTAAATGAAAATTCTCACCACTATCCGATCAAAGCAATGAAAGCTTCCATTATTCCATTAATTATGTGACTTAATGGATAACGGTCGTAAGAATATGCTATTAAATGACAAATTGCATATTGTATAGACTACCAAAGTAATAGAGAACTAATACAATAATTAGTTGCTTTCTTCTGACCTGTTATAACAAAAAAAGTTTGTTTCATTGGTTTGAATTTTATACGATTTCAAAGTTGAACTGGAACAAAATACGTTGTCAGAATGCCAGTTCGACTATTAGTATAGTTTGGAAATGGAAATATTTTAGTGTGCATCTAAAAACTGAGTTGAGTTGTCTAGTCCGCGGACCAGCACATGAGTATTGCTGACCTAAGTAATCACCTTGAATATTTTAGAATAATAATTATAATTCACCATGTAGAATGTAATACATAAAAATAAAATGATTGATTCTATTGTTTGTCCTCATTTTACATATTTCAGATATACAGAAAGAAAAGAATTAGTTAAGAAAATTTGTTAAACTTTAAGTATACTAAATATTGTGCCGCAGTGCATTATGTTTAAGGTATAATATTTGTAAACTAATGACAGATATATTTTTATAGGTAATCGATGGAACTCATACTTCAGTACTGCAGAATAAAGAACTAGCTGAAATGATAATGAAAAATCTTAAAATTTAAAAAATAAGGTGAAATAAATTTAATTCTTGGTATATTTAATACATTAATATTAATAAATTAATATCCGTAACTTGTTGCTGTTTATTTTTCATTTTTGCCTTTAACAAAATTCCAAATGCTTTAAGTTTAAGTAATCTTGGGGGGAAGGGGTGCTGCATAGCCTTCCTCTGATTTCGCCAGTGATTCCTCGTCTTTATAAGAGTGTCCTAACCAGTTTTCCTAGAGGAAAGCGGGAGGCATTCTATACATCAAGCCCTCGATCGAGTCTTAATAAAACTGCAATTCAAAAAAAGGTGGGTATTCATATGACGATTAAAACGCAAGATTAAGAAAAACTGCAAGCAAGCAGTTCGCCACGATCCGCCGAGCTGGTGTGGCTCTCGAGCAAAAGAGAAAAACAAAAACTATATTAGAAATGTAGAGACTATGCATTTTCTGCAAATATTTATTAAATAAAATCAGAGCAAAGCCTTTTGGCTCCTACCATCTTCAGCGTTCGCTGAAAGAATTCCAATACAAAATTGGTCAAAAGGTTAAAATTTAATCAATTTAATTTAAAAACAACCAAAATTGATTCAGAGGTATAGAAATATAAAATTATATATGAAAATTTTTAAAAAATATGCAAACTAGAGAGATTTTGAGTATTTTCTTTACGCTTTCTATATAAGAAAATCCTTTTACGAATTAGACCTGACATCTAAAAAATTTTTAAATATAAATTAGGGTTCAAAGCAATATATAAAAGTGTCAAATTGTGTCATCTACTAACTTGTCAGAGAAGCGCAGGTTCCACTTAAAAAAGAGACCATACATCGACAAGAACAACAATAAATCACATAAAATTACCTAGTAATTACATTGAAAACCTAAAAGGTATAATTTTCAACTGTGTTTGGTGATCTAGTCTAAGATTTTTAAATTCTAATACGTGCTAATAACAAATGGCAATTACCAAAGGTTAGGAAAACTTTAATTTTGTGTTGTTGGTATTATCAAAATTTTTGAAAAGTTGTACTAGAATTAAAATAAAAATCTTTAGGAAGGAAATTTTATTTAATTTAAATAATTTTTAAAACTTTGAATTACCATTTTGACAAAAATACATTTTTAAATATACCTCTCATCGATGTTCGCATTCACTTCCTTAGGGCTTCTAGAGCCGATCGTCATCAAATTTAAATTTTTATTACAAGCATATTATGGTAGTTATCCCGTGTCTTGCGATATACATAATCAGCTGATTAATTTCCAAAGTGAAATATCACAACTTCCCTTAATTCAGATTCCAAGACACGCATGAATTGAAGATTGTCAACGGATAGAGATACCTGTTTTTTTCTGATGCAAGCGAGACTCTAATAGTTCTCTCCTGGATAGCCCCGGATGTAGATGATATTCGTCGCAAATCCAAAGTTTGTCTAATATCGAGGATTGGCATTATATTGCACCCTGTTGTATCGCAGGAGATATTACTTCACGTGGAGCTAATCTCGTTGACCTAATTAATGCAAAATTGTAGTGACATGGGCCAAATTTTCTTAAAGGAAATATAGACGATTGGCTCAAGGACTATAACATTATGCATGTTGCTAGAAATCCGAGTCTCCTAAAGATAGAAAAATTGAATTTTTAAATGTACCTGAACCAAACCAACTTGCCTATAAATCTCTGAAGAATTCTTGTTTCTTTAGGGATCCGCAGTCCTTCAGAAAAGTAAATTTTGTGATACTCAAAAGAAATTTAGAATCATTAGCCTCTATACTAGATAAAGAAAGCTTACTTCGAGTAAGAGGGAGACCGGAAAACAGCAATCATCCACTAGGTCAAAAACATCCAATAGTTCTGCCTTCTAAACATGCTTTTACGAAGTTAGTAAATATTCACAAGCATGAAAGACCATTGTACGCAGGTGGGCATAATACACTTTCGCATGTTAGACAGAAATTTGAATGGAAAGAACACTGTGAAATGTGTACTTCCTTCTTCCCCCTTTCTCCCAGCTGCCGTTGATTTCGTAAATCCCTTTGAATTGAAAAATGACAAATTGAGAAACAAAAAAATAATTAAAACTTATTTATCCATTTTGTCTGTCTGTCAACCAAAGCGATACATCTAGAATTCATCTCTGAGTTGACGAGCCAGGGTTTTTTGAACGTATTATAAATATTTGCCTCGAGACGTGGACTCTGCAGTGACCTGTATTCAGACAACGCAACAAATTTTATAGATGCTAATAAAGAGCTTAAAGCTATTCAAGGTTTTATTGATTATTGATAACAGTATTTCTTAGGAATATTTAATTTAAAATTAACTAGCATTTTATATCCGCCCACTCCCCACATTTTGGCGCTTTATAGGAAGCAACTGTAAAAACGTGTAAAAACTATTTAAAGCGGCTTCTCAATCAAACACTTCTAACTTAGGAGGAATTATCTTTCATTTTGACGCAAGTGGAGGCAGTTGTAAATTCAAGTCCGATTATTCCGATGTCTTCAGATCTCAATGACCTTGGATGCGTTAACACCAGGCTTGTGTCAGGATTAGGTATTTCAAAATTCGTTGATTTTTTGGGATATACTGTTGAGCTTACCTTAAAAATATCCATTACAGCAAAAACAATAAATTTAAATCTACCGCTTAAATCAATATGAAACAAACGCCAATAAATACGCATGTTAAGCTTAAATGGTTTTTTTTTGGGGTGCCTGTATCTAAGAATACAAATAAATACGAGTTACATTTCAAAACACTCCGAAGCATAACAGCGCGTAGGCATTAAAACCATAACACATTTACTCCAGAGTGTAATTATGTTTCTATTTTAAGTGTCATAATAAGGCGTTGTTGCATTGCAATGATTTAAAAAGTGCAGATAATGTAGCCAGTTTTGAATTTTTTTCCGAGGGAAGAGTGCTTACTCCAAAAATTTTGTTTTTTAAATCTTTTCTATACGACATTGGCTTTCATCAAAATTTTTAAAAAATCGCAAAATTCGAAATAATTATTCCTGACAAGTCCCACGGGGCATTTTATAATTGGAAGCTGGCTGCTGTGCCTCAGCACGCTCATGCTCCATGGTTTGCTGCAGCGAACAAAATGGCAGTTTCAGAAGGGTTCAAAGTTAAGGCTGGGTTTCATGCTTATCCTTAATGAGGATCACATACCTCCTACGTGTTGCCAGCCGTAAAAAGTAAAAACGGTGTGGTAAAGGGTGCAATAGTAAGGCTATGTTTGTTACCTATAGACGACTCGAGTAATTTTTGCCTAAATATTTATATTTAAGCTAATTTAAAGGAGTTAGATTCATTTGTTGTTTAACCTATTTGTATACATTTTAAAATGTTTAAGTATTAAAAGTAATGTAAAGTAAGTAAAAGATGCAAACGGCAACACTGGCTGTATATTTATTCTGAAAGCACCACTGAATTCTACTAAGGGGTGCCTGAAAATGCAATCGATGGGCTTTAATTGTGTTTGATAAGAATTTTTCAAATAAATGTTTGTACTGTAGTTCTTAACAAGTAATATGTCCCTGTGGACTCTGGGTGCGCGTGTTAGTCATGTGGGTGACCTTAAGTCCTATACACTTATTTTCGATCCTATTTTGCTATTATCATAACCTTGACGGCTATTTTTGATTAAAAAACGTCCGATAGATCTGAAAATCTCATTTTAAAAAAATTAGCTATTTAAAGTTAGGAATACTAGACGTTTTTTTTGGACAACTGCAAAAAATATTTCTCTAAATTAAGTTACGACATCAAAAATTATAACAAACTGTGAGACCCGTATCTAAAAATTTGAAGTACTTCAGAAATTATGTGGAAAATAATTTTTTTTTGACATATCATTTTTTTTATATTGCCTCAATGAAAGTAGTTCAAAAGTTACAGAAAAAAAAACAAATTTTTAAGAGCCATCACATTACTTTTTCTAAATAAATTACTTCTAAAAGTTACATCCGATTTTGAAAACCGTATTTAAAAAATTTAAGCAGTTCAAAAGGTAAGGAAAAAAAAATAGTGTTTTGTGCAAACTTCACCTCGTAATTGTAACTTCTGTATATATTCCAAGACCCCTACTAAACCGTCCATTTTGAGTAGTTCCCGGCGGCGTAACCAGTTTTTCGATCAAACGCCTACTTTTTTATTTGAAAAAAACAAAGAGTTTTTCTCACAAATGTCTATATATTTAACGCGTAAATGCACAAACAAATCGAAGCGATCGAAAATATCCGAGATATATTTGCTTTAAACAAACTAACACTCAGCCGTAACATCTATCACAACTGACATGTCAAATATCTCTGTAAATTTTATTATCATAGATTTTTGAGCGATATATGCATTTTTTTCTTTAACTCGAATTTTCACCCACTCGCTGAGTAGTTAGATGGAAATGTTATTAGAGCTTTTTTGTAGCTAAATAAATACTGTTAAAGTTATAAACTCGAAATTTGGTCATGGTCTACCTAAAAATATCTTGTTTCGTAAAAAAATACTCTACGGTCTTAGATATATTAGTTTCCTAGAATTTAGGTGCAAACTTCATCTCGTTAGTGCACCCCCTGTATATAATTCAGGACTCGGCCTAAATAGTCCATTTTGTGTAGACTTTTAATTTTAGGACTTTTTCGAAAAATGTCAGTTTTTCTTAAAAATTTCTATTTTCTTGCCATTTTCCGTCAGAAATTCATAGAGATTTCTATTCTCCTAGATATTTCCTATTAAAATCGTCACTTAAAAATTTTCGATAGGACTCACCCATTTTGAGATATAAGCGCCCCAAAACACCCTTTTTTCAAACGAAAAATAATCGTAAAATCGTCAAACAAAATCGAAACCCAACCAAAACAATAGGGTTCTGTAAGATCGCAACAACCAAACAAAAGTAAAAAGTTAATTTAGGAACTGTGGAATATGCTCGCCGCGAACGTCTTGGCAAATTCCTAATCTTAAATAGAAATTTCTTCTAACGTTATTTAGCATCTCAGGCGTGACCGATCTAATCGCAAGCGTTATTCGTCTTCTTAAGTCAGCTAAGTCGAGGGGTTTAGTTTTGTATACAACATTTTTAATATGTCCCCATAAGAAAAAGTCTAATGGCGTCAGATCAGGGGATCGCGCTGGCCATTCTATCGATCCTCGTCTCCCTATCCACCGATTTGGAAATATTCCGTTGAGGTACTGCCGGACATTAATTTGGTAATCCATCTCCATCTTGCTGAAACCATATCATATTCGCTGGAACTTGTGGGTTTGCTGGATCCGGATACAAATTTGTCAAAGTTGGCACGACTTTATTTTGGAGCAGTGCTAAATAATTATCGCCATTCAAATTGCCGTCAATGAAAAAGGGGCCTATGATATGATCCCTAACAATTCCTGCCCAAACATTAACCTTTTCAGGATATTGAGTATGTTCTTCGCTGATCCAGTGAGGATTTTCCCTAGACCAATAGCGGCAATTTTGACGATTTACATGACCGTGAAGTGTAAAGGTGCACTCATCCGAAAACAAAACATGTTCTAATTGAATAACATTGTTATCTAACATAGCCATCATTTGTTCACAAAAATAAGTTCTCCTATCATAATCGTCTTCCATGAGCTCCTGAGTTGGTATCACTTTATAGGGATGCATTTTATTCTCTTTTAATGTTCGAATAATCGACGAATGGCTAATATCGAACATTGCGGCGGCTTGTCGACTAGAAATATGTGGGTTTTCCTCAAACTCAAGCATAATATCCAATTTAGTATCATCATTTATTGAATTGGCAGCTGCTTTTTTTATCTGCCTCACATGTCCAAGCTCGCGAAACTGCTTTTCTATTTTACTAATTGTCCCTTGGGATATATGCTGCAAATTTGGAAATTTTTCATGAAATAAGCGAGCAACTTCCACTTGTGTTCGTGTGTTATCTCCATAACCAAACATTTGTAGAATTGTTATTTTATGCATTTCTGTTAAATGAACCATTTTTCTGATATTAGGTATTATGCAGTTAACGAAATTCAAAAGACTATGACACTGACACTGACAACTACTGTCTTGCAAAGAGAAAGGCCAGGCATTTTACACAAAAGTAAACAAAACTTAAAAGTAAACGAAACTGGCTCTTTTTGTTCCATATCAATAAAAAGGAACGCTAAAATGGTTTTTGATTACATTCTTAATATGAAGACCTAAATGGTAAATAAGTATTGAGTGTGTTGTAGCGAATTTTTGTAATCAAATAAATAGTTCAGTAACCAGAGCCACTTTCATGAATAATAATAAATTCAAAATAAATAAAATAAAAATAAATTTGAAAACACTTAATATTGCCGAAATAGTTGAAGATAGGTATAGGACATTGAACATAAAATATGTTTAGAATCTCCTAAACAATCCAAAAATTAAATAATATACGGGGTGTTGCATTTGAAATAAGAAAGTTGGCATTGACCACTGTTACAGGACACACCCTTTATAAAAAGTTTTTATTGGAGAAAATGAGCAACTAAAAATACCAATCGACGGGTCCAAGCGTTTTTCCGAACACGCCCCCATTTATTTATTATCGAATTTATTCCATTTGGCAGATACACACTGTATATAAATATATATATATAAATATATTGTAAAAGGAAAGTGTATTTTCTTGAAACATTAACTAGGTATATTCTTCAAATATGTTTTCTTGGGAATAAGGTTCCAAAATTGTTTTATCCTTTTATCAATAAAATGACTGGCTATTAAAGAAAATATATTTGAAGTATATATATATATATATATATATGTGTATATATATATATATATATATGTGTATATATATGTATATATATATATATATATATATATATATATATATATATATATATATATATATATATATATATATATATATATATATATATATATATATATATATATATATATATATATATATATATATATATATATATATATATATATATATATATATATATATATATATACATATATATATATATACATATATTTATTTATATTTATATATACTGTACATCGGAGGCTCACAGAACCATTCTAGGGCTGGCTCTAGAGTGTATGTACCAGAACTCGACCTGGACGTTAGTATGGCCCAAGGCAAAGGGGTGACCGTCTTCCAGATAGCAAACAAGTCATGCAAATTCTAAAAAAGAATAAAATATCATCCAAACTGATTCTTGAGTGTCACCAAATGTTGCAGACGGTTTCCCAGAGGAATAAGGTCACAGCGTCCTGGATTAAGTGACATAGCGGAATCGAAGGAAATGAAAAAGCAGAGAGGTTGGCACGTAACGGAGCAAAAAGCAAACCATGCGGCCCTGAACCCTTCGCGCCACTATCTTCTAAGGCGATCAATCTAAACGAGCAGTCGACAAAGATTCTAAAAGAGAGATGGGAGAGACAGGGCTTTAAACACTCAGGTGTCACGATTCGCGGCCCTAAGGCCGCTCGGACGGAGTACCTGCTCGGGCTCTCTCGAGGATATCTTAGAAAACTAGTAGGAATGCTAACGGGACATTGTAAGCTCCAGGATCCAAGTTGTAGGGGATGCAACGAAGACGACAAGACTGCTGAACATGTTCTTTGTTACTGTCGAGCTCTTGTAAATACCAGAGAATTTATTATGGGGGAAACATGGGGCCAGAAATTGCCGCAATCGGCGGATGCTCGGCCACTACGATGCTGAACTACATCAAAGCTGTTGATTGGCTCTACGAGTAAAACGAAGGAGGTTACAATGGACCCACTTGAGAGCCCTAAATAACAGGTTGGCGCAAGTCACTTCTCCATACTCTTTATCTATGTAGGCTTTATAAGACCGTAAAAAGGAACGTTTTCTTAATATTTCAAATTGATATTTTAATTTTGTCGACAGTTATCGTGTTACATGGAAAATTTTTAAAAATTCGAAAAAACGTGTTTTATTTCATGAATAGAGAGAAAACCGAAAATGATACGATGATCTGTTTGGTACCGTTCGTGCGTCCCAAGTGTGCTCTTATAGCGTACCAAATTTCCAAACTTTATCTCAAAGCATTTCCGAGATATAGCGACCGAAAAAATATACCACAATTACGTTCTGACACGACGCCCACGAATAGAGATATTCTGAAAATGGCAGGCGCATAATACGTTTTTAATTTATAAGCCACGTGTGCCTTATTATAACGATTTATAGGGTCAATATTTCGCATACATATTAAGCGTAGGCTTGTAGTTTCAGGTCTATACATTGCATGAATTATTATTTTCAAATAGCTAAATTTTTAAGGGTTTTTCGACATTTACTCGAATATTCCACTCATGTACAGGGTGTTCCAGCGAGGACTGAACAGGGACCTATTTTCGACCTTCCTTGTATTTTGAAAAAATTCAAAATAGCCAATCGATGTATTTTTTCTTGTAGAATCCAAAAATGTCATCGAAAAAATATTTGAACCAGAAACAAAAGAGTTACGCTATGCATCAGGTGTCTTTTAAATGGAATGTATCGTTTTTTATACGATTTTTGGAAAGAGTGATTTTTTTATGTCCGTTCTGATTAAAAGATTTGATTTTGCGATAGCTGTTTATATTACATTTTAATGTTTTACAAACTAAAATTTTAGCTTCATCTGTTTAAAATATACGATAGGTTGGTATAGGTGATCAAGGTAAAATGACGTTTGAATGCTTTGTTAATAAAAATTGACATTATTTTTATTATTGTCGAAGTCTTCACCTAAAAAATATATATTTGACTCTGATCGAAATGAAATACTCTTTGAACGAGAGACTACAGATTGTTATGCTATTTTACAAGTGCCAAGAAAATGCAAGAGAAGCAAGAAGAAGATTTATTGCAAATTTTCATGGAAATATATCCATCAATACAATTCTAAGGATAAAAAACCTATTTGAGGAAAATAAAACTTTACATGATTGATGAAGAAATTCAATAAAAAATAATTATTAAATAATAAAATAAAACTACTAATAACATAAGTTTTCAATGTGACCGCCGTTTTTCTCGAAACAACCTCGATAACCCCTTTGTAGCCTTTCTAAACTTGCTGTTGCAATATGATTTTCCTGGTTAAGGCGGTTTATTTCATCGACAATTTTTCCCATGATCTCTTGAATATTTTCGTTTCGTTGTCTGTATACGACGTTCTTCAAATGGCCCCAAAGAAATGTTTCCAAAATTGAGAGGTCGGGGCTATTGGGCGGCCAAGCATATGTTCCATTTCGCCCTATCCATTCGTTATGGCGCCGATTTAAAAATTGAACCACATCATGCACGGCATGAGGAGGCGCCCCATCATGTTGCCAAATTAAATTCTGATATTCTGCCAATGGTAAGTCTTCCAAAAAATTTTCAATTTCGTTTTCTAAAAACTCATAATATCTGTGCCCATTTAAAGTCCCGTTAAAAAATATTGGTCCCAAAATTTTATTGTTTTTTATCCCACACCAAACATGAATAGAATTCCTCCCTTGAAATTTAATAGTCTGGAACTTTTTTGGATTTTCAACGGCCCAGTGGTGACTATTATGTCTGTTGAATACTCCCGATGTTGTGAAAGTAGCTTATTTTTGAATAAATCAGGGTCTTCGTTTTCTTGCCGAATTACCATTTGAGAAACAAATTGGAAGCGAAGTTCTTTTTGTGCCGGTGTTAGGTGCTGAAGTGGAAGGATACGAAAAGGCCTAAATTTATGAATTTTCAGATTCCTGTGAACAGTCCCTCGGGTAACTCTTCTGCGCCTTACACCGCCACCGTACTGAACTTCCCGAACTGCATCCGAAATAGATTTGGTTGGATTAACTTGAAAATAATTTATAATGGTCTGGTCTCGATTTCTTCTATGTATATTTCTTTTTCTATCATGTAAAGTTTTATTTTCCTCAAATAGGTTTTTTATCCTTAGAATTGTATTGATGGATATATTTCTATGAAAATTTGCAATAAATCTTCTTCTTGCTTCTCTTGCATTTTCTTGGCACTTCAAATATATATTTTTTAGGTGAAGACTTCGACAATAATTAAAATAATGTCAATTTTTATTGACAAAGCATTCAAACGTCATTTTACCTTGATCACCTATACCAACCTATCGTATATTTTAAACAGGTGAAGCTAAAATTTTAGTTTGTAAAACATTAAAATGTAATATAAACAGCTATCGCAAAATCAATTCTTTTAATCAGAACGGATATAAAAAAAATCACTCTTTCCAAAAATCGTATAAAAAACGATACATTCCATTTAAAAAACACCTGCTGCATAGCGTAACTCTTTTGTTTCTGGTTCAAATATTTTTCCGATGACATTTTTGGATTCTACAAGAAAAAATACATCGATTGGCTATTTTGAATTTTTCCAAAATACCAGGAAGGTCGAAAATAGGTCCCTGTTCAGTCCTCGCTGGAACACCCTGTACAAATTTTCCCGTAAGACTGGTGGTGTTTTCGAAAAATTATAGCGGAAATACCACGTCGTCTAGGAAACATGGTGTTTCCACTTACCTGGTTAGGTGTGGTTACATACCTAACCAAAAAATGAAATCTTGCCGATATGAAACCTGCTTTTGAGAGACTCTAGAGTCTCTGGAAACTGATTTTTTTTAAGTATCTTTCAAACATTTTTGAAAAGTTGTCAATATGATAATAATCGCTTTGGACTAGTTCAAGAAGAGGAAACTGATGAAAATATAATTGGAAGCGAACCAAGAAACACCGTTAAATCCAAGTTTGTGTTCAATTTGTTACAAAATTCAACTTTCTGAACTCGAAATAGGTATGTATTTAATATTCAGTTAATAAAGCTTAGTTTCCCTGTATTTGATTCGTGGAATATTCCTCCTAAATACGATTCGTGCTTAAAAATTAACCAGATAATTTTCCACTCATGCGTGCTTTCTCTACAAATTCGGACTCGGGAAATTATAAGAAAATACGCATTCGTGAAAAGTATCGGAAATTTTTAAGCACTCGTGGTATTATCCCCGAAAATGTATTAACGCTTTTTCACCGCTTTTATTGAATATAAAAGGAAAAAATCCTTTACATGTAACTTCCCCCATTATAAGTAGTAAAGTGTAACCCAATTTAGTTGCGCTCATAGTCATTTAGTATACTGTCTTTTAAAACCTTTTTATTGCACACCATCTTGTTCCACTATATGGGAATCCAATATTTTACCAGTTCCTATCTATGCCACACTTATTTTTTGGACACGATTTAAAATAAATTGATTTTTTTACCCTGATCTTTTAAGATCGCCATTTCGTATCGTCATTTTAAAATCGTACCAGTTAATTTCCGAATAAAATTAATTTTGCTGCAAGACATTTTAAGTCAATTGAATAACAATATTTTTTACATTGATTTATTTAAATATTTTATTTGGCCGCCATTTTGTTTTTCTGTCTTGAATTCGAACCAGAATTTTACCAGTTTATCTATATCTCACACTTAATAGAAGTCCAAAATTTAAAATGTATTTTATAGTAGTTTTTTAGACTAATTTTTTTAAATAATTTATTAGGCCGCAATTTTGTTTTGCTGTTCTGGATCCATACTAAAACATTACAGGTTGATTCTTTGGTTTTTGTGCAAAATTTTAGATAAATTGGATAATTTGTACCAAAATACCAAAATAATACCAGATCATCCCCAAAAAACCCTTAATTTTTGATCAAAATTTCAAGTCAATCCGGTAAGTAGTGTTAAGATACGTCGAGAAATGACAGACAGACAGACAGACGGAGAGACAGAATTAAAAAAACAATTTTTTTGGCATCTAGGGACCCTAAAACGTAAATATATGTAAACCCTACATTTTTTTTCACGATTACAAACATTCCATTTGGCCGCCATTTTATTCCACCATCTTGGATTCGTACCACAATTTCACTAGTTTATCTCTATACAATAGTTAATTCTTGCACAGAATTTGAAATCAATCTATTAAGTAGTTTTATTCAGCCTGAATTTTTAAATATTTTATTAAGGCGCTATTTTATTACTAGTTAATTCCTTAATTCACCATATTGGATTTTTATTAAAATGTGACCAGGTCATTCCCATATGACTTTTTTTATGAATTTTCGTTCAAAATTTGAAGTCAATCGGGAAAGTAGTTTTTAGCTGTGCCGCGAACAGGCAGATCGACAGATAGACAAACCGACGGAATTGAGAAAAGATGTTTTTCGGCATCTAAGGACCCCGAAACGTAAAGATCTGAAAAAAGTTCAGAGGCTGATTTTCACTATTACAATACTTTCCTTTTAGGAGGGAAGTAATAAATTCAATAAGTAGTTTTTACATTGAATAAGAATAAAAAAAAATTGTCCGCCATTTTGTTTTGCCATCTTGAATTGGGACCACAACTTTACCAATTTGTCTCTATATCAAACTTAATCTTTACACAAAATTTGAGGGTAATTTAATAAGCAGTTTTTCGGGCCAATATTGTAAATATTTTATTAGGACATTATTAGTCATTTCGTTTTGTTATCTTATATTCATATCAAAATGTTACCAGTGTAACTATATACTCCTATGTAATTCTCGATTTTTTTTTTGCAAAATTTAAGGCAAATTTGGTAAGTTGTTTTTTTAAAAATAATTTTATCACATTTTACTAGGACGCCACCTTGCTCTGGCATATTTGATTTTTACCAAAATATTACCGAGTCATCCCCATATAACCCTTAATTCTAGACTAAAATTTGAAGTCAATCTCATGAGTAGTTTTTAAGCTATTTAGCGAACTGACAGACAGACTGACAAACCGACAGACGAAATTGATAAAACATATCACACACACACCTAGGGGCGCTAAAATGCGAAGATATATAAAACATGAGAGGTAGATTTTTTCACGATTACAACCACTCTGTTTGGCCACCATTTTGTTCCCACATCTTGAATTAGTACCACAATTTTACCAGTTCATATCTATACCACAGTTAGTTACAGCATACAATTTGAAATAAGTTTTTTAAGAATGAATTTTTAAATAATTTATTAAGCCTCCATCTTGATCAATCATTTTGGATTCGTACCAACTTTTACCAGTTCATTCTTATATAATACTTGGTTTTTATGCAAAATTTGAGATTAATGGAATAAGTAGTTTCTTGGTAATATTTTTTAACATTTCACAAGGCCGCCGTTTTGTTTTGTTGTATTAGATTTTTACCAAAATGTTACCAGGTCATCCCCATATGACCCTTAATTTTTGACCAAAATTTGAAGTCGGATAAGTTTTTTGCTATGCCGCGAACAGACAGACCGATAGACCGACAGACAGACAGACCGACGGAATTGAGAAAATATGTTTTTCGGCATCTAGGGACCCTGAAACGTGAAGATCTGAAAAAATCTCGGAGGGTGATTTTTTCATGATTACAATACTTCTCTTTTACGAGGGATGGAAAAATCAATTTTCTGCACTTTAGGCGATTGTTATATTTTCCTTAGTTATTTGGATGTATTTTTTTAAAATAGCAATATTTATATGCACTTAAACAATCCTCATAGTCGTTTTCCTAATCCTTGTTTATCTGATATATCTGACCTAAATATAAAGAGACGATCGGCAGGTGTATCGAGTACTGCCAGATTTATAATTTTTTTCAGAAAAATAATACAGCAGTTTTTAATAACCAAATAATTAATAGTTTAGTTTTTTATCTGACAGCCAAAAAATTATTCGCCTAATGTTTCCTAGCTTTCATGCTCTCTTAAACTTTTCCTATTTAAAATTGCTATTTTACCTGTCCTGAATATGTACTCAGATCATATCACTGTCTATTGAACAACTCAGCCCCATTAGCCCACTTAAAATACCAGTGTTTCTTATGACTATAAAAAGCTCGCACTAGAGTAAATACTTTTTGTGGTGCTGGCCCCTTTGTGGTGTGGGCCCCTAGGTTGCAGACTAAGTAGTGAAATAAAAGATTAATTGTTTTTTTTATTTGTGTTTTATTTTGTTATTATTAATTAAAAGTTCTTAAGTTTTATAAACAATATTTTATTTCTTTAGTTTGCCTTTAGCTGCTCAGTATAATGCTAATGCCGAGGCACAAGGGGAGTGAGTTCGATATTTTAGATAATGATTTTAAAGTGGGCGCCAGGTCTAGATGACCAAAAGAGATAAAATATATATATATATATATATATATATATATATATATATATATATATATATATATATATATATATATATATATATATATATATATATACGAAACTTAATCCATCTAATAAGGAAAACACTAGAAATGTACTTCAATAATTTATTTTAAATTCTTCCTTTTTTAGCAGAGATCTAAAAATACAATCTGCCCTATATTGGCAAAACCAATCTGCTTTATTTTTACAGAAATAGACAAGCATAAATAAAACCTGCTTTACCTTTGCAGATGCACTAAAAGGTAAGTCATAAAGTAAAATTACATTAGTAGTTACATTAATCAAATATACCTTATTATCAAAAGAGAGCAACAATCAAATAAATGTAACTAAAAATGATAAGCCCTGAACAAAGTAAGGTACGATATAAGAACAGCAGTTACCCTTACATATGTCTGAAAGCCGTATAATAAGAAAATAACTGTAGGTGTTTTAAAATGATATCTATAAGCCTTAAACAAAATGTAAGGAATCGTAATTAAAATATGTTAAGTATTTTATTAAGATCAAGAAATTTTATTATTGAAAATTAATTTTAGTATTAAGATAGAGATGAGAGATAAAATTATTAAGGCAAATTAATTATTATTGAAAATAAATTAAGAATTAATATATATTTAAATTTTGAAATATCTTGTAATTGACAATAAAGTAACTATAAGCCCGCAAATACAATCAACTTGAAATATAGAAATCATTACATAATAACACCAATTTCTATTAGTCAATAAGCCCAGTTACCGTCACATCAAGGCATTCTAGAGAATCTGTTTTAAATTTGTGTTGGAGAAGAAAATGTATACAAAGTATATTTATAAAATAATTAAATTTATTTTAATGAATTTTAGAACAAACAATGCTGTGCAAATGATATCGATTAATTGAAAAGCCCACAAATAAAATTAACTAGATAGAAATATTAATATAAGAACACTAATTTCTATTAGTCAACGTAATCAGAAAATCAATGCACTTTAGAGAAACTTGATTTATATTTATATTTAATTTTAACTTGTATTTAAAAAATTAAATGTATAAGGGTAAGTACTGGATTTTTAAGTAAGTAGGTAAGTAAATTTAATAAAAGTATTCGAGAAATAAAGATAACTAATCACACAAAAATATCTTACTATGGACTACTAAATAACAAAAACTGAATTATAAGACATTCACCTTTTTGGCAATCAGTACAATAACCAAGCTCATTTTTCGACGGCAAGATAAAAATAAGATATCTATGATCTTGTATCAGAGTTTAAATATAAATTTCAAATGATTAGCTAGCTAAAGAGAAAATTATAACTAACAAGTATAAAATCAATAATTAACTTTTTACTGATTTTAAACAAATTCTCAAAATTACGCTTGATAGGCCTAAAAATTATCACTCAATCAAAAGTGTATTTTTTTTATACTTAATGTTAAACTATTTTTACCAAAATGACAAATTTAAATTGAATTTGGAAGATAAATATTTCAATTTTCAAAGGACCTTATAATTAATAATTATGTACCTAATTAAATTTCAAAAAAGACCTATATTAACTCTTAAGAAGTAATGTGCTTTAGAAAAATATTATACAGAGTACTTGAAATATAGTAGAGGTAATAAAGATATAATAAATTTAGACACTAAAGATAAGTAGCTAAAGAGAAAATTACAAAATCTAGAAATTTACTTATTTCTTCAGAATTTCAAAATATTTTGCAAAATATAATTTTACTGGTATAATATTATTTAAATTTTGAAAAAAAATCTAAATATGCCAAAAAAAATATATATAACGTTTCAAAATCACAACAAAAGGCAAAAATATATTACAAAAGGTACTTAGTTTGCACTTAAAAGTGGATATTCCAGAGAGTCCGCAGTCAGAGCCTCCAAACCGCTTCAAAGCAAAGTGGTCAATTACCACGGAGTGTTCCCAACTAAAATTCCCAATCCGACACTTATATTTACAGGCAGAATTCTGCACCGCAAAATGGATCACAGATTCCAGGAATGGACAGGAGTCTCCACCAAAAAAAACTGCTAAGCTACCTTAGTGCTGCTTTTCTCTGAATCCAAATTTCACATTTTATAGGTTGTTCAAAAGATGGTCATCGTAAAAATCCAAGAAGGGGTGAAAAGTAGAGAAAGAATTAAAAAAAATAAGAAAGAATGAAAGCCTGAAAAAGAAAAAAATATCCTGTAATGGTGCTACGTGCAAAACCTAAAAATTTCGGGAATAGTCTATCAGTTTTTTATTTACCTGATGGTCTGGCTTTCTTATCAGTCGGTCCCTTGCTGCTTAAATCCCATTTAAGGTACACAGACTTTGAAATTTAAATCCGGCATATGCTGTATGCAAAAAAATCACATTACTTCCAAACGTTTGTCTTACGACAGCTCATTTCAGGAACACAAGATCTGACCTCTACAGATTCAAGTTAAGAAAAGAGGACGCCTTTCTGATTTCAATTGGTTTTATTGACATAGATTCGTAAAAAAACTGTGACCTCACAAACAGGCTAAAATCTCAATTTTATGACTTGACCAACCAAATACACATGCATTCCGGGTTGCCGAAATTCGTCGCATCTAGAAATCAGACTGCTCTCGCCAGGGTAGGACTAAATTTGTTTCCATGTTGAATGCAATTTAATGTTTTAATTATGAACAAAATTAAAATTTTTTATTATTTAAAGAAACCTTTTCGAATGTCGACTTTTATGAAATATAGTAGAGAATCTGATTAAGTTTAACTAATTGTAACGAGCATGTCAAAATGCTTGTTACAGTAGCCTATGCGTACATACGGCCCAGAAGTTCAATGTGAAAAGTAAACAAAAGAACATTTTAGAGTCTAGAAGAAGCACATTTTTAACGCTTTTATATCCTGGTTAAAATTTTTCTCTTTGAAGTACTGGTAGTTGTTGATTCTCTCTGAAACGATGCGCGTATTTTCATAGTTTTCTTTCATCGCCACTGAATGTGCAATTGGTATAGAACAATATCAACAATCAAGTGCGACTCTTCAAAACAGGAAGCTGGAATAAAACTGGACAGGATAGAGTGTTCTTCTGAGCTCTCTGACTATCAGTTTTTATCGACATTATCTCCCAAAACAATATCTCAGCAGTGTGAAGAACAGGTCTTATAGCAGAAGAAAAAATCGGATATTCGTCTTTTACTTTTCATTTATAGATTAATCTTCAGCTCTTGACATGAAAGGATGCATTAAAAGGATTGATGGGTACTCGTCAAAACATTGAAACCGCAAAAGGCATACGTACAGAATACATGGCCAGCCCACGCTTGACTTGACTTCCCATTAAAACCCCAAAATAAAATAAAAACTTTTTTTACATTTTTAGAAAATGGCTTTTCCTGTGACTTCACAAAAAATTCTCCACAAATAACACACAACCACTCATTTTCAAAGTTAAGACTAAATAAATAAGACTAATGTTATGTATTTATTATGTATTTTCGAATATTTTTTTATTATTTGGAAGGTATTGGCGTTTTAAAAATAACAGTGTGTTACAAAGATCGTGTTAGACAATGACTCAGAAATATAACAGTCAACATCTATCTTAGTTGTAGTTGCTTACTTATATTTTTAAAGAGAATGTATTGGGCTTAACTTAGCAGAGTTTTTAAAATGATAACGGCCTGGCTGTGAGAAGAAGGCGTCAGGAGAACGTAAACAAAATCTGTAAATTGTTATTCGCAAAAAAATTATATAAAGAGTAAGTCTACTATTTTCATAATAAGTATAGTGATAGAGTAGAGTGAATCAAACCGTTTGATTTTTGGTTAGTACCTTAAAAAACTATAGCTATATTAATTTTTTATAGTATTTTTGACTGTTACGGGTGGACATTTAATATCTTTAATGTCAGAAATTATAAAACATAAATAAAAATGTCTTTTACAGTTTTCTGAGAAACCAAATAATATCTTTATGATTCGTTGTTAAAATTTCTAAGTAAATATTTTAGTAAATAATTAGTATTAATATTACACATTTTTCAAAAATATATTATTTTCGAAAATATTGAATCTGAAAGTTTTTTTCTAGCTCAAACTCAAAAAATGATGGAATTTGACATGGGTTCACCTGAAATAGGTTTTTTGCAAAAACAAAATTTCTTGCCTTCTAAAAGCCCTCCTTAACAACGGGAAATAAAACATTTCCTGCGGAAATACAGCAATTCCATTTTCCACACTTTAGAATACTTGAAATCAGTTACATGAAAACTTTGCTTTGCATCTCATTCCAAACACAAAAATGCCAAAATGTTCCTGCGGAAATGTATCATTTCCATTTTCGGTAGAAATTTTGTACACTTTAGAATACCTGTTCAAAATCTGCTTTCCATGCTTTCTAGAAACCCTCCTTAACAACAGGAAATAAGAATTTTCCTGCAGAAATGCATAATTTCCATTTTCCCCACTTCAGAATACCTGAAACCAATTACATGAAAACTTTGTTCGAAGTTTTGATTGCACGAAATTGCAAAAATTCTGCGGAGATCCAACATTTCCACAATCTTTAGTACATAGAAAAAGATTGAGCAATGCTTAAGTATACCAAAACATGTAATTCCTTTGCAATAAGAAGGAGTTTGTAAAATTCCTTGTTTCTGCTGTAAAGTGTATATAGGTGAAACTGGACGGTTTGTATCGGCTAGACTTAAGTAATATCACCGAACATTAACAAGACTAGAAGGGGCACAGTCCGTCGGAACTTTCATTTTGTGCTTACAATAACGCGCGAACGAATCCGAGAGAAATTCATACATCAAACGTTAAATTACCGGAGTAATTTAAAAACGAGTTTAAAAAAATCTGTCTATAATTGTTATTGTGAACTATTTTGCTCCATGTTAAAAGAAAAACGGGGAAAACGTCAAGTTGTTTAATTAATTGATCTTAATATAATTGTGAAAAGTACTGTTTGTAAAAATTAAATAAAAAAGAAAATTAACTTTTGAAAATTTGAATGCAAGATGGCGGCTTAATAAAGTATTTAAAAATTCAGTCTAAAAAACTAATTGTGGTATAGTGATAAACAGTAAACCTGGTGGTACTAATTCAAAATGACGGAACAAAACGGTGGCCAAATAAAATATTTGTAATCGTGAAAAAAATCACCTTCTCAGGATTTACATATTTTCAGGTTTTAGCATCTCTAAATGTCAAAAAATATGTCTCATCAATTCCGTCGGGTCGTCGGTTAATTTGTCTGTCGGTATGTCAGTTCGTAAGCTTAAAAGCTACTCATCAGATTAACTTCCATTTTAGGCAAGAATTACGAGTCATATGGGGATGACCTGGTAACATTGATAAAAATCCAATATGACGGAACAAGAAGGCGGACTAGTGAACCGTTAAAAAAACTATTACTAAAAAACTAATTATCCCATCTCCTCAAATTTTGCACAAAAATCAAGTGTTAGGAATAAACTAACTAAAACTAACATTTTGGTATGAATAAAAGATAGCAAAACAAAATGGTGTCATAAGATATTTAAAAAATCGGTCTGAAAAAACTACTTATTAGGTTAATTTCAAATTTAGTGCAAGCAATAAATGTGATACAGATAAACTTGTAAAAATGGCGGCCAATAATTTTTTAAAAATTCAATTAACATTAAATTTTATAAAAAAAATTAAATGTGATATAGGGATAAACCAAGGCATAAACTGGCAGAATTCAAAATGCCGCTGTTTGTTAAAGTAAGAAGTACTTACTGAATTTATTTTTAATTATGCCATAAATCAAGTCTGGCATAGGTAGAAACTAGTAAAATATGGGTAGGAATCCAATATGATAGAAAAAAATGTGGAAAAATGTGAAACTAGAAATGTGAACTAAAGTGGGCCACTCTTCACTATTCCTAATAAAAGAAAAGATTCATAACAAGGGAAGTTCCGGCTAATGAAAATTTACCGATTATTTAATAGATAGCCAGAAATGTAAAGACCACAGTATTGCCGTCCATACTTGAAAGATTTATATAGTCGTATGCAAACACTTTTAAAGAACTATTTTTTGTCATTATTGGTACATAGATATTTTTATATTCTTTGATCATATCAGGAGTTACATTAACCAAAACTTTATTAATATCTTGGATACATTTTGCACCTTCAAAATTAAGATAATAAATCATTTCTTGAATGCCTTACAAAATTGTATTGGGGTTGGATTTCTCGAATTCCCACCACAATTCCTTATCAGGACAAAAAAAAAGAGGCAATCCTGAGTAAGGTTTCTTGTTAAAAGAAATGAATAATTTTTGCGTTTTAAAGTTTCCCATAAAGATAGAACGGCGTTAATCGTAATTTTCCAGCCATTTACCAAGCACATAACACGTAACGTAAAAGATACCAAGGTTGTTGCATCAGTCTCCGGTTATTATAAACAAAAAATTAGAGAATCAATTGAAATTATTATGCGTGGAAAACAATCATCACAAAGAGTCAGTCACGCGTCGATGGGCACAGGTCGTGTATAAATACCTGAACTCTGCTTATCTTGATATTATGCAGTATAGATCCCTGAAGATGCCTCGCGCAATCGCAGGCAAAACGTCGGAAAGTAATTCCAATTTGACAGGGTCTAAACACAAGAATCATTATTTCTTAAAAAATGATGTCATTTACCTTTAGTTTTTCTAGCTACAGCAGTTGTGTCTAAAAACACTTAAGGTAGGTAAATGACACAATTTCTTATTTTTCGTTAAAATATATTTTTTTTATTAAGTATGTACCAAAGGCTACCATCGGTAGATATTTATATTTCTTAAATGAGGTAAACGACCCAAATTCAGACACTTTAAGCATTCAATGACGGATTTTGGGCCAAACCGTAACGAAATTATCTTTTTTGAGTGATTTTGACGAGTGTTGGGCAAAGTTTGCACCTTTCTAATGTAATTTCAACTAAAAATTGTGGCAAGATATTAAAAAAAGATAATAAATTAATTATTTAAACCTTTATTGCAAGTGAACATTAATCCGACATAGTAAAAAAAAATTGTCTCTAAATCTGACATTTTCATGGTCATTAATCAGACGGGGGCTTTAAATCCGTCAGTTAAAGACTATTAATCCGACATTGGCATAAACTTATTCATCAAATTTGGCCAAACCCTTTTAAATAAAACTAGAACAATATTTTATTATTTTTATTAGGAATGTAAAATATTAAACGTGAAAAAGCATAAGGTAAAAAAACAAAACATATTTTTCTTAAATAAGTATAGTATTCTTAAGTAATATCGAGAGTAATATACTTGAGTTGTTTGTTATTTTTATTATATAAAATATAAAAAAAACATAAGATAACGTAAAACACATTTAGAAGAATAGAACATTTATTTTCTTAGATAAATGTTTTTACAAAATATAGTCTTAATCGCCTTTGTACTTTTCAAGCTCTACAATAAAATAACAACCTTTTTGATAAAGTTCGCTTGGGAGTTTTATTTTTTGTACTATTTCATCGTAATCATGCAATTTCATTTTTAATTGTTGGCCATTTCCAGTTATTTATTCCGACTTCAGTCAGTGTTTTAGAATTCTTTCGTATGGATACATTATCATTGTAGGTGCTAGTATTCCCGCTGCAATTCCAGTAATTAATACGGTTGAACGATGAACTAGTTTACTTCTTTTTTTCGCTAGTACTAAGGAACCTTTCGGAGATAAAAAAGACAGACTCATCTGTGTTAAAAATTCGCTTTGCATCATCAATGTTAATATTTGACGTAGAAAAATATTCCCCTATTTCTTTAAACCAACTCTTTATTTTATCTGCGGCAATGGATGCGCGGGATGTTGACAAATTTTGTGATACACGCTTACTAATGCAGGGATGTCTTTTTAAAAATCTTCAATCCAGTGACGACCTGGTATGCCATCAGTAAATTTTTTGGGGCGTTTCAAATTTTTAACTAATAAAGCAACACTGTCAAGTACCTGGGTCTTTTGTAACCGGAAAACCCTTGGCACCCATATTTATTATCCATTGGTCCAATAAATCTTCTTCAACAGAAGTTAAAATTGTTAAAGCCCCACTTCTGCATTTCTTGGTATAAATGCCCTTAATGTTTCCAATAAAACTTGTTCTGGGCACACCAAATTCCTTAGATGCAGTTGCAAAAAGCATTCCATTTTTGACAGCTTCTAATGCTTGTTGTAGATTTTCCGGCGAATATCGGTAATATTTCTTAGTAGAAATGGTAGCCATGCTGGAAATAAAGAAACCAATAAAAGCAAAGAATAAATTAAATCTCAATAATGCTTGTTCTCATATTTTATTTAGATAATAATCAGTGGCGGCCTACTTTTGAAACAGGGTGGGCACCGATGGCGACGCGTCTAAACCAATTTTAGATAGACAAAATGAAGGAAAAAAGTAGCACCACAGGCAAAATCGCCCCCGATTAATACTTGTTTGATTTCGGTGTTATTTTTGAATAAACCGTAAGTGACAATCCGAGTGACAATCTAAAACAAAATACCTATTTTAAAAATATTTTTATAACTACAATTAGGTACCTAAAAAGTCTTACTCAAAATATTTATAGGGTGTTAAAATTTCCAAAAATTAGGTTTTTCCCAACTCCTAAAAGCACTTTTAGTGACGCAGAGATATTGGTTTAGAAAGTCATTACAATTTTAATTAAAATTTATTTTTTTATTGTTCGGATTCATCGCATGTCCTCGGCAACCTAATAATATTTGAGTTGCCCAAAATCAAACTACCACTTTTTCAAAAATTGTTTAGGTACCTATTAGTCTTTTAATCTTTTTGTGAAATATTTAAATAAAAGCCTTTTCTGGGTAGCTTCAAGTTTAATTTTGTTTTCCAACGTAAGCGCTGAAAAACGATTGCCTTTTAAAAATAAAACTGGGCCAGAGTACTCTGCATGAATTTTCCACAATATATTCCAATGAAAATAAAAGTAAACCTGGCCCTAAACCTACTTTAACAGGCTAATAATTAAACAAAGTCAGATTATTACATATCGCAAGGTATGTACCCACCCACGCGTCTAAGTAAGCCAACTGGGACAGAATGCTCTGCATGAATTTTCCACGATATATTCCAACGAAAATAAAAATAAACCTGGCCCTAAAGCTTGACTTTAACATGTGCTAAGTAGTTTAACGTCATAAGTGTTATCGATAAAAATGAAAACTTTATAAAAATGTACCGGCGACACATTACGGTGTAGGCTTAACTTATCACTAGTTAGATTTGATTTGCAGATTTCTTATTTTTGGTAGTTTTTAAAATAATTGACGGATTTACGTGCACTGTCTGAATTTGGGTCATTTAGCTTATTTGTTTCAATCAATCTAAAGTTATTCATATTATGTTGCGAGAAAGCTAAAATTTTTTTGTTTATAATCCTAATGAAGCAAATAATCTGACACTTTTAAAAATAATGTATTGTAATACAATTATACCTTCAGAGTGGCTAGCAACCGATGTTAGATTTTGTCAAATATACTATTTCTGTATAGCATTGAACATAGGTCCATATAGAACCATGAACTCTCAAAAGGGAGGCATAGACGGTAACCATTTGAGAAGGTTTATCTATACATAAATCTGTCTATACAGTCTAGAAGATAGCGTTTGAGATAAATGATATTTATTATTTTGTTTAGATTTTAAAATATCTCAAAACTAATATTAGATAGCTTTACTTTAACGACTTCTTTGACATACTCATGTTTAGCTTTTGTCATTAGAAAAAATAAATTAAGAATTTATATATTGTGTTCTATTGGTATGGACTATTCCGTTACAAAATGATAATAAGAACGTAATATATATAAACCCTACAAAAAATTTGGAAGTGACAGTACTTAGACGTAATAGTAAAAGATTTACTGCGTCTAAAACAGTTTATTTAACATTTTCAATTCTAAATCTTCAGATATTGGTTAAATTATATTGGAGAAATATTCAAATGATTTAACTTCTTAACTAGCAACTGAACTAATTCATTGTATAACAACATTAAACACCTTAATAACTCTTGAATTCGCAAACTATTTTCTCTAACTCTGAACTGAAAAGCACAAAAGGGCTAGAGAAGTAAATATTGACGAACTAGTTGATAAGTATTTATCTAGTCGGTACAAAAACAAAAAAGTCTAGTCTACTGACAAAGACAAAGATTCTTGTAGTCTTTGTTTTTTATTATTTTTTAGTTTTGCTTGAGCCAGAGTATAGTTATTATTTTTTAATTTTTAGTTAATCTTTGTTTTGAGTTTATTAGTTTACCTATGCCTATTAATCTTAAAATGTATACCTTTGTTTTTTTTTATTTTTTTTACTATTGTTATTTTTTACTTTATGTTATGATTTTTGTTATAAAATTTATGATATTTTTTGTTTGCTTATTTTTTTGAAAAAATTATGCAAACTCGGCACGCCACTGCCGGCTGATGAATTATATTGAACATACATACAAAAATGTTACTAAAAAATTGTATTAGAGTGTTTGTTTTAGTATTATATAGGAAGCATGATGCAAGGAAGCAACGAATCACCTGACGAAAATGATCCAATGACATTATTTGGACAGTTCCTTTCTCATCCAGACCCTGGAGAGGAGGTGGTAATATCTGGTATGTACTTCTCAAAAAAGAAAACTAGTATCATATATAATGTAAATTCTATGTTTGATATGTATATGTCGCGAAAAAAAGTTGTGTTCATTAAGTGTCTAATGATTAGGTTGAGAACTTTAATATATCAAGCTTTCAAAAAATTCGGATGAAAACCAGTTACCATAAGAATAATTATCCTTTTTAGATTTAACGTTAAAAATCGTGTTATATGTAGTTGTTATATTGATAAATTACAATTTAATTTCCATAAATCTCTTAAGGAATGAAGTGAAATGCAAGTTATATGAGGACAGTGAAGCTCGCTACGCACTCTTTTGCTCGATTCGCCGCACAGTGGATCAAGATATAGGAAAATTTGGACATTCGTTTTAAAATTCAATAATCATTTTTGTTTTAAACTTTGATTGTTTCTTTTGGATTAGTAAAAAGGAAAAAAGTCACGTTAAGATAAAATATTAGATCTTCATATAAATATGACATATTATTATGTCAAAAATGTATATTATAGTGTCATAAATATTATGTCAAAAATTAAATAACATGGATAATTTCTTAAGGTTTATTCATATTATTTTAAGAGGACGCAAACATAATAAATGTAATGTAATCCAAGTTCTATTTACACGTGCAATAAAATGTTTAAATATTTTTATACAGGGTGATATAAAAATTAGTTTAAAAAAATATAAACGTTATATATTTGAAAAACAAACAAGATCAAATTCATATTTTAAGCACTAACAAAGCTTTTAGAGGCGATTTTACTGATTTATAAAATTAAGTTCATCAAGATTTTCCTGCCTTAATTTTTCCGTCCGTCTTCGTTTTTGTCTATCCGACAAATTTTGAAACAGCTTTCGTTGCCTACCGTTAATATCGGTTTCCGGACTGTTGCAAAATTTTGGCCATTTAAATTTCAGGCTAAGCCAAGAGCGATTCTGAATTAAAAATCTTCCTTCGTTTCTAAATGCTTTCTTCCATTTATTAACCAAAGTTTTACAAAAGAGTCTCACACATTCCTTAAGTTCTTTAATTTGCTTTGCAGTACAACTAGATTTTACCACGCAAATTATCCTGTTTGATGTAGTTTTAAAACCACCATAATCAACATTTTGAGCTTTTATGTAAAAAAATAAATCTTGATTACACTTTAAACTTTCTACAATAAATAAAGCTGAATCACAGTAACTTTTGAATATTCGCGAATAGAATATATTCTTGGATTGACTTTTATTGATAACACGCAGCGTTACCATAGTTACCATAGTTACCCGAGTCCTGTACAAACTCTCAACATTTTTTTTATATATTTTTTTTTCATGCACTTAATTTACATTGGTATATACCCTTTCCCCAATCCTTTTCCTTTCCTTTCTTCTATCTAGCTTGTATTTTTAGCATTTATTAAAGATACTAAAGACCTGACAATACATTATGTTTATATTTGACACTGAGGTGCTTTTAACTATTTTTTCTCCCAACAATGCAAGGCCTAAACAGTGCCTGGTTGTCTACCAGGAAACTGCAATGACATGGCCTTTTATTTTTCATTTGCTATTATGTATTTTTATACATGTATTTAACATAGTTAATTTCTTGTACAGGTATGTTGTTTGTAAATGAAAAGTAATAAATTTTGTTTATTATTATTATTATTATTATTATTATTAAAACCATAGCTTGCTGAGAATAGCAAATTGACAACCGTAAATGTTTTTGAGCGGTATTTATTAAAGGCGTTTAAATTTATACCAAGTCTGACTGGATAGTTACAGGTTTAAGCTGACATATGTAAAAATGAAACAAATATTTTTTAAATGTCATTATTGAAAAATATGTTAGTGACATAAGCAGAACCTAATTGGTGAATTAAGAGTTTTAATTTCGAAGGCAACTTGTAACTCTTAAACCTTTTTAGTGAACACGGGAGTTAATTTCTTTTATTTTCGACCTGCACCGTATAATAAATATACGATTATTTCGAACGGTCGCAGCTAATTCTTGTGGATACCATCTATGCGATGTTTAACCTTAATACAACACATACTCTTAGCCTGGCCATTTTCTCAATTTTTTTGTAAGTCAAAAAAAACCTTAAAAAGTAGAATAAAAAAATCATTCAAAAAAAATTAAGTTCCTCAAAATTTGGAAACATCTAAAAATAGATATATACAGTTTTTGATTCTCAGAACATACGTTTTTATTATGTTACACAGCGATAATTGTAAATTTAATAATAATACATTTTCTGATTAACTAAAAATTGGTAAATATTTTGTCTGATTTAAGCAATGTTGATCATAACTTAAACACCTATAATTTCTTCTACATATATCGGTAACCAAAAACATAATTTGGTGTTTTCTATAAAGAACAATATATTTGCAACATAAAAACATAACATTGTTCAAACAAAAACCATACTTTTGAATATTCGCCAAGGTCCGGCCATTTACATTGCCTCGATGCAGTGTGCGCCGGTTCGGTTCATTAATTCGATTGGTCAGTTAATACGAATGAACGAATGTGCGTATTAACGAATGTACGAATATTTCATCCACAATATTCATTAATTTTTATTTAATTTGTTTGCAAGCTTTTCTTTCATTTTAATGTCGTAAATGTTAAGTACTGTAATCGTGAATCTTCTCTAGATGCCAAAAACCATGTTTTTTCAATTCCGCCGGTCTAACTTTCTAACTAACGGTCTAACCCGATTGACTTCAAATTTTGGTCAGAAATCGAGGGTTATAAGGGGATGATATGTTTGCATTTTGGTAAAAATCCAATATGGCGGAACAAAATAACGGTCTAAAGAAATGTTAAAAATTTATTACTAAAAAAGTCCTTACTCAATTTATCTCTGAAATTTTGTACAAAAATCAAGTATTACGTAGAAATTATCTGGTACAATTTTGGTACGAATCCAAAATGACCAAACAAAACGGAGGCCTGGTGAAATATTAAAAAAATATATTACTAAAAAGTTGCTTATACAAATTATCTGAAGTTTTGCACAAAAATCAAGTGTTATGTTACGTTCATTAATTTTTATTTAATTTGTTTGCAAGCTTTTCTTTCATTTCAATGTCTGACAATACACACAAAAAATTGGTGAATTTTCTTTACCTGGAACTTCCTTGGTTATGAATCTTTCCTTTCATTAGAGCTAGTAAAGTGTAACCCAAGTTAGTTCCGTACATAGTCATTTAGTATATTGCCTTTTCAAATATTTTTATTGGTCGCAATTTGATTCGACCATATGTGAATCGTAGCAATCTTTTACCAGTTTTTTAGACAATTATTTTTTTGAGCATAATTTAAAAGAAATTGATTTTTCTTACATTGATTTTTTAAGACCGATATTTTGTATCGTCATTCTGAATACCTACCAGTTAATCCCTGTATTACCATTTTGTTTCGCCGTCTTGAACTCGTACTACGAATTTACCAGTTTATCTCTATATCTCACTTAATGGATGCCCGAATTTTGAAATTAATATAATAAATAGTTTTTCAGACTGATTTTTTTAAATAATTTATTTTGTTTTGCTGTCTTGGATTCGTACCAAAATATTACAGGTTGATAAATTGGATAATTTTTTTTTAACAATAATTTTTTTAACATTTCACTAGGATGCATCTTGGATTTTTATAAAAATAATACCAGGTCATCCCCACATAACCTTATTTTTTAACCAAAATTTGAAGTTAGTAGGGTAGGAAGTTTTTAGCTATGCAGCGAACTGACAGACAGACAGACAAACCGATATCAAGAACAATGGAATTGAAAAATCATATTTTTTGGCATCTAAGGACGTTAAAACGTAAAGATATGTAAATCCTACATTTTTTCAGACTTATAAACATTTCAATTGGCCGCCCGCGCCATCTTGAATTCGTACCACAATTTTTCCAGTTCATCTCTATACCACAATTAATTATTGCACAAAAATTTGAAATCAATCTGTTAAGTAATTTTTCAGGCTGAATTTTTCAATATTTTATTAAGCCGTCATTTTGTCTCGCCATCTTGGATTCCTACCAAAATTTTACTAGTTAAGGATATTTTTCTTTCAAAATAAAATGAACCTAACTTATTTTTAGTGTAGTTTGACATTTAAACGATTTTTGCTGAATGATATCTATGAGGGAATGATTAATTTTTGATCTTTAACACTTGAGGTAGGTGCTGACCACTTTTTCGTGATCTAGGAAGTCCAAGCTACCATTTTAAGCTACTTCGTAGTTTTCTACGGCTTATTGCTGGAGCTTAATAGTGGTATCAGAACTTTGCTTCACTTCCATCACTTTCGGGTAATCTCCAGCTTCAGTTATTTTTACTTCACTCGTAAAAGTTAAGTACTGTAATCGTGAATCTTCTCTAGATGGCAAATGCATGTTTTTCCAATTCCGTCGGTCTATCGGTCTGCCTTTACGCGGCATAGCTCAAAAAGTACTTACCCGATTGACTTCAAATTTTGGTCAGAAATCGAGGGTTATAAGAGGATGATATGTTTGCATTTTGGTAAAAATCCAATATGGCGGAACAAAATGGCGGCCTAGAGAAATGTTAAAAAATTATTACTAAAAAAGTACTTACTGAATTTACCTCTGAAATTTTGTACAAAAATCGAGTATTACGTAAAAATGATTTGATAAAATTTTGGTACGAATCCAAAATGACCAAACAAAATGGCGGCCTGGTAAAATATAAAAAAAATATCACTAAAAAGTTGCTTATACAAATTATCTGAAGTTTTGCACAAAAATCAAGTGTTATGTAGGAATCATCTGGTAAAATTTTGGTATGAATCCAGGAAGGCAAAACAAAATGGCGGCCCGGTAAAATATTTAAGAAAATAATTAATAAAAAAACTTTTTATATAATTTAGGTGAAATTTTACACAAAAATGAAGTATTACGTAGAAATCAAGTTGCAAAATTTTAGCACAAATCCAAGATGGAAGATATAAAAAAACTACTTTTCACTTTTTTTTAATTTTGTGCAAGAATTAAGTGTGTTATAGAGATGAACTGGTAAAATTGTGGTATGAATTCTAGACGGTGGAACAAATTGACGGCCAAATAAAATGTTTGTAATCGTGAAAAAAACCTTGCAGGTTTTACATAGCTCCAACCGTTTGTAGATACCCACAAACTTTTTTTTTTAATTCCGTTGGTCTGGCTGTCGGTCTGTCAAATTGGAGCAAACCTAAAAAGCTACTTACCTGATTGACTTAAAATTTTGATTCAAAATAAAAGGTCTTACTTGGATGGTCTGGCAATATTTTGGTAAATATCCAATATGGCGAAAAGATGAAATGTTAAAAAATTTGTCACTAAAAATCTAATTATCCAATTTACCTCAAATTTGGCACAAAAATCAAGTAATATGTGGAGATATATTGGCAATATTTTGTTATGAATCCAAGATGGCGACCTAATAAAATAGTTAAAAAATCAGCCTGAAAAAACTATTTATTAGATTAATTTAAAATTTTGTGCAAGCATTAAGTAAAAGAGACAAATTAGTAAAACTATGGTACGAATTCAAAACGATGCAACAAAATGGCAACCGAATAAAATGTTTAAAAAATCACTGTAAAAAGTTTTTTTTGTTCAACTGAAGTTTTTCACAAAAATTAACTGTGATGTATGTGTGTTATTAAATTACTACGTGCGGAACTAAATTGAGTCATACTTCACTTTTTCTAAGAAAAGAAAATATCCATAACGAGGGAAGTTTCGGGTAAAGGGAATTATACACCGGTACCTCAGTGGTAAGTGAGCTGACCTTCCACCTGGATGGCACGAGTTCGAGACTTGGCGTAGCCAGCACTTTTTAATGTAATAAAGAGTGCTGATATGCCTGTTCCGGTACCGTTCCGAGGTGCCTTTAGTCGTTGGAATAGTAAAATAACGACTCTGTAGACTTGGGGTCGACCGTGAACAGTAACAAGGCTTCTTACTCAACAGACTTACTACACGACACAACTGCATAGAGAGCAACGCGAAACCACTACGTAGAACACATTCGCTAGAATAATGGTCTAGTGTAGTGAATTCAAGAAACCAGATATATCTTGATATAAAATATTTTTTAACCATTGACCATCGTCAACTCTCGAATATGGGTAGGGCACTTGAAGAAGAAGATAGTAAAAAGTGCTGAATTGTTGCATTTTTAATTCGTGGGGTCAAGCAGCAACGATAAACGTTCTTTTATTACATTTTAAGACACATTTTAAAAATATAAGATTAGTTTGTTACGTTTTCTTTAATAAAAACAAATATGATCATTGGTGTCAATTTTAATATTTTAGGTATGTCCGGGGCGTTTCCACTAGCCAATGACATAGAAGAATTCAAGTATAAGCTGGACAACAAAATCGAAATGATCACTAGAGCGCCCCAAAAACATCCAGAACTTCCAGAGGGTATAGGAAGAATGAAAGATATATCTAGATTTGATACTGGGTTTTTTGGTTAGTAAATGTTTTTTAATTACGTATTAGGTAATTCTTTTATTTTTTTGCCAACATAAAATGTTAAATATTTTTCTGCATTATTTCTGTATTACTTGCTTCTAGTTCGCGATTATCCGTGATAAATTCCACTGAATTTTTTATGAATATTGAAATTAGTTCGTGAAACTCGAAAACTGTTTAAAATAGTTATAAACAATATATCTTCTTTTTTAATGGATTTTTGTAATCTACAAGTTTTTCAAACAAAAAATGGGTTTAAATCAAAGTTTGAAGGTTCAAATTTGTAAAACTAATTTTTGGAAACTTTGACTCCCTACATTTTCTTGGGAACAAATTACAGAAAGTTTCAGTTCGGATTTAAAATGTTGAACATTTGTCTACCATTTTTGTCCTTGCACTTTTTTTTCCGACAAACAGAAAAGGGAATTAATCGATTTCAAAGATGACGGCGAAAATAAAACAAGTGGAGCTGCAACAAACCAAAAATTCTTAATTTTTTTTATCTCAAATTAGTTATTTACTTTTTTCTTCACTTGTGATATTGCATAGTTTATCACCTTTAATTTTTCTAAAGCAATTCACTTGCATATTTCAAGTAGACACAGGACTCTTAACTTAAATCCTCTCAAATCTTATTACATTAAACTCGGACATACGAAAGATTATTTTTTTTATATATAAGACATGACTTGCAGGATTATAGTAAAAATAAATTAATTTCGAAAAATAATTACAAATTAATACAAAAATGATTTTCGACTTCTAGACTCTCCACTCACCCCGTATACAGTACAGTTACAGTCGAAGAATCTTGGTTCAGAGACTAGAATTAATAAAAAAAAAAAATAAGATATAAGGGCGATAAAAGCAGCGAGTTTTATAATTAAAGTTACATTTTTAATAGCGTCGTTTACTTCTCTATTCGTCACTTTTTGTATTATGTTACATACAATTATTGCATATACATATACAACAAATTATAATGTTCTCAAAAATGGCACTTGTAAAAAATCACTAAAAAGTAAAACATATTTTAGTTATTCCTTAAATATAGACATTTTGTCGACGCCTCATCCAGTTATTACAAAATATAGTTGATGTATTTTATGTTACATTAGATATAAACCAAATATACAGTGTGGAAAAAAATATGGACTACCCCTAATAATTTGGTAGTCTGTAGGTTTTATCCAAGATACTCGAACACGTTAATTTAGTTTTTTAATTTCCCACATTCTGATAAAATTGATTTGTTTTTTTATTGACATCTGTCAAAAATATGACGTAATCGACATTTTTTTAAAAGGCAACATATAGCATGTGATACATCTTTTGAAAGCTCCTGTTTTGCTCAGTATGTTCCTAGATTTTAATGCGATTCTGTTGTGCCATTTCAAAATGACGACTGTTCAATTGTGCGTGGAAAATAAGCATGGACTACCCCTAATAATTTGATAGACTTTAGGTTTCATGGATAATGCTCGGATACGACAATTTAGTTTTTTGTTTTTCACATTCTGATAAAATGTATTTGTTTTTTTATTGACATCTGTCAAAAATATGACAAATGTCAAATAATTGATCAAGCGCCATTGCGACTGAATGAGTTTAAAATCTAGGAACATACTGAGTGAAACCAGAGCTTTCAAATGATGTTTCACATGCCATATGTTGCAATAAAAAAAATGTCGATTACGTCATATTTTTGACAGATGTCAAAAAAAAAAACTAATAAATTTTATCAGAATGTGGGAAACTAAAAAACTAAATTACCGTGTTCGAGCATTTCCCATAACACCTGAAGACTACCAAATTATTAGGGGTAGTCCATACTTTTGTTCCACGCACAATAGAATCGCACTAAAATCTAGGAACATACTTAGTGAAACAAGAGCTTTCAAATGATGTTTCACATGGCATATGTTACCATTTAAAAAAAATGTTACGTCAAATTTTTGACAGATGTCAATAAAAAAACAAATAAATGTTATCAGAATGTGAAAAACTAAAATACAGAATTAACGTGTTCGAGCATTTTCCCTAAAACCTACAAACTACCAAATTATTAGGGGTACTGTATAGCTAGCCTTATATCTTTTAAAACTCATGTCCGAATCAGTTGCTCTCAGAGTGCAAAGTCAAATAGCAATATTGACTTCCTATAGAACATTTATAAATGTCCAAACAGATCAATATCGAATTCACATTTCGAGATATGCGCAGACATATTTTGGGGGCCTTGCAACTGTTGTCTAGGTTAGTGCAAAAAGATTTTATTGGCGGCCGTGTTATAGAAGATACACCCAGGTAAATAAAATGTAAACTATAAAATAACTCAAACCCCATTAGCAACACAATTTATTCGGCAGTTCGACTTCAAAATAGTGACGGTGCACTTCCTGAATAACGTATTAAAATCTGTATTAGGTTAGTTAATTTAAGGTTACTAGGGAGTATAGGTAATACGTGTATAGTTGAATGCGGTCTTATCGTGCGGGTCCAAAGGTCACCAACATTATGAATCAAATCAGAAAACACAGTGAATACCAAAATGTGCTCTGATTCTTTTATCGAGCTATTAAATCTCGATGGGCTGTTTACAAATATACAGGGAGAAAGAAAATAGTTTTTTTTATTATATTACACAATATTATTAAGATAGCAACTTAATATTATTTTATACATTAAATGCCGAGGGACTCAATAAGAAAATTCGCTAAATATGTATTTGGTTAAAATTTTTTGGTTGGCAAAAACAAAAATACACAAAATAGTAAGCGCCTTAATAAAGTCGGAAGGCGGTTCGAATCAGTCCAACAATCAGGATATGTTCTGTTTATACAGCTACTTAATGAAAGTGAGATTTTTTTATCAGTCACCAAAAATTATGAGCCCAGTATACAGTGTCATTTATTTAAATGTGGGTCACCCCTGTGCAAAGAAAACTTGTTATTTTTTTGTATTGTGATAACAAAAAAAATTTATTTTGCAAAAATATTATACACTTTTGTTAAAAACACAAGATAATTAGTTATTACTTCTCTCGTGAGAGTTTTTCAGATCTTTACGTTTAAGGGTCCCTAGATGCCGGAAAACATGTTTTCTCAATTCCGTCTGTCTGTAGATATGTTTGTCCGTCAGTCTGTCTGTTCGCGGCATAGCTAAAAAACTACTTATCCGATTTCTCAAATTTCAGTCTAAAATTAAGGGTCATGCATGCGAAAAATACAGGCTATATATATATATATATATATATATATATATATATATATATATATATATATATATATATATGACCTGTATTTTTCGTTAGCCCCGAGTTTCTGGTAAGGCGATTTTACCGATTTTTGTATATCAAATTTTGTCTTATAATTAATTAAAAAATTTACTTATTTTAAACACGCTTTAAAATTGGAACAAGTATTCTATAATTATTTATTTATTGCCTACAAAATTACAAACGTACTAAAAAAGTAAGCAGACAAAATGGTGCCAAATCTAATAAAAAAATTTTTAAATTAAAATTCACCGGCTAATATCCAGGAGCCAGTGGCAAAAGCTCTAAGAATAGCTATAAGGAATGTACAGAAACTTGTCCATGAAAAAAAACATAATTTACTTCCGAAGAAGATTAAAAAATCCATAGGCAAAAGACTTAAGTTACAATGCAAAAATGGATATTCATAATGCAATTTATGTTTTATACACGTCAAAGGCTAATATAATCCTTCAGAAACTTTTTAATACTATAGATTAAAAAATATCATCATCACTTAAAAAGTCCTCATCTTCTGAGTCGTCCTCAAATGGCGCAATGATCATTGGTGCTATTTCGACATCTAGAACTCGTTCTCGATTCTACCAATCCCATATTAATTTCTCCGTATGTTCCACAGATTTCTTCCAGTACTCCGGCGTAATATAATTTAATGAATCTTGCCAAACAATTTGCACTTCATCTGATGTAAGACCATCGTTCACGTGTTTTTCGTAATATGATTTTGTCCCAGCTTATATTAATTCTATTGTGTTAAACTGGTAAGCGGCAGTCGTAAAACCTCATGTCTATTTTCCCGTAATATTTCAACTACGGCATATATTGTTGGTTTTTTAATAGATTTTGCCATTAAAAGAAGTTCTAGTTTCAGCATATTGGGTAAAGGATTTTATTTCTGTTTTATTAGCCAGTCACAAATATCACTTTTCTTCCAGGATGAAGTAGGCTGTTTATTTAAGATTCTTGAATGATAAGATGCATTGTCCAGAATGATTAAAGATGGAGCATTTAAATTTGGAATCAGTTGTTCTCTTAACCACTTTTTAAACAGTTCACAGTTCATATTATCATGGTAGTCCATACTTTTCGATTTTGAAGAAAACAGTAAACTTGCACCTGGGAGAAATCCTGTTGAAGAACCTGCATGCAAAATGATGTACTGTTTTCCTGTCCCACATCCCTTTTTTCTCTTGACACTTTTTACAGACTCGTCTTGCCAAGATTTCGAACCACTTCCATTAGAAAATATCCAAGTCTTGTCTAAAAATACCACTTTTCTAAATTTTAAATTAACATTTTCCGTGTATTTCTTTAAAAACTGGATACGCTGACTTGCTATATGAGGTAACTCGTATAAAGATCTTCGATTACAGTCCTTTTTATACCGAAAACCCAACATTTTTATTAATTTTGACAACGATTTTAGTCTAATTTCCAATATCCCTCGATTTTTTAAAGCTTCTTTTAAAACTTGAAGGTTTATATTAGTTTTTGAGGGTCCGGTAAATTATCCTGACAGACGATTTTTGCATATTTTATTTTTTTCCAGAAAGTACCCATTTGTAATACTATATTTCAAAAATAAAAATTGCGGAATATGAAAGAGTTTTCTTAAAAAAAATTAATTAAAAATCACACTCGGTCACAATTTGACAGCTTTAAAACGAAAAATTTAGTGACGTTGCCAGATTTTAGATTTACCAATTTGTTAGAGGAAATGAAAAGACTAATTAAAAATTATTTGGACAGCATAATTGTAATTATTTATTGTTAGTATTATAGTTTTAATAAAGATTTTTTTGCCGAACTTGGGCTAACCTAACGTTAACGGGACAGATTCACCTAACATATATAGGTTTTGTTATAGAAACATCCCCCTTTCAATATAGACTCGGAATTCGGTTGGCGCGCTACCGCGCGCTTTCTTTACAAAAAACCTATCCAATCCTAACCTAACCTAATCTGCTTTTTTATTAATTATAAGTTTTGTTATAAAAAAAATTAGTTTTACGTCTATCATCACTTATAGGTATTTCTTTAATTATGAATATGGCAACGCCGCATGACAAATTAAAAACAAGCATGGCGATGGCAACACTAGGAAAGATGCTTGAAATCAAAATTACCTTTAATTTGTTTAATAATCACATTTTAAAGTAATTTTTGAGTGCTTTGAGAATCTTCCCCACATTTTCTCAATATGGACTGCTAGAATGGTGAATAAAAACAAAAAGAAACAAAAATAAACGAGATTTAAGAGTGTAAACATAGTTTACCGAAACCGCTTTTGATGTGTATAAATCGTAACTTTCATTACGAAGGGTCCGGTAAACTATCCCGACAGACGATTTTTGCATATTTTATTTTTTTTCCAGAAAGTACCCATTTGCAATATTACATTTCAAAAATAAAAATTGGGGAATATGCAAGAGTTTTTCTAAAACAAATTTATTAAAAATCACACTCGGTCACAATTTGACAGCCTTAAAACGAAAAATTTAGCAATGTTGCCAGATTTTAGGTTTACCAATTTGTTAAGGGAAATGAAATGATCAATTGAAAATTATTTGGACAACAGAATTGTAATTGTTTATTGTTATTATTATAGTTTTGACGAAGGTTTTATTGACTAACTGGGGCTAGCCTAACGTTAACGGGAGAGATTCACCTAACAATGTAGGTTTTCTTACAGAAACATCCCCCTTTCAATATAGACTCGGAACCAATCCTAACCTAACCTTACCTAATCTGTATTTTTATTAATTATAAGTTTTGTTATAAAAAAATTAGTTTTACGTGTATCATAACTTATAGGTATTTCTTTAATTATGAATATGGCAACGTCGCAAATCAAATTAAAAACAAGCATGGCGATGAGAACAGTCGGAAAGATGTTTGAAATCAAAATGACATTTAATTTGTATAATAATCACATCTTAAAGTAATTTTTAAGTGATAATGAGAGTTTTCCACACATTTTCTCAATTTGGATTGCTAGAATGGTGGATAAAAACACAAAGAAATAAAAATAAAGGAGATTTAAGAGCGTCAACATAGTTTACCGAAACCAATTACGAACATCCATTTTTACATTGTCACTTAAGTCTTCTGTCTTTGGGTTTTTTCGTGAACATTTCTTAATCTTTTTCGGTAGTAACTTATGCTTTTTTTCATACACAATTTTCTGCACAGTCTTTATACCGATTCACAGAGCTTTTGCTACTGTCTCCTGGATATAGTGAATTTTCATTTTCGTAATATTTTATTAGATTGAATACCATTTCTTTCGCTTGTGGATGCAAAAAAACCGAAAATTGTTTTCTATTACTCATTTTGTCGCTGACTTGTCAATCTGACTTTGAAGTGACATCGCTCAAAAATTTTTGCAACAGCTGGTATCTATATGTTTATCCTCTTTTTTCATATAAAAATATCATAGGTCTATCTAATTCATATGATTACACGTAATAAAAGAAAAACAAAAATAAAAAGTTTGTCGTTGATAAATCGTATGACCCGCACGATAACACTGCTTTTGACTATATGTATATTTTTTTGATATATATTATTACAGATTAGTCATTATTCGAGCGCCGACCTCAAAATGTCATGACAACTTGTACTACTTATAAATAAGAGGCTCTTGTAAAGAATTGGACCCATGGAATTAAACAAATTTAAAATATACATTTGAAAGATTACCTTTTTTAAATAACTCCTATACACAAAAATTTATGGATGAGGCACTTTTTCAAATTATATCCAAAAAAAACTAAGATTTTGGAAGGTTGTACTGAACTTATTTTTGGTGTTTCGCTAAAAACATATTTTTCACAAACTTAATTTATGAACTACGTAAAAGACTGATTATATTATAATGCTTTATAACACAAAAATGATTATTTGTAACTAAAAGTTAGAATTAATTATTATATTATACGTTTTTAAACATAATTACCGCTGCTAATTAAAGAGAGAGCCAGAGTGTCGTCTGTTGGACGGAAATCCAGTGTGCTGGGGATGCTACGTTGCCAAGTTTATTTTATATATGATCTATATAAATTATATAAAAAAAAACAAAATGCATTTGCGGGTTGTGGATCGGTACCAGCAGGAGTGCGAAGGCACTAGGTGGATTGGTACCGGGTTAGCACCAGGTTAGGCGCCGTAGGCGTCATCGTTAAAGCCCTAAAAGACGAACAACAGCGCAGGACATCACTAGCGAAAGTCTAACATTCGGCATCAGCCCAGAGGGCCGATGTCGAATGTTAGGCTTTCGCCAGTGATGCACTCGCATGTTGATTAGTGTTGACCGCACAAGGTAGATTGGTACCGGGTTAGCACCAGGTTACGCGCCGTAGGCATCATCATTAAAGCTCTAATATAAAAGGCGAACGACAGCGAAGTGCATCACTGGCGAAAGTCTAATATTTGGGATCGGCACAGGGGTCCAAATGCGTTACTGTCGGGAGACAAAAATGAAAAATTTAAGTTCCATACGATAATGTAAGTTTGGCAACAATGCAAGATAGCCTTTCTTCAAATCGTCATATTAAGGAATATGGCGCATTGGAATAAGTGAAAATATCGATTTTCTTTTTGGTTTTTTTAATAGAAAAAGTGGTTCATCCATTTCTTTTATTTTCTTAAAACAGTTAAATGAAGGTAAACTTTCTATTTTATATTAAAAAATTATCAAATTCCGTGGGTTTAATTGTTTACAAGACCCTAAATAAGATATTATTTTTTACTTTTTAGCTATTTTTTTTAAAGTCAGTTTTATTTTTTTTAATATTTCATTTCTCACTTCTGGGTCTGGTAAACTATCCTGACAAAGGATTTTTGCATATTTTATTCTTTTTCCAGAAAGTACCCATTTGTAATATTACATTTCAAAAATAAAAATTGCGGGATATGCAAGAGTTTTCCTAAAAAAAATTAATTAAGTCACACTCGGTCACAATTTGACAGCCTTAAAACGAAAAATTTAGCAATGTTGCCAGATTTTAGATTTACCAATTTGTTAGCGGAAATGAAATGACCAATTGAAAATTATTTGGACAACAGAATTGTAATTATTTATTGCTATTATTATAGTTTTAATGAAAGTTTTATTGACGAACCTGGGCTAACCTAACGTTAGCGGGACAGATCCACCTAACAATATAGTTTTTGTTACAGAAACATCCCGCTTTCAATATAGACTCGGAATTCAATTGGCGCGCTACCGCGCGCTTTCTTTACGGAGAACCTAACTAATGCTAACCTAACCTAATCCGCATTTTTATTAATTATAAGTTTTGTTATAAAAAAAAATTGTTTTACGTGTATCATAACTTATAGGTATTTCTTTAATTATGAATATGGCAATGTCGCACATCAAATTAAAAACAAGCATGGCGATGGGAACAGTCGGAAAGATGTTTGAAATCAAAATTACCTTTAATTTGTATAATAATTACATCTTAAAGTAAATTTTGAGTGCTGATGAGAGTTTTCCACACATTTTCTTAATTTGGACTGCTAGAATGGTAGATAAAAACAAAAAGAAACAAAAATAAACGAGATTTAAGAGTGTCAACATAGTTTACCGAAACCCTGACTTCTTAGTGATTTTTTACAAGTTCCACTTTTGAGAATATTATAATTTGTAGTATATGTATATCCAATCGTATATAATATAATACAAAAAGTAACGAATAAGGAACTAAACGACGCTATTAAAAAAAATTAAATTTAGTTATAAAAGTCGCTGCCTTTATCGTACTTATACCTGTGTTTTTTTAATTATTATTATTACAAAAAAACGAGTAAACGGATTTCAAATCAAAATATATGGGACCACCAGAGAAACGTCTTCTACAATTTGGCGTGTCACTTATCAAAATCGACCAAGCCATTTAGACAAACAAACATAAAAAAATAAAAACAATACATACAGCTCGAATTGAGAACCTCCTCCGGTTAAAAAACAAAGAGGGTGCATATAAAATAAACCTTTCACGTCACATTTGCAGATATATTAACTGTTCTATAATATTCTAGAATTCCATAAAAAACACGCTCTCACCCTGAGTCCGTGTTGCAAATTACTTCTGGAAAAGAGTTACGAATGCATCTTAGACGCAGGCTTGCATCCTTCTAGTCTGGAAGGAACTAATACTGGCGTGTTCATTGCGATATGTATTTCTGAGTCGGAAATACATTGGTTTTTCAAGGAGCAAATTAAAGGAGCCAACATCATGTTAGGGTAAGTGTAATTTTCAATTTGAGACCCCTTTATTATTCTCCAACGAATTGAAATTCAAGATGGAATTGCTGCATGGCTTTAAGTCTTCTCAGCCGTATATCTGTATCACCTGAGATAAAAACCAGTGGGCAGGTGAAAGCTCTATCTTTGTGTTACTATACATAGATTTACATTTTTTTGACCAAAGCACAAAAATAGGAAGTAAATAAAATAGTGTCGTCGATTTTAGTACACAAAATGGTTTTTAATATACGGGAATTAAAGCAAATCGGTCCGATAAAAATCAAATTTTAGTTAAAAATATTTACATATATATATATATATATATATATATATATATATATATATACATTTATATATATACATTTATATATATGTACATATATATATGTACATATATATATATATATATATACATTTATATATATGTACGTACATATATATATATATATATATATATATATATATATATATATATATATATATATATATACATTTATATATATGAATATATATTTATATGAATATATATATATATATATATATATATATATATATATATATATATATATATATATATTTATTTATTTATTTATTTACACTACCCCACAGGGCAGTAGCCCCTATTATTGGGCAGGATACACAGCAAATATTAAGTTATACAGATAAACAAATATATATCCAGCAATATAAATTATCAAATAGCTAACATATATAGTTAAATAACTAAAACTAAAATAACTTATCAAATATTGAACATACTATATAATTATAAATAACTAGAACTAACAGATTTAATATTTTTATCATTACAATGGAAAATATCCAAATAATCCTTCAAGCGATTGTGAATAGAATACATATTGTGCAGTGGGGAGAATTTTAAAACGTTCGTTCTAGATTTTGGAAGGTAGAATAATGGTGATGACCGAGTTGATCTAGCGGGCACGTGAAAAGTAACTTGAGATAGCAGATTAGGAGCAGACATTTTATTATTTATTAACTTGTACAGAAATATGAGCAGAAAATATTGTCTTCTTTTCTCAAGGGTGTTCCATTTAAATCTTAAAAGTAGACTTTGTCGGGAAATATCAAAAGGTGGGTAAGACCCATCAATTTTAAAACTCAGAAATTTTAAAAATTTATACTGCACGCTTTCTAATTTGTCAATATGCACTTGATAATTAGGGTGCCAAACAGAGGAGGCATACTCTAACCTACTACGAACCAGAGAATAAAAAAGTGAGCACAAGGTTTCAGATGACTTGAACTCCCGGCTAGATCGTATAAGAAATCCTAAAATCCGATAAGACTTGGCAACAATATCCTCGATGTGATGGATAAATGAAAACCTGCTATCAAATATGACTCCCAAGTCTTTAAAATTTTCAACTCGTTTCAGAGCAACACCGTCCATATGATACTCATACTGCATAGGAATTCTACTTCTACTGAATGTTAAAACATTACATTTATTGATGTTAAGGGACAGTTTGTTTTTTTCACACCATTGACCAAGTGTAAGAAGATCAAGACTCAAGTTCCGGCATTCATCAAGACAGTCAATTGTGCGGAATATTTTTAAATCATCAGCATAAAGCAAACAATTATTATTCATACCGTTAACGATGTCATTTATAAAAATGTTAAAAAATAAGGGACCCAGGACAGACCCCTGGGGAACACCCGACGTGGCAACAAAAGTATCTGAAATATGACACCGATACTGCACAAATTGAGACCGACTTAAAAGGTAGCTTTGCAAAAATTTAACCAAGTTTCCCGAAAAGCCAAAACTGGATAATTTAGTAAGTAGGATACCGTGATCAAGACGATCGAACGCTTTAGAAAAATCTGTAAAAATAACGTCAACCTGTGTATTACAATCCAGGCTCTCAGCAATGTATTGAGTAATAGTACAAAGATTTGTTACAGTCGATCTACCAGATACAAAACCATGTTGTTGATCAATTAGAAGAGGAGTAACGTAAAAAGATAACTGGGCGTGAATAACAAATTCAAAGACTTTGCTAAAATTGCATATTATAGCAACAGGTCGATAGTTTTCTATTTTACTCCTATCATCTTTTTTAAAGATTGGGCAGATTTTTGATTTTTTCCATACATCTGGAAAAGTGCAGTTTTGCACACATAAATTAAAAATAACTGCTAAAGGTTTGGCAAAAGCATTGCGCAGTCTCGCACAATAAATGAAGGGATAAGATCAGGCCCAGTGGTAAATTTAACTTTTAGTTTCTTACATGCAGTTTCAGTGGCTTCAGGCGTTATGTTAAACAATGAAATTAAAACATGACTAATATTTGAATCATATGTGTGCGCATAATCGGTAGATGTTATAAAAGATTCCTTAAACATATTTGCAAATGAGTTAACAATGTCCATAGGGTTGTTCAGTTCGGAATTTAGGTAAGATATCGTAGAAGGCAGAGTACCGCATGACTTCCTAGAATTTATATAGGACCAGAATGACTGGGGATTACTCTTAAATTTTGTTTCTACATTAGCTAAGTAGGATTGGTAGGATATGTTAATGAGATATTTTACCGTCCGCCTGGTTAGTTTAAAAGCTTCATAATCATTTACTCGCTTGCACCGCTTATACGTACGCCACTGGGATTCCTTCTTTTTTAATAAAATCCGTATATCACTTGTAAACCAAGGAGGATATTTACTATGTTTAGCCTGCGTTATCGGAACTGTATCTCCGAAAATAATATCTAAGTGCTGATAAAATGCTGCGACCGCATGGTTAGCATTAGGTTCCTCGTTAAGGAACGACCAATCATGTTCGGACAGAAGCTGGTACATTCTCGGAAAATTGGCCTTTTTAAAATTATATGCTAAATTCTCTTTCAGTTTAAACTTATTTTGTTTGTGAATGTAAAACGGAAAAGAAATTAATAAAGCGGGGTGATGTAAGTCAATGGATATCACTGACTCATCAGATTCAGTTACACAACAGGATTTTAGGGTACAAAAAACTAAATCAAGAAGCCTTTTATTACAATTTTCTATCGTATTTAATTGATTGAAATCAAAGAAGTTTTGGAATTTGTTAACGGCTTGCATTTTTGAGCTACACACGAATATCGCTTATATTCATATTTTTTCGGTATTCCGGAATATTAAAATCACCTAAAAATATAATATCTAAATCCATATTTAAAGCAGGCAAGGCAATAAGAATCCCAAATAACTCCTCATATGCTGCGAAAGTAGGCGGAATATACATAACAATTACAATAATTTCGAAAAAACTCCGAGTGATGCGCAATCCCAAAATGTCTATACTAGGGAATGCATCTGAGACAAGATTTGTTTTAATAATTGTGGCCGTAAAATATTGTTTGACTACAAAAAGTACACCTCCGCCTCTACTGACGTTGAGAAGAGAAGTTCTACGATCAGAACGGAAAATTGAATATTTATTAGAGAATAATTCACTGTCAAACACTTGTGGTGTCAACCATGTCTCCGTAAAAGCAATTAGATCAAAGTCAAAGCAATATGATGCATTAAATAAGTCGTGCGTTTTGGTATTGAGACCACGAACGTTCTGATAGTACAGCGTAAAGTTAACATTATTTCGGACAGATTGACAATTCACCGTTTGACTCTGAAGGTGCGAGTCGAAGTCGATTAATTTAATTGAACTAAATCGTCAGACTTCTGACTTGCGCAGACATTCGTCGAAGTGTACCGGTACGCTTCGTACACGCATATGCGCTGTGATTGCTACTGCCTATTAAGTATTTGAGCCTTGACCCCAGATAACTTCCGTAGATATATGGGACAAGTTTTATCCCATGCAGCATGATTGACATCAACAGTATCATTAGGGGTTCTAATTGATAAATTGACGCAGTTTACGCATTTTGAAGCAGCGGAAGAGTTGCATTCCGATAGGTCGTGCTCTTGTGAACACTTTGGACAAGCCTTTTTAAAAGTACAGTTCTTAGAAGTATGATTGTAGCCTGAACAATTAAAGCACCTTACGGGTTCAACCGCGTCATAAATAATGCATCTATCATAACCAACCACTAAGTATCTAGCACGACTATTTGATATTTTATCTGAGAGACGGTCATAAGTTAAAAGATCCAGTTGAACAATCGCTTGAAAAATTTTTTTGTCTTTCTTAATATGCCAGTATTTAAGTATTTTACACTCAGAGTCTGCACAGATATAAGGTTCGTTTTGGATCCTCAGGCACTGAATTAGTTCCTCCTCCGAAAGGTCCTCCGTTATACCCACAATCTTGATTTTCGGTTGAGCGACTTTTACTTCTTTCACTTCAAAATTTTCGGCTAGTTTATCTTTAGCCAAATTGCAGAATTTTGAAACAGCCTCATCATTCTTACATCCAACCACAATGCCTCCATCTCTTCTAGAACGCACGTTGTTGACAGCAATGGACGAGTCAAATGGACTTATCTTCGAGAATGTCTCGGATTTGGCACTAGTACCGGACTTCAGTGGCTCTTTCGGCTTAATAACAACAGCAGACTTATTAGCAATTTGAGCATACGTCCCAGAATCCCTAGAAATGCCGGCTTGTTGAGATTCGCTTAGTTTCCTACTTATGTCATTTTTAAAAGTTTCGAGGGATTTTTCTATGTCTAGGAGCTTAATTTGTACCGTCTGCTCGATGGTTGCTTTAAGATCAGTTTCCTTATGTTTCACTACTAGGCAGGTCTTGCAAAACCAAAAGAAACCCGGGAGTGCGTGGATCTTTGCAGCATCAGGAGGTAGGCTGCTACAACTTAGGTGGTACTGGCCTTTACAAAAGCCATCGCAAACAAGCCCAGGTTTACGCTTCGAAACTTCAGATTGGCAAACAGAACAGCTCATATTTTAAGGAAAATTTACACGTTTGACGCCAAAAATTACATAGAGTCCATATTAATAAAGTATATAGATTGTACCTATCTTAAAATTGCAGCATATAACGACAGCAAACCATCAAAAATACACAAGTGAAACGGAGAGCAAACAAACACGTGCACACAGCGCAACCGTACTCGTACTACGTACGTATATATATATATTTATATATATATATATATATATATATATATATATATATATATATATATATATATATATATATATATATATATATATATATATATATATATATATATATATATATATATATATATATATATATATATATATATATATATATATATATATATATATATATATATATATATATTTATATATATATTATATATATATATATATATATATATATATATATATATATATATATATATATATATATATATATATATATATATATATATATATATATATATATTATATATATTCTAATTTTGTTTTTTCTTGGGTTCAAAAAGCAGGAATGAAATTAAAAAAGTTCATTTCACTTTCGTATATTACATTAAACGTTTCGACTTGGTCTTCATCAGTATTTTGTTTTTTACTTTCCTTATAAAAAAGTGTTGTAATCGTGAAAAAATAATCCTCTGATATTTTCTCAAATCTTGGCGTTCCAAGGTCCCTAGGTGCCTAAAAATATGATTTCTCAATTCCATCGGTCTGTCTCACTGTTTGCGGCATAGCTAAAAAACTACTGACTGATGACCTGTTAACATTTTGGTAAAAAAGTGAAAAGTTTAAAAAATTATTACTAAAAAACTACTTATCCAGTTGATCTGAAATTTTGAACAAGCATCAAGTATAATGTTGGAATCAACTGGTAACATATTGGTATGAATCCAAGATAGCGGAAGAAAATAGCGGCTTAATAAAATATTTAGAAGTTCAGTCCAATAAAACTGTTTAATGGATTGGTTTCAAATTGTGTACCATAGCTAATTGTGGTATAGGGATCAACTAGTAAAATTGTGATACTAATTGAAGATGGCCGAAGAATATGACGACCAAATAAAATGTTTGTAATCGGGAAAAAATCACCCTCTCAGGTTTTACATATCTTCACGTTTTAGCGTCTCTAGATACCAAAAAATGTGTTTTATCAATTACTTACCCTATTTATTTAAAATTTTAATCAATCATCCCATACGACCATCAATTGTCGTATGGGAAAGATCTGCTAATATTTTGGTAGTAATCGTGAAAAAATCAGCCTCTCAGGTTTTACATATCTGCACATTTTAGCGTCCCTAGATGCCAAAAAAATTTATTTTATCAATTCCATCGGTCCGTCTCTCGGCAGCAGTTTGCGGTATAGTTTAAAAACTACTTACCAGATTAACTTCAAATTTTAGTCATAAATTAAGGGTCATGTGGGGTTGATCTAATAATATGTTAGTATATATATATATATATATATATATATATATATATATATATATATATATATATATATATATATATATATATATATATATATATATATATATATATATATATATATATATATATATATATATATATATATATATATATATATATATATATATATAAATATATATATATATATATCGGGTTCAAAACGTTCTCCGACGTCTTCCGATTTCCAGTCGCAATTGTTCTCTGTCGGTCTACAGATCCTCCTCTAGTCCTCGCTCTCTGATCTCCGAGTCTATCCCCTCTCTCCAACTCCTTCTAGGCCTTCCTCTTTTTCTTCTTCCTGTTGGGGTCCAGGTGAGAGTTTGCTTGGGGAGTCGTCGGTCTTCCATTCTTTGGACGTGTCCGTACCAGCTCAGTTGCTTTGTTCGTATATCGTCGGTTAACGTGTGTTTAACTTTCATGTTATTACGGATCGTCTCATTTGGGATTTTTTCGAGTCGTGATCTTCCTGCTGCCCTTCTCCAGAAATCCATCCCAGTCGCGTTTAATGTTTGTATAGCCTTCTCTTTCAGTTGCCATACTTCGCTCCTGTATGTGACTATGCTTTTTATGATGGTGTTGTATATCAGATGTTTGTTTCGTTTGGTGATTTTTTGATCCCATAGGATGCTATTCAACATAGCTATTGCCTTTCTGCCTTGGGTGTTTCTGTCCTTAATGGCCTCATCCAGTGTTCCGGTATTCGATATCTTCGTTCCTAGGTATTTATATGTTTGGCAGGATCTGATGATTTGGCCATTTTCTAGTACCAGATCTTGTTGAGTTCTACCTACGCACATGTATTCGGTCTTCGAGATGTTGACTTCTAGTCCCCAGTGCCTGTACTCTTCAATGAGCTTTCGCGTCATATACTCTATATCTTCGAAATCCTGCGCCATGATAATTTGGTCATCCGCAAAACTAAGGGTATACAGATTCGTATTATTGAGTGGGATTCCCATATTCCTACATTTCTGTTTCCATATCTTCAATGCTTGTTTTAGATAGATTTTGAATAGGGTGGGTGACAGACAGCATCCTTATTTAAGGCGTTTACTTGGTGTGAATCCGTTCCGATTTTAGCTCTGACTTTTACTTTTATGTGACAGCTCCTATATAGTTCCTTCACTGCTTTTATTAGGTGTATGTTTAGGTTCGTCCGTTCCAATGCCTTTTGATAGCGGTATGCTGTCGTACGCCTTTTTCAAATCCACGAATAAGATATGTACTTCTCGATTGAATGCTGACATCTTCTCGAGCAGTTGTGTAACACAGAATAAGTGATCCACTGTAGATCTTCCTGCTCGAAATCCTGCCTGTTCCTCTGCTACGCTGTCTGCGTATTCGCGTTCTATTTTGGTCTTAAGTATTTTCCCGTAAATTCGACTGAGTGTACCTGTTACAGCAATGCCTCTGTACTTGTCACAATTTTCTTTGGATCCCTTTTTATGGATGGGAGTAAGGAATGATATTTTCCATTCGTCCGGGATATCACCGCTGTTGATACAGTTTTGGAAGAGTTGAGTTACATGGTCGAATAGGAGATCAGATCCATATTTCACTAATTCTGCTGGGATATTACCCGGTCCAGGTGCTTTCTTATTCTTAAGGTTCCGGCAGGTGTCTTTTACTTCCTTCACGGTGATCCGGATCGGTGACGCTGTAACGTGTATTTGGGCGGATGTTTTGTTTTCCAGAAATTGTACGCGGTCTTCTTTTAAGAGTTTGCTAAATTATCCGTCCCATTTTGCTGCAGTTATCGGGGATAAGAGGTCTTTCTTATTATTTTGGCGCAGCGACCTCAGCACTCTCCAGCTTTCAGCACTTTTTCTCCCTCCAAGGTAAGTATTTATTCTATCACAGTTTTTCTCCCATGTTACGTTTTTCTTCTGGGATATTTTTGTTTTTACTTGAGCCTGTGCTTCTTTGAAGATGCTTCTGTTCTGATCTGTTTTATTGCTTAAGTAACGTTGGTATTTCTGTCTTTTAACCTCGATTTCCTGTTCGATGTCTTCGTCCCACCAATATGGTTTACAATATTGTTTGTCTTCTAGATATCCTAAAGCTTCTTCGGCTGCTTGCTTTATGCAGTGCTTAATATATTCGTAGTGTTCCGTATGATTTTTGAATTTTTGTGGTTGTAGTTTTTGGTCGAGTCTTTTTCTGTATAGTTGCTTAGTGCTTTCATGGTCTAAGCTTTCTAGCCTGAATTTTGGTTGTTTCATTTCAGTAGATTGGTTTTGTTCTTGAATACTTTCTTCATTTTGTTTTTTATCCATTTTATGTGCTAGCAGTATCTTGGCCTTTAGCAGATGGTGGTCGCTGCCGCATGTTGCGCTTCTCTGTACTCTGACGTCGTGTGTTCTCATACCTGTTGACTGTTTTATAATAATGTAATCTATGATGGAGCGCAGATTCCTAGTGGTTTGGGTCCATGTGTATTTGTGTATCCATGGGTGCTGAAAGTATCCGTTCATTATTTTTAATTCATTTTGCTCACACATTTGAATTAGTCTCAGGCCGTTGTCGTTTGTGTGGTCCTCGCCAAATCCTCCCACAACTTTGTTCCTCAGCCTTGTTCCAGTTATTCCGTTTAGGTCCCCCAGTATCATGACTTCCCTGGATCTACCAATGCTGGATATTTCTCGGTGTAGCTGTTCAAAAAACTCATCCTTTTTATTAATTAAGGCGTCATCGTTTATGGCATATACCCCAAATATTGTAAGCCTGACCCTATACAGTGTTATGTTCATTTTTATTATTCTTTCGTTTATAGGCTCCGATGATGTTATAAACTTTCTTAAATTCTTGGAAATGAGGATAGATACTCCTTGTTGCCCTCTTTTTTCTTTTGGAACTCCACTATAGAAGTGGTCGTAGTGTCCTAGGTTTTCCGAGCCTTGGCCTTTCTTCTTAGTTTCAGTTATAACTGCTATTTGAATTTTTGATCTTCTGAGTTCTGAGATTACTTCATTGGTTTTATTGGAGATACCTTGTACGTTCCATGTGCCAAAATTCATTATCCTTTTTCGTAGCTTGGTTCGTCGTAATATTTTCGGTCCGCTCCGAGGCTGTTGACTGGGCCTTTTAACACTCGGATTTTTTCCGAGTATCGGGGAGTTAGCCCGATGCCTCAACCCCCTACCAAGAGGGCCAGGTAGTTTTTATTCAAGGTTGTCTTCCTTTAGCCTTTGGTGAACCAACACCCTTCTACAAGGCAGCAGCTTCTTCGCCGTATCATGGCAGCAGCCCTTACAGGGTGCTATCATCCGGGCCAAAAGAACCCTGGTTTTTTAACGAGGTTGTTACTCCTCCCCCTCCTCCTTTCCCATCATTGGGACCCCAGGCTTGGGACTGGTACAGCGGAGTTTAATATGTTAGTAAAAATCCAATATGGCGGAACAATTATGAAAAAACTAAAAAAAAACTAATTATCCAATTTACCTTAATCTTGCACAAAAAACAAGTGTTAATAGGAGTGCACTGGTAACATTTTGAAACGAATATAAGATAGCAAAACAAAATAGCGGCCTAAGAAAATATTTAAAAAATCAGCCAGAAAATACTACTTATTAAATTGATTTAAATTTTTGTGGAAGAATGAAGTATGATATAGAGATAAATTGGTAGAGCTGTGGTACGGATTTAAGATGGCGAAACAAAATGGCGGTCAAATAAAATTTTTAAAAAATCAATTTAACTTTAAATTTTGAAGAAACATTAAACTGGTACGAATTCAACATGACGTAACAAAATGGCGGTATGTGTTAATGTAAAAACCACTTATTGAATTTATTTTAAATTATGCCCAAAAGTCAAATGTGGCATAGGTAGAAAGAAAAATTGGTAGGAATCTAATATAATGGAATATAATGGCGCCTAATAAAACTATTTGAAAAGACAATATATGCAACACATAATATATACTGTGACGAATTACTGAACTAAATTGGGTCACACTTCACTATTCCTAATAAAAGGAAATATTCATAACGAGGGAACTTCCAGGTAAAGGAAGATTTGCGTATTTTTTTTTGTCTGTAATAATAGAGAATGGAGCTTAAGCATTACATAAAAAAGTCCCTATATTATTAGGAAATAATTTTAAATAACTATGGGTTTTTAATATTTTGCTTTTGAAGGCCTTACCATAAGAAGGAATTTTCGGCGTTTTTGTCCTTTAGATCTTATTCGACACAAACGAGTTTTATTCGGTACATACAATATTCAAATGAGCATATTTAAAATAATATATAGTAGGTACGTCACTTCTATAAAATTATATATTTAACGTGTCGAACGAAACTGAAAGGACGGAATGTGTATTTACGTTGTGAATTCCATGCATTTTTTACGTTTTTTTACATTGGTTTAGCAAGTAGGGATATATTGATTGATTTAGATTTGTTTTATTATTTTAAAGTTGATATTTATTTATCTGTAGAGTGCGGTGAAAGAGAACTGATTTCGTTTTAATCATTAATTTATTTATGGGATTTTTGTTTGATTTGAAGGTTTTTTGATGAGGTTATACTATATTTGGCTTGAATTTTTTATATCTGTTTCCTGCATTATTTTTTCCATTTAATAAATAAGATTTTCAGAAATTATCTCTTTTTTTTTGGTTAATTTCCGAGTTTAGAACTGTGGTATCTTGAAATGATTATTGTTGGGGTTCGATTGGTTTTATTTGTGTCGTTTAATCGGTATTTAAAGATGGAGTTTATTATTTTGATCGGGTAACTGTTTTTTATTAGAGTATCTTTTACTTTTTGAATAACTTCTTGGCGGAATTCTACATCACTTAGTTTGATTGCCATATCTCAGAGTCCTATTTGGGATTCTAGGTGTTGTGAGAAGTTTATGTATCTACCAGACCAAGCGTTTTTTGTATATTATTTTGTTTTTATGCAGGTTTGCCCGTTTGGCATATCCAGTTATTAGCTCACGTGAATTCCCAAGTCCAGAAATTATTTGAGTATAAAAAGTGGCAACGGTGTAAGACGTGTGACTGGTTTCGCTAAGCTTAATCCTTATTATTTCGGAAATTTGATAAAAATAATTTTAAAAAATTGTCATTTAGTGAACTGAATGTATAATTAGTAAATCGAGTGTAAAGGTGATAAAATTCTCCGCAATAAAAATCCAAAACAACGTGTTCTTTGTTTACAAGGCAAGGCAGGACTGAAGGCGGTGTTGCCAAGATGTCGGCGGAGGTGGAAATCTGTGACATCTGCAAGAAAATAGTGAAGGACGAAGACGATGGGCTTTTATGTGAAAAATGCAATATTTGGAAACACAGAATTTGCCTATAAGAAAAACATATCAAAAAATAAGCACATCAAAACAGCCTTGATATTGTAAGCAGACCAGCTGCACAGGTGCAGCTGCACCTGCTGATAGAGCGAAAAAAGAAGACCGGCAGCAAACTAAGACCTTTACTCTGCAAGATGTTATGGAAAAGCTGGAAATAATGGACCAGAAATATAGTTCGCTTCTTTTGAAATATAACGAACAGGTCGAAGTTAATCAGAAATTACAAAAAGAGGTGGAGGAGATAAAAAATCAATTAAACAAAAGAGAGCAACTTGATCTGAAAAACAATATCTTGATACAAGGAATACCTTATAAGGAAAATGAAAATATTGGTAATATAATCAATAAAATTGAACAAAAACTTGAGATACCAATCGAAGGACAATTTACGGCTTATAGAATTGGCAGAGATCGAACGAAAATGAATGCAATCAAAGTTATATTTAATGAAGCAAATACAAAAATGAAGTGGTTGAAATCAAAAAAGAAACTAGATCTAAATACCAGTGAATTAGGTTGTAATTGCAATAATAAAGTGTTTTTGAATCATGATCTCACCAAATCTAATTCGGAATTGTACAAGGCAGCGAGAATCTTTAAAAAAGAAAATTCCTATAAGTTCATTTGGATCACTAATGGAAAAATTATGCTCAGAAAGGATGAAAACTCTAAGGTTGTAATTATAGAAAGCATTGAGCAACTAAAAAACTAGATAGGCCTCGAGATAGACTTAGTATTGCGTATATGAATATTAGATAATATATAGATATTGTGCAGTGTTTTGTGATAAATAGTAAATGTGATATTCTTGTGCTAACCGAAACCTGGTTAAAAGAGGAAGAAGCATTCCTCTTTGAAATTAATAAATTTAGGGCTGTGCATTCATGTAGGGAAAGCAGAGGAGGAGGAGTGTCAATTTATGTTAGGGATGATGTTAAGATACAGGAACTGGATAAAGCTGGTAAACAGGACATAGTAAACTGGATCTGTATACGAGTGTGGGAACAAAATATTAAGGTTAGTACAATTTATAAACCACCATCATACAGTGACATTGACTTCATGGTAGATTTCGAAAATATCCTTCTTAAACACCCTAAAAAACATGTAATTATAGGTGATTTCAACATAAGTCTTTTGGAAAACTCAACGATTGTGAAAAATTATAAAAACATAATTATGCTTAATAATTTTCAAATTACTAATGTTATCAGTGAGGAAAATGCTACTAGGATTACAAACTATAGCAAAAGTCTTATAGATCATGTCCTATGTGATAGAAACTGTAACTTAAACTGTAATATTAGGATAGAGGACAACTCGCTCTCGGATCATAGACTGATACTGATAAATGTTACGGAAGCAGTCAAAGTACATAGACCAAAGATAAAACAAGAAACCAAAGCTATAGACCGTGTTAAATTTAATAAATTATTTGAACAAAAAATTAGAAACACCGCGGTTCCATCATTTCAAGTATTAACTGACTTAATCACTTATTGTAAAAAGACTCAGAGTATACCAAAATTATTAAAATTCGCGAAAATAATACATGGATGGATAATGACCTGCTTGAAATGATGAAACAACGAGATAAATTATATAAGATGAAGATTAAAAATCCGGAAGATGTCGACATAGAAAATCAATTTAAAAGACTTAAAAATCAAATTAATAATAAAATTAAAGCCTTAAAGAATCAATACTTTCGAAAAAAATGGGACCAAACTGGAAACAATACAAAAAAACAATGGAAATTTATTAATAGCTTCTTTAAACCAAAAACATCAGAAATATGTGTCGATTCTTTAAGGACGGAGAGTGGAATGTTAAATAGTCCAATGGAGGTGGTGAACTGTTTAAATGATTACTTTGCACATGTGGGAGAGAATATTGTAGTAGAGTTAGGAAATGAAATCCGCTCATCCAATAAAAATATCACACTAAATGAGGTTTTCTGTAATAAAACAGTTTTTGTGGAGCCCACGAGTGATGCTGAGGTTGAGGAAGTCATATTGGAACTGAAAAGGAACTCTGCCCCGGGACATGACCAAATAACTGTTAACGATCTACTCACTTTGAAACAAAATATAGTTAATGTTTTAACAAAATTAATAAATGAAGTCATTGCTACTGGAACCTTTCCGCAGGTGTTGAAGACAAGTAAAATCAGTCCGATTCATAAGTCTGGTAGCAGGGAATCTATGGGTAATTATCGGCCCATATCAGTTCTCAGCATGTTTTCGAAAATAATAGAGAAAATAATTAAAAAAAGAATGCTTTCATTTTTAGAAGAGAACATGCTGCATGACGAATTCCAGTATGGCTTCCTTAAAAACAGCAGCACCCTTAGCGCCGTGGTAGATTTTGTAGACTATATATCCGGAGATTTAGATGATAAGAAAATTGTAATAGCTATATTTGTGTACTTAAGAAAGGCATTTGATGTTGTGAGCATTGATCTTTTGTTAAATAAGATAGACCGTATGGGCTTTAGAGGCAAAATGTACACTTTAATCAAATCATATCTGGTTGACAGACAACAATATGTTAAACTTAATACTGTTTCAAGTGAATTGTCATCTAGTTCGTTTGGAGTGCCCCAGGGATCAGTACTTGGGCCTCTGTTATACTCAATGTATGTACTAAATCTAAAGTGTGCCAATCTGAAAGCCAGGTATTTCACATTTGCTGATGATACTGTCCTAGTCTACTCAGCAACTGATGAGGAGATCTTGCGCGCGATGATCAGTGCTGATCTTGAAAGGTATGTTAACTGGCTATACTCAAACAGGCTTAAAATTAACATAGATAAAACTAAGTATATGGTACTCAAACAAAAAAATAAAAATGTTACAAATTTTGATATAAAAATAAATAATGTAAGTGTAGAAAAAGTATCGCAAATAAGATATCTGGGTTTAATAGTGGACGATAAGTTAAATTGGACTAATCACATAAACAAAATAATAGAAAAAATTCTTCCAATGATCTCAGCACTGTATAGATGTAGACAATACTTAACATTAAAAACGAAAATGAATGTTTATAACTCTTTCTTCCTCTCTCATCTTAGATACCTGCTCCCTGTGTGGGGTACGTGTGGCAAAGTCAACTTTGATAAGATTCAGACTCTTCAAAACAAAATATTAAAAATTCTATTTAATTACAATAGGCTTGATGCGGCCGAACCCATATATAGGGAGTTGGGTGTGTGTAGACTGGATGTTTTGTTAAAATTTGAACAGGGTAAATTGATATATAGGGTGTTGAATAAAAGACAAAAATCAAATGTAAATATAATATTTTCAAATGAGGTTCATCAACATAACACAAGATTTCATGATAACATATATCAACTATTTTCCAGGACTAATATAGGACTCACTAATCCTGTTGTACAGGCATGTGGGGTCTATAATGGCTTACCTGATTCAATAAAAAACGTTAATAGCTTCAATATGTTTATAAATAGATTAAAGATTCACTTAGGTATTGTATAATGTTGGGATGTGCACTGTTGACTGGTTTGTTTGGGTTGTTTATTGGATTGCTTATTGTTATTATTGTTTAACTATTATTATTTAACTATAATATTATTATTGACTATATTACATTTCGCTTACATTGTTACCTTAAGTTAAGCTATTCTCGAGGCCAGTGCTTTAAGCACTGTTTAGAGAATTTAAATATAATGTGTAATTAAAATATTTCTGTAATTTGGTAAAAATAAATGATTTAAAAAAAAAAAATTTCGTCAATCGACACAGCTATAGACAACTTAAATCAAAAAAAAAAAAAGATTAGAATGACATGTTGCAATGTTATAAACTTACTTCTAAAAAGTATAAAACTAAGAATCAACTCCTGGTATTTCAAAGAGAAAAGAAAAAATATCCAAATACCAATTAACCACATTGTAATCTCGTTAGACGTAATCTTATTATACACCAACATTCCGATTGATTTAACACTCGAAATCATAAGAAAAAATGGAATGACATAAACAAAGATACTGATATCCCAACTGACCAATTTCTAAAAGAAATATAATTCGTCTTAAAATCAAATTACTTTATGCACAAGAATAAAATTTACAAATAACTCGATGCCGTTGCACAGTTAGTGATAGAAGAATTGGAGAACAATGTTATTAAAACCTTAAATATTAAACTTCCATTTTTTTATAGATACGTGGATGATTATTTAATAATCATACCAAAAGAAAAATGAGACTATATCCTTAACCCTCGATAAACTAAAATTCACTATCGAAATTGAAAAGAATACAAAAATAAATTTCTTAGATATGACCTTATATAACGGGGAAATTGCATAATAACAAAACGGTATTTCGTTTTTCATTGTGTTACATCGATGATTTCTGACCATTTGAGATCTCCATGGATACAAGCCTGCCTGATGAGGGTAAAGGCCCAGAAATCGATCACAGAGGGGCATCCTGTGACATAATCAAAAACTTCTTATTCGGTAGTGTAACTTTGTGGCTTCTTTATATTTTGTGATATTTTGTACCATTTGAATGAAATTTATCAAAATATGAAATTGAAAATATATTTTGTTAAATCGCTTCTAGAATTTCTCAAAATTCATTTAGTCACTTTATTGATATTAGTTTTAGTATAACTAAAGTAATTTGAATCAAGATTTTGTTTTATGCCCTTGAGATGGCTAGCAGTTTTTTCGCTATAAACAATACAATATCATATAAAAGATGGACGTTAACTCATTTCCTCGTTGTAGAAATCTCAAATCTATAGTTCCAAACCGCATCAAGAACCATTTTAAATTAAAGGGACCAACCCAAGTTGCCGATACAGCCTGCAGCAGTTCTTCGTATGCACTAGAAGCCGCCTTTAAAGCTATCAGAATGGGTCAGTGTGATTCAGCGCTAGTAGGCGGATGCAATCTAATACTATCTGACTGGTATACAATACAGTTTTCCAGGTAAGGCCTATTATTCGTTTAAAAATATCCATTAAATAAATGCATTACTTATATACGACATGAAGTAATAATATACATGTCTATGAAAAAACATTTACGAGATGTTCTTACCACATAGATAAAAAGAACATGGACGTTGCTTAACAAAGCCTTAATGAAGAAGCAGTTCTGAAAAACAAGTGAAATAAAAGAAAACTCTACAGTTTACCAGCCGATTATCAAATTCCATGTTGGGCCCGAAACCCAGCACATAATGTTTAATATAAGTTTTGTTTTTCATCCATCTATATTTTTACAATGCCAAAAATAACTTTTTACCATTATTTTTCATATGAAAATGCGACGCCACTGGTTAACAGACTAACTACTTATCTAAATTGGACTTTTGCACGGAATACACTAACAAAGAAGGAAAAACCTGTGAGGTAAATCAAATAACTCTTTGAAAACAAAAGTCTAATTACTAAATAGTTAGTTCGGGTTGAAAGCTAAAATTTATAAAATAAAGATTTTATCAAAAAAGTTATTGAGCTTGTTAGATGTAGGTCAGGTATTGATACCAAGAGGGATAGTATCTCAAGACTACTTCCACAAAGATGATCGATGCCAAAAGGTAGCAGGTCAATATCTAAAGGTCAGTTACTAAACAAAAAAACCCCAGTTCCAAAAAGGTATGTCCCTTCCAGGAAGGGAGAGCAAAATACATTAGCCTGGCAGGAAACCAACATGTCGGTCTAAGACAAAATCAAACCAATTAAACTTTTAAAAAAAGAGACTCCCCGGTCAAATGAAATAAAAAAAACACCACAGGTGCGGGGATTTTTATTCGACATGGGCAAAATCTCTATAGGTATTTCTAAGATATATTTAAATTTTTTTTTCGCGGAAGTTTAGAAAATCTGGGAAGCATGCCTATTGGTTGAAATCTCACAGCTAAAGTGAACTTTGTATTGTTAAAGCAATGACAATCGTAATCCAGTCAATAAAAACATGATAAACATAAAATACATGTGATGACAACGGAACAACTCTGTTTCTTCTTCAATTGTCATTGTAAACGTTTGAACGTTGGCAATCATTAGTACAATCTGTACATTGTGACTGCTTTTCTAAAGAGACCGTCGTGTATTCAGAAGACTATTGTCGCAATTTTTTTAGCCACGATATTCCTCGACTTCCAGGGCCTCTCTAGAATCCACGCCTCAACTCCATAATAGAGAATGCTGAAAACCTAACGTAGTAGGGACTCCATTTTTACTCTGGCTCTGGCTTGTTCAGCTCTGGCACAAACCTACTGCATTTTATGCCAGCTATCATTAACCTGGGGTTCTAGGTATTCCTTCATTGCAGTACTTTTTTAAATATTGTGTTTGAATAGATGAAATTTTGACAGATGGTGAGAGGACGCAGCCCTGTCGTCTCCCCTTTCAATACGTATTTCTTTTGATATTTTTTAACCCGCCTTGATCTATACAGTTTAGTTCCAATAGAGATTATCAAAAAATCTCCATTTTACAAGACTACGTCAGCTTCCTTTATGTCTTGTGCAGCAAGCGTTTTTTTTCCATCATATTGAGGATTTGATCAGTTATCCATGCTTTCTTGAAGATCATTTCGAGCTTGCGTTAATAAATGCTTTCCTGATGCCGGTCCAAACAGTCTCTGCTTAGTTTACTGTCTAGTTCGTTTCTGATTTCAGCTTACGTGTTAGGGTGTTTCTGCTTTGTAAGATCTAGTCCTGGAATCGAAGGTATTCTTGAAATGAAATTAAGACTATAGTTTTTGTAATTTCCATAACAGCTTCAGTTAGGCATTTTCACCATCTCACATAGTTCAACAAATCTTAGGTCAATATCGCTGATAATAGCCGATCTAAAAGTATGAACTAAATGTATATAAGAAAAACAGAATAAAACAAAATCTAAACACAGCAACATTTAATCTAAATATAACCCAGTATAGTTAGTAATTGATAAAACAATAAACATATTATATTAAAAACGAAAGTTGTAGTAATTTAGAAACCACAGATACAAAACTAATTATCCCATTTTGTAGTTAGGGATTCTTTCAAAAATATTTGAAAATTTGTATTTTTTTGGCATATTTATTTTTATTTTGTATTAAAAAAATTGGCATGCTTCCTAATTTTTCTGTAGTTTGACTCTCCGTGACTAAACCAGAATTCCTATTCTTCGGAATAAGCAACATTATTATGGGAATATTTTAGGTTAGGCGTGTTAAGTGCCGAAGGTCGTTGCAGATCATTCGATGCAGATGGCGCTGGCTACGTGAGGTCAGAAGCAGCTTCAGTCATTTTGCTCCAGAAGGCAAAAGACAGTAAAAGGATCTACGTAAAAATAGTGCATGCTAAGACCAACTGTGACGGATTTAAGGAACAGGGTATCACTTATCCGAGCGGCATCATCCAGTATAATTTACTGAAGGACATATACCGAGAGAGCGGAATAAAACCTTCAGAAATGAGCTACATCGAAGCTCATGGAACAGGTAAAAAAAAATTTCTGTATATGTTTCTTTTATAAAATAATATTGTTTGGCAGCAGTTTATTAGGTCACAGAAATGTTTTTATATTTTTAACATTTTCAGGAACAGTTGCAGGTGACCCCGAAGAGATAATTAGCCTGGATAAGTTTTTCACTCCAGAGCGAAATACACCTTTGTTAATAGGGTCCGTTAAATCCAGTATTGGACATACTGAACCTGTTTCGGGTTTGTGTTCTCTAGTAAAGGTAATTATATACTGGTAAAAATGAAAACATTATTTGAGAATATTCAGGTGTACTTTATATGAAACACTTGTTTTACATTGACAGGACTTCAATTAATCATAGAGTACAATTCAACACGGTTACTTTATGCTAACATATCATTTATAACACTAACTCTTTTTTGGCTTTTTCGCAACTGAACTCTAAATTTATGTGTTACTAAGTGAAGTAGTAAATATGAAAAAATCGATTTAAGCGGACTGTATATGTTGGAAACAATAGTTTTAATTAGCAAAATTAATGAGTTGATGAGTATTTGTCCCGAAAGATACACAACTGCTTACCTGTCATAGTAGATCCGAATAATTCCGGCAGACGGGTTACTCAATTCACCCTAGAAGAACGTTACGCGACGTTAACTTCACTAATATCCCATTTTCCGGGAAAATCGATACGAATAAAAGTGCCGGCCTGCAGACAAGCAAGACGAGATCGAAGGTCGGTACCATGTGAACCCTTTTACTCTCGTTAAGCGATCCTGCCCTTACGTGGATAGCAAGAGATGTTGCGCGTTCTGGACGAATCTGCGTTACAATTGTGTATAGATATATAGAATACAAAATAAAAAATAATTTCGGAATTTAGAAAATAGGAAATTTATTTTAATAAATTAATTAAAATTTATAATTAATTTGTTCCAAAATTATCCTCAAATTTATAAACACAAAATAAGACAGAGAAAGCAGAGTTTCTCAAACACTAAGATTCCTCCTTAATTATTATTGCTGTCGGACTTCCATTGTCTTTATTATCTTCGTTTAAAAACGAATTTTGATGTATAGAGTAAATGCTAGCTCTAATGTTCTAATGACGACAGCAACCAACAATCATAATATTATATATATTTACTGTTTTACTGTACAGGGTGTCCGGATTTGGTTGCAAAAGCAGGGTATCTCTCTTATTTTTAAAGATAGAGCCTTGCGGTTTTCACGAACCTGAGCTAATTTTTTGTGAAACTCATGAAGCCGTAAACAAAATTTTCATAGCCTTCTTCGTTTATGAGATACAGGGCGAAATAGAAAATTTTGCATTTTGGTACCCCCCTCGTATCTAGGTTATCCTTTAACTTAACGCAAAGGGAAAAATTGCTGCTTATCTGGCTGGATTCAGTGACGTAGTCATATTTTTCATTTGAGTTGTTATTTTTTAGATATGACCCAAAGTTGTGTTTTTTTAGATAGGACGCCCTGTATATTTGTCCAGAAATTGATTTGTCCTTTTAAAAGCTTCTCAAAAATATATAATGGTATGGGTCTATTTTAATAAACAACAACAAAAATCCTAATTTTTATAATTATCATCCCAAATTTTGCAGTAGGCCATGCAAAACGATGCCGTTTTCTTTTGTTTTAATGGAAGCAAATGACATTTCCCAATTTTGTACGCGTATATAAAATATAGCGCTAGTTTTTTGTATTTATTTATTGTGTAAAAATATATTATATTATTATGAAAGAAAACCAAACTTTCGAACATTATGAAAAGTACGATATGTTAGCTTGTTTTATATTAAGTAATGAAAATGTTGAAGCGGCTTCTGAGATTTTAAAGTATTTTAACAGGTAAATAGTTAATTTTTAGGTATGTTAAAATACTATTGCTTAATTTTTATTTAGATATCCAGAAAGGAGGTAACCTAATATATCCACTTTTTATCGGATAAAAAAGAATTTACTTAATCACGGATCATTTATCAAACCTCGAACGAAAACATATAATAAAGAAAATCGGGAGGCTGAGGAACTTACGGTTTTGGCTAATGCCGAAGCTTACCCTACAAACTCTTGTAGGGCCAGTGAAAAGAGCATAGGGATTCCAAAAACTAGAGTTCAAGAAATTCTAAAAAAGCACAAATACCACCCATACAAATTTAGGCTCGTGCAGCACTTACAGCCAGGGGATGCAGAGCGTCGGGTAGTCTTCTGCAATTGGTTTCGAGAAAGATGCGATATGGTTAGAGATTTTGAAAGGAAGGTTATATGGTCAGACGAAGCACATTTCAGTAATTCTGGTATACTCAATAGGCACAATAGTAGATTCTGGTCCCAGGAAAATCAACACCAAATATTTCCCAGAAGACAGCAGTGCAGGTTTGGTCTAAATGTGTCCTGCTTCATATTAGGAACACATATAAAATTTTATATATTTGAGGGAAATCTAACAGCCAATCGCTATATAGAAATTTTACAGGCAGCTATACCTGAATTACTTGACGATGTTCCTCTAGCGCAAATTAACGAAATTTATTTTCAACAGGACGGTGCTCCTGCACACAATTCTGGAATGACGAGATTATTTCTGGACAATAATTTTACCAATCAATGGATCGGAACAAATGGACCTATAAGATAGCCCCCTAGGTCCCCAGATTTGTCGATTTTAGATTTCTTTCTATGGGGATATCTGGAAAATAGAATTTACAAAGACCACTATGATAATGTCCAAGATTTAGGAAATGCAATAAGAGAAAATTTTCGCTATTTACAAAATTATCCCGTTATTTTGCTTAATTCCCTAAAACCAATACTAAAATTGTGCGAAGCGTGCATAGAACAAAATGGAAATCAGTTTGAACAGTTCTTTTGATTTCCTTGGTTACTGTAGTTCTTATACGACAGTTGATTTTTGCTGAAAGGCTTGTTACATAATAATTTATTATTGTGTTGTTCTTGTGTTACATAAATCTAGGTAGGTGGTACTTTTTTGGTGCGAAATTATCGATACATATTTTGATCAATAGATTTAATTACATATTTATTTTGATTTATTGTTAGGATGTAGAGATTGTTAACGACTTTAAATAAAAGGCAGCATTGTTTTGCTTGGCCTACTGCAAAATTTGGGACGATAATTATAAAAATTAGGATTTTTGTTGTTGTTTATTAAAATAGACTCATACTATTATATATTTTTGAGAAGCTTTTAAAATTACAAATCAATTTCTGGACAAATATACAGGGCGTCCCATTTAAAAAAACACAACTTTGGGTCATATCTAAAAAATAACGACTCAAATGAAAAATATGACTACGCCACTGAATCCAGCGTAAAAAACTGCATAAGCAGCAATTTTTTCCTTTGCGTTAAGTCAAAGGATAACCTAGATACGAGGGGGGTCCCAAAATGCAAAATGTTCTATTGCGCCCTGTATCTCATAAACGAAGAAGGCTATGGAAATTTTATTTACGGCTTTATGAGTTTCACAAAAAAATTAGCTCAGGTTCGTGAAAACCGCAAGGTTCTATCTTTAAAAATAAGCGAGATACCCTGCTTTTGCAACCAAATCCGAACACCCTGTACATTAATGTATTTTTTGTCAGACTTTAAAGTTAATATGGTTTTTTTAAATTTTTTTTTGATGTTTCATACATTTATATTGTACTACAGTTTCATATTTTAAATTTTTTAGCATTCTTTAAACTTTAAGTTTTGCTTTAGTCAATTTTTATTGTACTTTCTTTTGATATGTGGAAGATCTTTGTTGATTATACATACGAATAAATATTTATCTACCTAAAAAACTGTCGTTTTCTTTTTGTCGCTCGAACTATTGCTTGTTATTGGAGCCTCAAACTATCGTACGTACATGGTCCAGTAGACTCATTAAATGTTGTTGGTTTTATTTTAATACCAGAAACTGATATCAGGTTAGTGAAATTTTGTTTTTTAGTTTACTCATTTTTTTTTTCAAAAACTTGTACTTTGTTGTCAACCTGTTTTACTTCCACTTTAATTTACTTCTACTCCATCAATCATTATCTAACTTTGTCTATGCTCACTTCAATTTGTTCTATGACATGATCTATTTTTCCTTTAATATTATTCATGACTCCTTGTAAGCGCCATTTTTGTTTTTCAATATCAGTTTGAATCCACTCCTGCATTTGATATAGTTCCTGCTGCTTCCTATTTTCTTGTTCGATTCAAATTTTCTTTAGCCGGTCCTCAAATATTTATCTTATGACCTCTTCTTCCTGTTGTTTTTTTGTCTTTTGACATATTCATCCTGTTTTTAATTTTTCTTTCGGTCACTTCTGTTTTGTTTTAAGATTTTTGACCCTTCAGCTTCCCTTTCTTGTTGCTTCTTGATTTTTCGGCGTCTCTTTCATGTTTTCTCTTAGATTCTTGATCGGTTCACCTCATCATAATGATAACCTGTGCAATTTGTAGTTTGTTGAGTTGTTCGTAAATCTCTTGTACTTGTTTCCCATTTTAGCGGTTTGTGGTGTGGTTAAAACATGTTGGAAAAGTCAATTTGGATAAATCTTGCCTTTTTTAATAGAACTTCCTAGACTTATCTTGAAATATCTCTTCTGAGGTCTTCTTTAGATCTTAAACTCATCACAATAGTCAAGTCACACAGATGTTAATTAGTTTAGAAGAAGACTTTTCTAGTTTCTTGAGAACGTAGTTTTGTACCTCTTTTTGGAAAACAAAACACAGTGGTTTCGAATCTTGCAGAACTTCCTTCAAGTGGCTCTGGAAAGGTCTCCTTGAGATCCAAAACGTAATGTTGAAATCAAAACTTACGAGTCTTCTTTAGTTTTGAACTAGAACGTTCTAGAAATGGCTTTGATAAGGTCTTCATGAGGTCCAAGACATAATGGCAAAGTCAAATCCTACTGATCTTGTTTAGTTTTGAAATAGAAATTTCTTGAAACAGCTTTCATGCGGTCGGAAACATGATGGACAAGTTCAAAAGTTTGGAAATAGAATTTTGTAGCTCTTCGAAAAGACACAATGTCGTTACAATAAGTCAAGTCCAGGAATAGTTCTTAATAGTCTCCTTCAGGTTCAGAAATAGCTTCAAAATTTGTCACAATCGGATACTGATCCCCCTTCGAATTATTTGTTACGGATTCTTTTTATGATAAACGCTTATTACAAAAACATTATGTTTATTAAATATTTACTACAATGTAACACGACTACTATACGCTGACATGTCTATTATCAGACTAACTCTAAATCTTCAACGTTCCTCTCATTATATATGCATTACAAATTCAATATAATCTTCCAGAATGCCCTTGATATAGGAGGATGCGTTTATTTACTTCTAGCCCACGTATATAAACGATTGACAACTGATTTGGGTAGTTTTTGCAGGACCGTCAATCTGCCTAAATTCTTTTGATAGGGCTTGGAGAACCGCTGACCTGTATGTTTACTTACGAGCCATCGCAGAATAAAATAATTATAGGCGTCCATAATTTATTCGTGTTTTTTAAGTATTAATTCTTTTAATTGAATCTCCTATGTGTTAGTGTGACATTAAAATTTTTTTTATAATTAAATAATATTTTTTTAGTTCTACCAGAAGGAAGTATTTCTACCTATATTTTTAATAGAAAAGATTATTCGACACTTTTAAGTTTGATTTTTTCTCTTAATTAATAATGAAAATTGCACGAAAGTCTGTTGTCATTTGTACTTTTTTAATATAATTGTAAAAGCGTAATACCTAAGTTTATTTTTAAAAAAAGTTTATTTTAAGAGTTATTTTTCTGCAGGTTATTTTAGCATTCGAAACAGACATTATCTCGCCCAATATCCAATACAGAAAGCCAAGGAAGAATATATATGGCATTTTGGAAGGAAGGTTGGAAGTCGTAGTAGAAAATACACCATTTAGAGATCAGAACGGATTAGTTGGTATAATTTTATTTGCGAATACTTATTATTATATTATACTTATTGCTATTTGTTGTATTAATACATTTTTGAAGAGTATTAATTGCAGTTGTTGCTGTAATTCAAAAACTAAATTAAAAAAGTTTAACAGTAACTAAAAAAAGCTCTTGTGCCAACATTAGACGGCCTTCTTTCGACTCGTCTCATGACACGAGAGGAAAGAGCCCTCTTGCCTCGTCTCCTCTTATTTCTCTCGTAATATAAAAATCAGAAAAACTCTTCCTAATTTGTTAACAGAGCTATAATATTAACATTAAAAGCTTGATATTTAATTTTGTAATAGTAGGGTAATTTTAACTTATCTAAAATCTAAAAACTGGTAATTGTCAATTTAAAATTTTTGTAAATATTCAAAATACAAGAGTTATAACCACACTACACCACAACTTGTTACGTTCTGGACGCGCGTTTCGCAAACCAAGTTAGCATCATCAGCAGATGATATAAACTCAACTTTATATCATCTGCTGATGATGCTAACTTGGTTAGCGAAACGCGCGTCCAGAACGTAACAAGTTGTGGTGTAGTGTGGTTAGAACTCTTGTATTTTGATCTATCTTCCACCACAGGTTCCAGTGTTAGGACTTTGTAAATATTATTTAAAAAATTTTCAGATTTAAATTTGAAGCGTTTTTCAATTTTTTTATCATTTTTGCAAACTCACATTTTACCTAGGGTAGTTATTAAAAAAATGCCATACCTATGTGAACAGAAAATTTGTAATTTTTTATCCGACCTCATCATGACGGTTAATAGATCAAAAAGCTCTATAAGTGTATATATCACAGTGGGTCTGAAATAAACTAATCCTAAAAACGAGCATATCTATAACAAACCCGAAACTTCATATTGAATCGTTTTTAAAATAAAATATGTTTTAATCTGCAATACAGGAATAAAAATGCCGTTACTTTGTCTTTTACGATAATTATCTACACAGGCCTTATATTAATCAAATATCAATATACCAATGTGCGAAAATGTCTCTACATATAACGAAATTAAATAACTTGTGTTTTTGGGAAAATTGGAAAACAAGATTTGTTTTCATTGTTTGGTAGAACAACCACTTTTACGTACCTTAAATAAAAACATTCTTTAACAGACGTGAAACATTTTATCTTTTTCTTGAAAATTTGGATTTTATTACAGAGATCTATTTAGGAATATTTTAAGAATTAAGTTTAACATTAGATCTTATATTTAACATATTGAATGGTACTTTGTCAGTTCATTATACAGGGTGTCTATAGTACTAATTATAAAATTCTTGAAAGTTTTGGCTTAACTAGGGAGTAGAATGGAATTATGTGATATTCTCTGATGAGAGCGGGTTTAGGCTATTAATTGACATAAGATCGGTGCGGATCTATGGAGCCCTTAGAATATTAGCATGAGTACACGATAGATATGTACAAGGAGCTCTTGCACCCACGTGTGGTTCTGTAATGGTAATAGAGCGGAATATTTTTTGGGAGGCAGAACGCAGCACCTATATATGCGACTGTGACATGATTGGCCATATTTATGCAGCAGACATCCTTGACGATATTGTTCAAAATAATTGCTGGAATTTAGAAACAGGAATTAGATTGCTGGATGACAAAGCTCGTCCATAGAGCGAAAATTTCTCTTAAATATCAAGAGAACCACGATATCGAACGGTTGCTTTTACCGTCGCTGCGTCTTGACTAGAACTGCATCGAACATATTTGGGATATGCTTGGAAGATCAGCTATTGAGATTTAACTTCCAGTTCAGTATGGTGCCGATCCACAACGTGTTTTTCTGGAAGAGTTCAAATCAAGATAAATTTGACAATTTAGTTCAAAGCATGGCGTGCCGAATACGGGATGTCGTAGAAAACAAAGGAAAAAAACGCGTTATTAATTTGTTTAGCCTTCACTTTGTTCTGTGTTTTGTTATACTAGAAATCCTTTTAATTAAATTTTTAAGAAATACAGGGGTCTATATTTATCTTTATTTTAAAAATCGTATCTGTACAAAATGGTTAAAAGTGTTTCACAAAAAATAATTTATAGATGGTTGTATTTTGTTATATACATCCTGTATATTAAATTACCAAAAGTAACGTTTAACCTGTTAAATATCATATCTAAAATTGAACTTGATTTCGAAAATAATTTTAATTAGAACATACGTAATAAAAACAAAATTTGCAAAAATGTTAACGACTAAAAGAGGGTTTTTTTACTTAACTAGGTAGGTACGCAAAACTAGGCCTATCAAATAATAAATCAAAAATTTTGTTTTCCTATTTTTTGCAAAAATATAAGTCAATTTTGTTATAAATATGTGTAAAGACATTTTCACTTACCCTCTATATAGTCATTTCCTCCATCTGCAGTTGTGTTTTAAGAAAGATACAAGACATTGTTGGGGGAGGTCAAAATATATTTAATTTTTTGGATCAGGTTACAAAAACAGTCCGGTTTTTTGTTTTTCAATAGTTTGGCTGATTTAACATTAAAAATATAAAAAATACTGATTTTTAATGTTTGAGGGACACGAGGGAGCTCGAGAGAAACGAGAAATTCTCGGAGGAAGAGAGCACTTTCCCGTTTCATCTCGTCTCGTGCTGCGAGAGATTGGCAGCATCACTAATAATTATGTACTTTAGGCTTGAATAACTTTGGATTCGGCGGTGTCAATACGCATGCCATTTTAAAACAGTACGAAAAGGTTAAAATTGATAAAGGCCTCCCTAAAGACGACTTGCCCAGACTGATTTGTGTAAGCGGCCGCACGGAAGAGGCCGTAAATGTCCTTCTTGAAGACGTGGTCGATAAATTTGACGCTGAGCATATAGCATTAATACATAATATTTTTAGGTGAGTATTAAAGTGAACTCCGAACCATGGTCTTCACTCATTTTTTGATCCTTGGTTCGCGCCCTACCCTCGAGATTTCCATTCTGTAGTTACATTTTACACTCTCTTATAAAATGGAGATCGAACTCACGACCTCAGCCTAGGGCTTGGCGACCAATACCAAAACCATGACCAAGACTGCGTCTCAAGACTCTGGTCTTGGTCTTGAACTAAAATTAGAAATCGTTTGTACCATCATCATCAAAAGTAACTGGGACAAAAATTGTTCATCAAAAGTTTAAAATCATAATGGTAAATTGGTCTTATTTAACCTAAAATGCATGAATTAATAAATATTTGACACTAAAAATTTTATATATTAGTCCAAGAGCTATTATGATGCTGTCTGATTTACTTTTGGTGACGATGGTACATACCGGTACTAAAAATCATGTAAGAAATACTCATCAATAATAAATATAGTTGCGTATATGTATATGAATCCCGGAAATCCTTGGGAAGTCTAGCTGCTCAAGAAACTGAAGATATTTTTTAAGCATTAATAATAAAACTATTGAAATCGGAAATGACAATGAATATGAGACATTTTTTTATGATCAAGACCAAGACCGAGTCCAAGATTTCAAGACCAAGACTGAGTTAAGGCTTGTCTTGGTCTTGACTCACAAGACCAAGACTAGACAAGCCTTGTCTTGTTCTTGGTCTTGTGCAGTCCTAACTCAGCCTCTGTAGTAGTATTAAAGGGTATTCATTAGATATACGGAGGAAAATAAAGGAATACGTCCTTGCCCTTATTTATTTTCGGAATAAAAGGAACAAAGTTAAAAAAAACTACTAAATAATGCTATTATCTACTTAACTTAGCATAGCTTAATACATATCTAGTAATGTATTCTGTTTTATTGTTAACAAAACAATGACATCGTACTGATTTCTCTAAATTTAAAAACTTAAAGCAAATAAAAATACGTTTTATTATAGTGTTTTTGAGAAATTTTGAAATTCGGTTAAGAAGACACTTTCTTATTAAGGTGGGTTAGGGTAATTGCGACATAAATTTCACATAGTGTGACTTACGAATCTCGTTAAAAATATTTTTTTTTCTGTAAAATTCTTTTTCAAAAATAATGATTGTTAAATAAGATATTAGCTACGAATTGTGATATTTTTTGACGATTAAAAAAGAAAAAAAAAATATTTTTTATTTTTTAAAAGTCTGTCAACATATTGCATTTGCCCTAACAAATGGGCTAAATGTAATATGCTAGTCACAATATCGTATAGAAAGACATTATAATTTCTTGTGGGGTAGATGTAAAAGAATGGGCTTTTTTATTTAGTTTGGTTTTTACAAAATTAAAATACCATTATTTTTTACAGAAAATACAAGCTTTCTTGTGGAAAGTGGGAAAAACTCATCAAATTTGACCTAAACCCAATTAAATCTTGACTTTCATATTTGATCTAATTTGATCATGTTGTAAGTACTTACTAAATATATGGAAAAAAAGGGATATACATATATATATATATATATATATGTATATATATATATATATATATATATATATACAGGGTTATTCACGCAACGCGTTCATTAAAAGTTTTTGATGATGCTATTTAGATAAAAATTTCAAATTTTGGGATTAAGGTAAAGAAGTCAAGGGGTACTTCTTTTTTGAAATATTTTCAAATTCCTGTCACTTCCGGTTCAACCGGAAGTTGGTACCAACTTGCTTATTTTAAATGGAATACCCTGTATTTTATGATATTTTTGGATTCTACGGAGAATTCTAATGCTGTTTTATGTAGCATGTCCTATACCTAGGTTCAAGCGTTCTTAAGATATTTGACCTTGAACCGAAAATGAGCCTTCGGGGTACCAAATTTTAAAATCTCATATTTTTGTAAGTTTTGAAGATATAATCTTCATATTTTGCAGACGATCGGTAAATAATCTTAGGTTTCTATTTTTTTTTATTGAATTTGTCTATTTTTATACAGGGTGTCCTAAATTCAGCGGCAAGTATTCACATTTTCAAAGCCGCTAAAGTCCGTTTTTTTTAAATGGGACACCCTATAACTTTATGCACTATCAAATGTAGAATTTCATTTTCTATCGAACTGTATTAAGGTTCCCTATACCTATTCGTAACCTTTTTCGAAATAATTGGGATTTATAAAAATATCGTATGTATTTGCTTAAATGTTTACATGTTCCAATGGTGAGCCATAGAAAAACAATTGAGATCCAATATCCAATATGACAGATGATTAGTATGCGTTATTTATCGAAAGCTGTCAGTGATAAACTAAATCTTCTAAATCGAAATGGAAGAATACTCAAACGCTGATATTCTCAATATATTTTATATTCATGGAGAATGTTATAAAATTTTGGAGAGAACGTGTCGTGTGTTTAATGAACGCCACCCTGATTTGCCGCCAATGAACAAGTCAAAATTCAAGAGGATTGAAACGAACTTTTTGCGTTTTGGCAAGGTTAAAGTTACAAAAAATGTTCCGAAACCAGGGAAAAATGCCGAGGATAACGTAATAAACACATTAGCTTATTTCCACGCAAACCCGCAAAGTTCGATACCGTCTGCAGAAAACGATTTGGGAATTTCTTCTTCATCTGTCCAAAGAATCTTGAGCGAACATCATATGCACCCTTAGTCCTTCCAAAACGTGCAAGCCTTGAGACCTGGTGATGACGTCCGACGAGTAGAATTTTGCGAATTCATGTTTTTGAAAATTCAATTCCCTCAATTTCTTTCAAAAATATTTTGGACCGATGAAGCGAAATTTTCTAGAGAAGGAATAACAAATAGAAGAAACGAACATTTCTGGGCAGCAGAAAATCCGCACGATTTACGCGAAACGCGTTCTCAAGAGAGGTTTAGCTTCAATGTTTTCGGTAATGTATTAAGTGATCAGGTGCGGTACTGTATTTATGAATTTGAACAGTGATAAGTATTTGGAAATTCTACGAGGGACGGTTTCTGAATTTATAGAAGAAATTCCTATTGGTGAGCTGCAAAATTATTGGTATCAATTAGATGGGGCACCAGCACATAATTCCGCTGCAGTTTATCTCTAATTATCTCGAATTTTTGAAGATAGCTGGATTGCTCCCAATGGCCCTTGAAGATGGCCCCCGCGTTGGCCTGATTTAACACTCCTAGACTTTTATTTATGGGGATTTATCAAAGGTAAAGTCTATGCTTCCCCAGTAAATAACCAAGAAGATTTACTGGACATGATACGAACAACTTTTGCCGAATTAGAAAACGGACAAATTCAACGGGCCACAGCAACTGTACAAAGAAGAATTGAAATGTGTCTTAAAATGAATGGACAGCATATAGAATATTTGTTATAATTCAATTTTATTATTTTATTTATTTATTGTTAATTGTTAGATTGCTATAATTTTTATGTTCACTAAAACAAGTTTAGAACATTCTAGAACTTAGTAGATATGGTTAAAAATAATGTAAACAATTTATTACATTTTTTATAACTTTAACTTTTCCGAAACGAAATAATTTCGTTTCAATCCTCTTCAATTTTCTCTTGTTCATTGGCGATAAATGAGGATGTTTTTCATTAAAAACATGGCACGTTCTCTACAATATTTTGTAAAATTCTCCGCGAATATAAAATAAATTGAGAATATCAGCTTTTGAGTGTTATTTTATTTTAATTTAAAAGTTTCAAATCAGCTGTCATGTTGAATAGAAAAGCACAACAATTGTTTTTCCATGGCTCACTACGAGAAGGTGTAAGCATTTAGCAAATACATATGATAGTTTAATAAAAACCTGATTATTTCGAAAATGGTTACGAATAGGTATAGGGAACCTTAATACAGTTCGATAGAAAATTAAATTCTACATTTGATAGTGCCTAAAGTTATAGGGTGTCCCTTTTAAAAAAACGGACTTTAGCGGCTTTGAAAATGTGAATGTTTGTCGCTGAATTTAGGACACCCTTTATAAAAATAGACAAACTCAATAAAAAAAATAGAAACCTAAGATTATTTACCAATCGTCTGCAAAATATGAAGATTATATCTTCAAAACTTACAAAAATATGAGATTTTAAAATTTGGTACCCCGAAGGTTCATTTTTGGTTCAAGGTCAAGTATCTTAAGAACGCTTGAACCTAGGTATAGGACATGCTACATAAAATAGCATTAGAATTCTCCGTAGAATCCAAAAATATCATAAAATACAGGGTGTTCCATTTAAAATAAGCAAGTTGGTACCAACTTCCGGTTAAACCGGAAGTGACGGAAGTTGAAAATATTTCAAAAAAGAAGTACCCCTTGACCTTACCCTATCCTAAAATTTGAAATTTTTATCTAAATGGCATCATCAAAAACTTTTAATGAACGGGTTGCGTGAATAACCCTGTATATATATATATATATATATATATATATATATATATATATATATATATATATATATAAAAAACAATGTTTATTCACGAAACTAGAGACATAAATATGCATTTTATTATTATTGTAACTTTTTTAAACGTAATAAGACCTCCTCGGTTCTATAAATTTTTGATCCCAATATAACATTCCACCTTACTTGCTTTTTAAGTACCTGTTTTTGTTGAATTGCCGATAGTAAAATTTCTTCGGAGCTATAACTTGTACTGGGTATATCTGGTTTTATTGTAGTGCGAACAATCCATGGCGGATTTTCTGGTGGTTGATTTGTCTGATGACCCAAAAGTCTTTAAACTATCAATAGGGTCTTTCTGTTATTGCTGTTCAGCTGGCTTAACTACATGTTTTTCTGGTATTTCAGTAGTACCTTAAGGCTGTAGTTTATTTTGTGCCTCATTCCCACGTTTCATTGCATCACGACAAAATTTGTCTGCAGAAATAACATCTCTGTTAAATGGTACAATTCCATCTTTCCGAAAGCCATTTTGAATAACTTCTGCCGCTAGAAGTTTTCAAGTTTCCTCTAGAAACTAGGAAAATAGTTTTTTTACTAACTTATGTCCCCCCATGCCGCTTATGCTTATAATTTTATAAGTTTATAATTTAGCATTCCATTTAACTTTTAGCGATTAAAAAACTGTCAAAAAAAAGTCTAAAGGTTGCAGCAAATGCGACAATGAGGTGGCAATTTAGGAATTGTTATGTTTTGTTCTATTGCTACTAAAACAGTAGCAACATCAATATGGGTGGAATGTCCATCGCAGATGGCTGTGGTCGCTTATCACCTATTAATAGAAATTAAGTTTTCATAAAATAATTTTTGGAAAATATCAGCCTCCATTCAGATACGTTTACCTAGCCGCGTAGACTGTGCCAGGAAATCCAGTACCTTCGTAAATATTTATTCCTTGGATATTATTAATGGAGGTACTTTTATTTCGGATGCACTATATAACATGCACAGTGGTATTTTCTCTATCCGGTGTAACTGTCGTATGAGTACAAACTTTTCCCCTAAAACCTACAATTTTAGTTCTTAATTGATCGATTGACAGGGATGTTTCATCCAAATTCCATATTTGGTCATGTTTGTCTTGAATATCCAATTGATCCAAAGTTAATTTTAATGTGCCTAAATAATTATAAATTAGAAAAGGATCCGTAGCCTTTTTACGGGCATATTCCACATTTTGAGGGACCTTTACGCTTAAATTGAAAGATAAATCAGTCAGCGCCGGGTACTCCATCTTTAAAAGGGGGTCTTTAACTTATTGAAGTTAACGTATTTGCCCACTAGCTCTATAAGTTATTTTCTAGTTAGGGCAAAGCCCCATTTTTTTAAAGCTGCCAAGGCTCGAACTAGTCTTCCCTCATTTTCTTTTGGTAAAGTAATTGCGCGTCCTTTAGTTTTTTTTACTTGACTGTAACTTGACAGTAAAGGGTACTGTAGGTGACGAAATATACACGAACTGCTCTGTAGTATGTCATCTATCCTTGAGGCACTTCTTTTATAGCTTCCTTTAAGTCAGCTCCTATGTAATTTGTCTAGTCGGGTTTTTTTCGATAATTTTTTCCATTGTGAACAGCAGAAATATGAGACAAATAAAATTTAATTCAAGGGGTAAATACGATATTTGATCTTTCTTCTGTTAAATCTTACCTTAAAAATGTTTTATTTTATCTCAACGAAACAATTTTAAAGTAACCTTAAATACGTCGCCACGAACAGTAAATTTTGACGCGACAACTGGCAAATTTAGCTGATTTGTTTTATAGTGGAGAGGTTTAAAATGCGTTATTATAATAATTTAAGGATTAATAAAGAAATGTCGCATTTCGCCCCGTCTTTGCATTAATTTCAACTCACCTTATTTTATTAAAACGCACATCTGGTATGATTTGTGTATCATAGGATCAAAATATAGAAAAATTCCTTTAAAATTAAAAAAAATTTCGAATTTATATCTATGCAAGATTAATACGAGACGAGATAAAATTAAATTCGATACACAAAATAAAATTAAATTGTTCTCAATTTTCGTTTCAGAAAGTATATAGACAAGCACACTTATAGAGGCTATGTAATAGTGTCAAAAGATGGTATTACCCAGAAGTCTATAAAACCGTTCAACGCCAATAAAATTAATTTTTTCATTTGTTTTGGTGGAATATCCGAAACATCTGGAAATTTGCTAGATGGCCTACTACGTTTTCCTTTGTTTGAAAATTTTAACAATAGGTAAGTAGGAAGGTAACAAATTTTAAGCATTTTAAGTGAGACATACTGGTAAAACGGTGACACTTCCTGTTTTTAAATTTGTCCTAAAAATACTATAAATTTGTAATTTATTTTTTTTACATGGCTAATACACAATTGGTTTATTTATGAGTTTGTAATCTAATTAACAATCATATGGAGACTAAAACTATGTTAATTTGTATCACAGTTAGTTTGCTTGAAGTTTACATTAGGGCCTCCATTAGATGATTTTTTTATGATCTCACATGACAACATTTATTTTGTATGTATAACTTTACAAATAGGTTGAAAAGACAAAAATCAGAATATATTTCACAAGACATGCACTCAATAAACTGTTATTTTCAGGTTGAAAGAATTCTTTAGATTAAATAATCTTGACCTAAATGCAACAATATCTAACTCTCCTCGGTCAAATTTTTACCGATTCTTAATTGGTCTTTTAACACAACTGGCACTTGCTGAGTTACTAAAAGAACTAATGATAAAATGTGAGGTAGTTCTTGAGAGTTCTTTTGGAATTATCGCGAGCTCTTATTATAAAAATGTTCTAAGACTGGAAGATACTTTAGAATGCGTTCATGCAGTTGCAAAAGTATCCAGTGAAATCGAATTTAGAAAGAATGGAATGGGAATCGCTAATCAAAACTTGACGAAATACAGTAAGCATATTCATCACAAAAACTAATACCTATACATTATTGTTCGTTTCAGAAAACTCAAAAAAAGGTTAAAATAATAAATACCCAGTATTATACTGAATGTACAGGGTGTTCCAGCGAGGACTGAACAGGGACCTATTTTCGACCTTCCTTGTATTTTGGAAAAATTCAAAATAGCCAATCGATGTATTTTTTCTTGTAGAATCCAAAAATATCATCGAAAAAATATTTTAACCAGAAACAAAAGAGTTACGCTATGCATCAGGTGTTTTGAAATGGAATGTATCGTTTTTTATACGATTTTTGGAAAGAGTGATTTTTTTTATGTCCGTTCTGATTAAAAGATTTGATTTTGCGATAGCTGTTTATATTACATTTTAATGTTTTACAAACTAAAATTTTAGCTTCACCTGTTTAAAATATACGATAGGTTGGTATAGGTGATCAAGGTAAAATGACGTTTGAATGCTTTGTCAATAAAAATTGACATTATTTTAATTATTGTCGAAGTCTTCACCTAAAAAATATATATTTGACTCAGATCGAAATGAAATACTCTTTGGACGAGAGACTACAGATTGTTATGCCATTTTACAAGTGCCAAGAAAATGCAAGAGAAGCAAGAAGAAGATTTATTGCAAATTTTCATAGAAATATATCCATCAATACAATTCTAAGGATAAAAAACCTATTTGAGGAAAATAAAACTTTACATGATAGAAAAAGAAATATACAAAGAAGAAGAAATCGAGACCAGGCCATTATAAATTATTTTCAAGTTAATCCAACCAAATCTATTTCGGAAGCAGTTCGGGAAGTTCAGTACGGTGGCGGTGTAAGGCGCAGAAGAGTTACCCGAGGGACTGTTCACAGGACTCTGAAAATTCATAAATTTAGGCCTTTTCGTATCCTTCCACTTCAGCACCTAACACCGGCACAAAAAGAACTTCGCTTCCAATTTGTTTCTCAAATGGTAATTCGGCAAGAAAACGAAGACCCTGATTTATTCAAAAAGGTTTCGGTAAACTATGTTGACACTCTTAAATCTCGTTTATTTTTGTTTCTTTTTGGTTTTAAACACTATTCTAACAGTTCAAATTGAGAAAATGTGTGGAACACTCTCAGCAGCACTCAAAATTTACTTTAAGATGTAATTATTATACAAATCAAAGGTAATTTTGATTTCAAACATCTTTCCGACTGGTTCCATCGCCATGCTTGTTTTTAATTTGATGTGCGAAGTTGCCATATTCATAATTCAAGAAATACCTATAAGTTATAATACACGTAAAACTAAATTGTTTTATAACAAAACTTATAATTAATAAAAATGCGGATTAGGTTAGGTTAGGATTGGTTAGGATTCCTGTAAAGAATGCGCGCGGTAGCGCACCAACCGAATTCCGAGTCTATATTGAAAGGTCGATGTTTCTGTAACAAGAACTATATTGTTAGGTGAATCTGTCCCGCTAACGTTAGGTTAGCCCAGGTTCTTCAATAAAACCTTCATTAAAACTATAATAATAACAATAAATAATTACAATTCTGTTGTCCAAATAATTTTCAATTGGTCATTTCATTTCCTTTAATAAATTGGTAAATCTAAAATCTGGCAACATTGCTAAATTTTTCGTTTTAAGGCTGTCAAATTGTGACCAAGTGTGACTTTTAATTAATTTTTTTTACGAAAACTCTTGCATATCCCGCAATTTTTATTTTTGAAATGTAATATTGCAAATGGTTACTTTCTGGAAAAAATAAAATATGCAAAAATCGACTGTCAGGATAGTTTACCGGACCCTTCAAAAATATTGTGTGGACCGACGAAGCTACTTTCACAACATCGGGAGTATTCAACAGACATAATAGTCACCACTGGGCCGTTGAAAATCCAAAAAAGTTCCAGACTATTAAATTTCAAGGGAGGAATTCTATTCATGTTTGGTGTGGGATAAAAAACAATAAAATTTTGGGACCAATATTTTTTAACGGGACTTTAAATGGGCACAGATATTACGAGTTTTTAGAAAACGAAATTGAAAATTTTTTGGAAGACTTACCATTGGCAGAATATCAGAATTTAATTTGGCAACATGATGGGGCGCCTCCTCATGCCGTGCATGATGTGGTTCAATTTTTAAATCGGCGCCATAACGAATGGATAGGGCGAAATGGAACATATGCTTGGCCGCCCAATAGCCCCGACCTCTCAGTTTTGGATACATTTCTTTGGGGCCATTTGAAGAACGTTGTATACAGACAACGAAACGAAAATATTCAAGAGATCATGGGAAAAATTGTCGATGAAATAAACCGCCTTAACCAGGAAAATTATATTGTAAAAGAAAGATTAGAAAGGCTACAAAGGGGTTATCGATGTTGTTTCGAGAAAAACGGCGGTCACATTGAAAACTTATGTTATTAGTAGTTTTATTTTATTATTTAATAATTATTTTTTATTGAATTTCTTTTTCTATCATGTAAAGTTTTATTTTCCTCAAATAGGTTTTTTATCCTTAGAATTGTATTGATGGATGATATATTTCTATGAAAATTTGCAATAAATCTTCTTCTTGCTTCTCTTGCATTTTCTTGGCACTTGTAAAATAGCATAACAATCTGTAGTCTCTCGTCCAAAGAGTATTTCATTTCGATCAGAGTCAAATATATATTTTTTAGGTGAAGACTTCGACAATAATTAAAATAATGTCAATTTTTATTGACAAAGCATTCAAACGTCATTTTACCTTGATCACCTATACCAACCTATCGTATATTTTAAACAGGTGAAGCTAAAATTTTAGTTTGTAAAATATTAAAATGTAATATAAACAGCTATCGCAAAATCAAATCTTTTAATCAGAACGGACATAAAAAAAATCATACTCTTTAATTACTCTTAAAAAACGATACATTCCATTTAAAAACACCTGATGCATAGCGTAACTCTTTTGTTTCTGGTTCAAATATTTTTTCGATGACATTTTTGGATTCTACAAGAAAAAATACATCGATTGGCTATTTTGAATTTTTCCAAAATACAAGGAAGGTCGAAAATAGGTCCCTGTTCAGTCCTCGCTGGAACACCCTGCACTGCACCAAAGTAATTTTATGTCTCTTTTTTTTTAAATCAAAAGATGTATTTTTTTCAATTCTGAAATTTGCTTCGAGACAAAATTAATTTAAATTAAAATATACCTTTTGTTTTAGGAATCAAATTACTTCAAGAATTTCAGAGAATTCTCCCTTCTTCTAACGAAGTAAATGTTTGCAATAGACACCACAGACAAGCTTCTTATGCTGAACATTTTATCGAAAGCATCTTCGATTCCACGCAACGTCAATTTCCTAAATTCCCGAAAAAATCTTTCGCATTACAAATAGGACAAGCGTTACCTAATATGGAAAAAAATCGCTACAATGTTTTGAATTTTACTAATCAATATGATGTACAAGGACTTTTGGCGTCAATCGGATGGTAAATAGTATATGAATTTTTTTAGAAACGAAACTCACATAACAATACATGCTCTTCTGTACCATAGATTTGTCTATCTAGCAGTCTGTGGGTCTATTGGTTTGTTGATAGCATAACTTAAAAGAAAATATTTATCCATTTGGCTTCAAATATTGCTTAAAAATTAAAAACTATATAATATTAACTGAAAAAAACCTGATTTTTTCACGATTACAAACATTTTATTGAGCCGCCATTTTGTTCCGCCATCTTAAATTAGTAACACAGTTTTGCTAATTGATTCCTATAATTAGTTATGGCATGCAATTTGAAATCAACCCATTAAGTAGTTTTTCAGGCTCAATTTTTTAAAAATTTCATTATGCCGCCATTTTGTTCCCCCATGTTGGATTTGTACCAAAATTTTACAAGCTGATTCCAACATAATACTTGAAAATTTGAAATAAATTGTATATGTGGTTTTTTAATAATTTTTTTTTACATTTTTACTAGGCCGCCATTTTGATTCGCCATACTGGATTTTTACCAAAATATTACCAGAGCATCCCCATATGTCTCTTAATTTTTGTTCGAAATTTGAAGTCAATCGGGTTAGTTTTTAAGCTATGCCGCGAACTGATAGACAGACAGACTGACAGACGGGCCAACGGAATTGATAAAACATATTTTTTTGGCATCTAGGAAAACGTGAAGATATGTAAAAGCTGTGAGAGTGATTTTTGATAATTTGTTTTCATGATTACAAACATTTTATTTGGCCGCCATTTTCTTCGGCCTTCTTGAATTTGTACCACAATTTTATCAGTTGGCCTCATGACCACAATTAGTTATGGCACACAATTTGAAATCAATCCATTAAGTAGATTTTCAATCTTGAATTGGTACCAAAATTTTACTAGTTGATTCCAATATGATACTTTGATGTTTGTGCAAAATTTGAGATAAATTAGATAAGTAGTTTTTAGTAATAATGCTCTTAACATTTAGATACCAAAATGTAACTATTTCATCCCCTTATTACTCTCAATTTATGACCAAAATTTGAAGTCAATCGGATAAGTAGTTTTTGAGACAGACCGATTAAGAAAACATGTTTTTTTGGCGTATAGAGACCATAAGGTACCCTTAATACTACCACAAATAGTGTCATTTTTAAATTAGTTTTTTTTTTGTGAAATATTTGCACCAAATATTCTTAAAACATATTAAAAGTACTCATAAAATTTGAAGGACCGTCTATAAATAAGGATTTACTTGGAAGAAGCCAGAATGTAAAATATGAGATCTAACAAGAAAAAAGTACTGTCACAGTCAAAAGTGGCAGATGTTAACCAAAAAAATATTGAAGAAGACAAAAGTGACAATGAAAATAGTTATTTGCCCCTTAAATACCCAACAGACAATATACCAAAAATGTGTGAATAATTTTAAAATATGTACTCAGGATAGGTTGGAAGCAGGTTATTCTTGAGTTGAGAAAACCCCAAAATTCAACTCCTAATGAGAGAGAAATAAATAAAAATAAGCAAGAAGTAATAACTTGTATTAAAACCAATGAACAGCCAGATATGATAAAAATCTTAGAGCAACTCCAAGAAGAAAACAAAGCATTGAAAAATATGTTGATTGATGTATATAATAAGTTGGACCAACTCTCTAATAAACTAGAAACTTTTGAAAGTAAATCAGAAACAAAATTAAGTATTATTGATGGAAAAATTAATGATATACATAAAAAACATATTGTTCCTTCTTTAGTATTTAACAACGGGAAATCGTACTCTGAGGTACTACAAAATCCAATACCTAGTTCAAAAAATATAAATTTGTATTCATTATGCATTAAACCGAAGAAAAAGCAAACAAGTATTGAAACAAGGAATGAAGTACAGGCAAAAATTAACCCCATGAAAGCCAATGCTTGCATAAAAAACGTGAAAGAGCTAAAAAATGGTTCCATTATAATTAAAGCGAACTCTAAAGAAGAAATTGAAAGAATGAAAACTCTAGGTTCAGAAATACTGGACTAATGTTTTTCTATTGTTATACCAACAATGAAAAATCCTAAAAACTGTAATGATTGGTTTAACACATAATTACACAAGCGAGGAACTTTTAAATGAATTGAGAAATTCCAAATATTTAAACAATGAAGACGAACTTACAATTGAATATACAAGACAATCTAAATTTTCAAAAAGATTTTTATTATCTATGTGGAGACTAAAGGATGTACTTTAAAAAAATTAATACATCAGGAAATTCGTTTAGGTTGGGATAAATGCAAAATTAGAGAAGTATTTAACATTCGATTTTGTTTTAAATGTTGCGAATATGGACACTCAACTTCAAAATGTACAAGACAACAAATTTGTTTACATTGCGCTAAGGATCATCATCTAAAAAATTGTAAAAAGTAAACTCCAGTGTGCTGTATCAATTGCAAGATTATTAACCAAAAGTATAAAACAAATCAAAATTATAATCATGAAGCCAACTCTGAGCAGTGTCCGGTATACCTCAATAAAATAAATAGAGCCAAAGAATATATTAATTACGATGTTTAAACCAACTATAAATAATCTTAATATTTTATATTTTAATGTCAGATGCTTGAAAAACAAAATGGATGATATAGAAATTCTTATTTCCAGAGAAAAAGTCGAAATTTTTATTATTTCTGAAACATGGGTAACTAAAGAAGAAATTAAATATTATAATTTTAAATATTTTAACAGTGTTTATGCAACAAGGGCAAAAAGGGGAGGTGGTTTAGGAATATTTATTCATACTAAATTTAATTATGAAATTATAGAAAAAATTGAGGAAGAATTATCTTTGGTAACTGTCCAAATCAAAAAACCGAATTTAACTATTTGTGGAATATATAATCCTCCTTCTACAAATAAATCTATATTCTTAAATTTATTGGATAAATACTCGAAGGATTTTCAAAAAATAAATTGAACTGTATTATTGCTGGAGATATAAATATTAATATATTGAAGATAAACCATGAAACTAAAAAACTAAAGGATATTTATTATTCAAACAGGTTTTACTTGTGCAATGAAAAAGATTCCACAAGAGATTTTGGAAATTCCTAATCCTTAATAGATCATATTTTGTCAAATTCAAGTAAAGACATTGCAGTAAATTTTATTAATAGCCCAATATCCGATCATAAAATTCAAATTATTAATATGCCAATTTCATTCAAAGAGAAAACCAAATATATGTATATTGATATCAAAAAATTTAACTTACACAAATTAAAACGTGATTTAATTCAACTAAACGATGAAATATCTTATACTGAAGATCCTGACTTAATATATAACAAAATTATTACAGTTTTTGAAATAAACTCCTATATCCGGAAAATAAAAATTAAAGAAAATTTAAAACCCTGGTTTGACGAATCTTTGGCAAATCTAATTAAAAGTGGATATGAATATTACCATAAAAAGAAAAAACAGCCAACAAATAAAGAATTCTGTGAAATGTATGAAACTTTAAATAAAAATGTAAAAAAGATGATTCGATTAAAAAAACAGATTATTATAACCAAATATTTACAACAGGAAATCAGAAAGTATTATGGGAAAATATAAATATTTTACTCCAAGGAAAACCAGCGAAAAAGAAAACACAAATTGACCACCTTTATATTAATAATAAACAAACATAGAAGATATACATGAAGAAACAATTGCTGAAATAATAGATTCTTTAGATCCATTTAAAGCCTGCTGATATGACGAAATACCAGTAAAAATTAATAAAATTACCAAATATGAACTTACTCCAATTTTATGTCATCTAATCAAAACTTCTTTCAAACAACACATTTATCCCAACAAATTAAAAATTGCCAAAGTTTTTCCTATTTTTGAAAATGGCCTAAAAAGTGACCCAAATAACTACAGGCCTATATCTATCCTGCCAGTTTTTCAAAAATAATTGAGAGATTTATCTACGATAAAGTGGAACAATTTTTAGAAAATCAGAATATCTTGTTTTTTGATCAGTACGGCTTTCGCAAATCCAAGGACACTGAGGTAGTAGCAATTGATTTAGTAACACAAATTCAACTTGCTTTAGATAGACATGAAAAATGTTGCCTATTATCCTTGGATTTGTGTAAAGCTTTTAACACTGTAGACCATAAAAGATTGCTTAACTTAAATAATAACATTCATGATAATAATACAAGACAAACCGATTATTTCTCCAACATAAAATTTAAAAGTAATTTTGGCAAACAATGTATATTACACAGTGGGGTGAACTATTACAATAATCTACCAACGTGATTAAAAAATATTAACAAAATTGATACTTTTAAAAAACACTTAAAGAAATATTTTTTGAGGAATTAATATCTTCACGTTTGGTATATTTTGTTAATGTTTACAGTTTTTAATTTATTTGTAATTTATAATAATGTTTATACGTTTATGTGTTTTATATTAGTTATTTATTAGTTCCCTGTATTATTTACAGTTTGTAATTTCCTCATAATTTATAATAATGTATATACATTTTTATATTTTTCTATTGTTAATTAGTTCCCTACTATAAACAATATTGTTTCTTTGGAATAAATGATTGATTAAAAAAAAAACGTGAAGATCTGTAAAAACCTGGGAGGGTGATTTTTTTCACTATTACAATACTTTTTACGATGGAACTAAAAATCTTAATTTAAACATGTTATATTAATTCCGTTGTAATGTTAATTTCCTTTACAGGCAGACAGACAGGCAGGCTAACAGACATACCGACAAAATTGAGACAATATGTCTTCTGGAATCTATAAAACGTGTAAATCAATCGAATAAGTAGTTTTTTCAGGCTGGTTTTTTAAATATTTTATTAAGCTGTCATTTTGTTTCGCTCTTTTCGATTCATACCAACATTTCACTAATTCATTTCTACGCAGTACTTGATTTTGGCGTGAAATTTGAAGTAAATAAATTGAATAAATAGTTTTTTAGTGATCATTTCTTTTTAACATTTCATTACGCCGTCATATTGGATTTTTACCAAAATATTACCAACGCATCTCCAAATGATTATTTTTTGACCAAAGTTTTAATTAAACCGGATAAGTAGTTTTCAGTTATGCCGCGAACAGACCGACAGACACACCAACAGACCGATATACAGGTAGACAGACCGACAGACAGACAGAAGACAGACCGACGGAATTGACATAACATGTTTTTGGGCATCTAGGGATTTTATATAATATTTCCTCCTTAGGAACGAACTACTAAAGTGACTACAAGAAAATAATAAACATATATCTTTCTACAGATAGGCAGACAGACCGACAGACATACCGACAAAATTGAGATAATATGTCTTTTAAAATCTCGGGACACTAAAATGTGTAAATCGATCGAATAAGTAGTTTTTTCAGGTTGATTTCTTAAATATTTTATTACGCTGTCATTTTGTTTCGCCGTTTTGGTTTCTTACCAAAATTTTACTAGTTCATTTTTACGCAGTACTTGAGTTTGGTGCAAAATTTGAAGTAAATAAATTGGACAAATAGTTTTTTAGTAATCATTTCTTTTTTAGCATTTCATTATGGACCATATTGAATTTTTCCCATAATGTTACCATTGCAATCCCAAATGATTACACGGAATATTTTATGACCAAAATTTTAATTAAATCGGATAGGTAGATTTTCAGTTATGCTGCGAACTGATAGATAAATAGACAGATAGACAGATCGATAGATATACAGACCGACAGACTGACAGAAAAAAGGCCGACGGAATTGATATAACATGTTTTTGGGCAACTAGGAATCCCAAAACGCGAAGATCTGACAAAACCTCGGAGAGTGATTTTTTACTATTACAATATTTCGAGGGAACTAATAAAGTGACAAGACAATAATAAACATATATCTTTCTAGAACTTAAAACGTATTCACATAATAACATTTTTGGAACGACATTAAAAATTCATTGAGATTCGATGGCCAGATGTTAATCAAATAATTATCAGAAATATGTGTTCGTTTTTTTGAATTTATTATTTTTAAATTAGTAGCAAAAAAGAATACATGTATATTTTATTAAGACTTACCCCACAAAAGATCATAAAAAATATTTCACATTTTTATTCCATTTTTAAATTTGCATTGATATTTTAGCTTATATCTTTGTGGTGTACAACCGCAAATACAAAAATTATACCCAAAAGTAGAATTTCCGGTTAGCAGAGGGACTCCCATGATATCTCCAAAAATTAAGTGGAAACACGATATGAAGCATTTTATACCCACATTCGGTTGTAATTTAGAAAAAATACAAGCCAGATTGTTTAAAATCGATCTTCAGGATGAGGAATGGGCTTATCTAGATGGACATATTCTAGACGGTAAGCGTATTAATTAAATTTAAGTAAAAGCAATTGAGGATTGTCAATCACAAAAGGACACGTACACATTTTTTCAAAACCCGATCTGTAACAATTTTCAGAACTTTTCTGTCATCTTTATTGAATTATATCCCTAAGTCTTCACAAAAACTACATGTCACTCTGAAATTTCTATATGAAAGTAAGTAAGATGTTCGATCAAAATAACATTTTTGCGTTGGTATTTGAAACACACAAAACCACACCAACAGGAGCAAAACCGACATTTGTGGTTACCAGGAGAACTTTCGAAATCTTCGTCGGCCTTGATAACCTATTACCATGAAGCAGTATAGAGCCACCTGAGGTGAAAGTCATAACCCAGAGGTAATTAAATTAAAAATTGAAAAAGGTTAAGGCCGCAAGAACTATAATTCAGTAGAAAAAGGATATTTGGTCAACCGTAAAAGAAAGAAATTAACGACCATTCGGACAAAATATTCTGCCTATGATAAGCTTATTCAAATATAGGGTCCAAAAATCATGGTCCATAATACTGAAAAATCTTTAAGCTCTTTCCATCATCTCAACCGGCATAACTGACGACGATAGAAAGCGCTTAAAGGCTTGTCAGTAAAGTGGTCCATGATTTTTGGACCCTATACTTGAATAGGCTTACCAATAGCAGACTATTTTGTCAGAATGGCCGTTAATTTCTTTCTTATTTATGTATCTACGGATGTTATAATTTTGTTTCTTATATATATATATATATATATATATATATATATATATATATATATATATATATATATATATATATATATATATATATATATATATGTAATTTTTTTACTAAAAATTCTTGGGAACTTGTTTGTATCCTGTATGTCTAACGTTTCTCCCTCCATGGATTCATGGAGAGCTTTTTCAAAAGGATATTACTCGCCTACAAAAAACACAAGTTATAAATGTCGATTTACAAAAACTACCACAATAACTTATTAAAATAGGAATATTAATATTTATTTTATTAATATTTTAGTGTGGTATTTTCTAGTTTGTTTGTGAATCAATATAACTTGTGTTTCTTGTAGGCCAATAATATCTTTTTGAAAAAGTTCTCTATGAAGATCGAAACGTTAAAGATATAAATATTTGTTAACAAGGTACAAACCAGTGGCCAAGAATATTTACTAAAAAAATATTATACATGGTTTAAGGAATCGTAACTATATATATATATATATATATATATATATATATATATATATATATATATATATATATATATATATATATATATATATATATATATATATATATATATTATGTAGTATTGTTAAAAAAATTGACAACATTATTTCCCTCAAGGGTACGCCTTACAAATTCTTACAAAATAGATTGGTTTAAAATAATTATTACTCTCTTGATTCCTTCGATCAAACCCTTACTATCTACACTGAATAAAAAGTCTGTAAGTTAAACAAGATGTGTATTGACGAATTTTAAAAATATTAATAGCGTGCTAATTAAAATTTAGATGTTTCACTTCCTTAGAATAACCCTATATAAAACAATTGCTTATGTCGACAAAAAAAGAAAATAAATTTACCCTGTTTCACTGTTTGTGTGCATTATAGAAATAAAAAAAATACAAGGACTCTTGTATTCCCTAGGACTACCCTGTATAGTGGAATAATTGTTGTAAAAACAAAGATAAAATATATTTAACATGTTTCACCTTTTCTGAAGAAACCTAAAAATATTTCCGTTTTTTGGGGACTACCTCATACCTCTAGGTTATTCTGCAGAGTGGAAAAAAGTTATTTATATTTTTATTAATTTTTTTATTTTTAAGGAGCTGTCATTGTTTTAAAGCTGCCCTGTATAAAGCAAAAATAATTTTATTAATTTTTTAATTAATATGATAAACGAAATTTGAAATGTTTCACTGCTTTTTAATTTTTTGCCGCTTCCCGGGGACCCCACTTTTTTGAGCTACCCTGTATGGTGGAAATTTTTTTTTTATTCAAAAAAAAAATAAAGGTTGGGTGTTTGCCGTTTTTCGAAATGTTACGTAGATATAATTCTAAATATACACAAACTAAAAAAATCAAGTATCTACTACAGTGACTTTCCCAATTTTTCAATGTCGGAACATTTACCCCACTTACCTTTTCCTTTGTCAGTTTGAATAGTATCAGTTCGAGCTTTCTCAACATATGATTTTTTTACATTTACCCTTAAAAATGTGGAATATCTACGATCATGGCGCCCAAAATCCAATCCCCGCGACAATATTGTTAGCGCACATTTTGTTTATATACACTCAGACACATGCACACACATACACACACAAACCTACACATCGCACACACCGTAAAAACTCTCGCACCCCCGCGACTTTATCTAAAAATATGTTTTTCATAGTCTAAGGACTCTAAAACATCGAAAAAACCCAATTCATATTTTTTGAAAAAAAATTGCGATTCCAATACTTGTACATATATCATCGGATACTGCTAAAAAACTATTCGAAATGCTGTGCCACCAAAAATATACGGTTTACACAAACTGCTTAAAGAAAACATCCCATTACGGCCAATTGTGTCATGCATTCAATCTCCATTTACACCACTGTCAAAATATTTAAAAGATATTCTTAAAAATATTGTACACAAGAATAATTACTACATTAAGGCCACATTTCATTTTAAAGAAAAATTTAAAAATATCGAAATCCCGAAAAATTACCAATTAATATCTCTTGTCGTCGTGTCTCTTTGTACGAACGCTTCAATTTTTGGTCAATAGCTATCAAAATAATTAAAGAAAGTAGTCTGAAATAAAAAAAAATACACAGATATACCCCAAGACGCTTAAAAGCAGTAGTACTAACATTTAATTCTCCATATTTTATATATGAAAATCAATTATATAAACAAATAGAGTGTTGTCACATGAGAGCATCGATATAGAGTGTTGTGGACCACTTAGTAATTGAAGATCTAGAGGAATGTGTCCTGAGTAAAGCAGAATTTAATACACCTTTCTTCTATCGTTATGTTGATGATTGTATAACCGTAATTCCCATTTACCAAACAGAAAACATTTTAAAGCTTTACAATAAATATCACCAACGACTTCAATTTACAATTGAAATCGAGCAAAACAACTAAATTAACTTTTTAGATCTAACATTACATCATAGCATTAAAACAGAATGGTACACAAAGAACTTGGTTCTGTAGTTACTTAAATTTTAATTCTTGTCACTCAACATCCCAAAAAAATCTGTAATTATTGGCCTAGCAGATCGGACAATTAAACTTTCTCATCCTGAGTTCAGAGAAAAAAAGCTAAAGCTGCATTAGAACTAAACCAGTACCCTTCAAAATTAAAAAAAAAACTTTTCAAAGGAGAACTCCAATAAATAAAACAAGCAATATTATTTATCAGATTCCGTGCAACAATTGTAAGGGCGTTTATATAGGACAAACCAGCCAGTATTTGGAAAATTGATTGAAAAGTCATAAATATAACAAAAAGAATACTACAGCTTTGACAAACTACGAGATCTCCAAAAAACATACATTTAACTATAAATGTATCAAAATACTTAAAACGGAATCTCATTTAAAAAAAGGGAATTTTTTGAAATGGAAATACAAAAAAACAGAAAGGCAATAAATGATCATTATTGGAACAGTAATCATTGTGAACATTCTTAATAATTTTAAAAAGTAATGTAATATTGTTGGTGTTAGTCAAAATATGTATATTTCTGTGTTTTTAATTGAATGACAGGATTTACGTTCTAGGGTGAGTCTTTTATTTTGATCATATCTATAGTATATAAAAATGGTAATGTAATGACCTTAAGCCAAGAAATATATATAAAGTAAAAAAATATTTATTAAAATATTAGAAATATGCAATACAATTCACACAGCTTCTGGTTATTGATTTTAGGAAGAAATCTGTTCCCTGCTACAGGCTACATCTTTCTTGTTTGGACAGTTCTTGCAGAACTTCTCGGTCAAGATGTTTCAAACTTAAAAGTAGTCTTCGAAAATTGTAAGTTTTTGAGGGCATGCTGCTTGTTTAAACCGAACACAGGCAACATGCTTTCATTACTTGTAATGATACAAAGACAAAGCGGAAATTTTGAAATTACTGGTAAGAAACAAAGTCGTGTCCACTTAATAATCTTTGGAGCACTTGCTGTTTCCATAACCTCTTTCAATTGTGCTACTTCTAACTATATTTACTTCTTTTAGAAAACGATGTGCCTGTAGTAACAGGGAAGGTTAAGGTAGATGCGAATCAGAAACATGTTATACCAGTTTTGAATTCGGACCAAAATGAAGTAGGACATGAAAATGTATTAAGCCAAAATGATATATACAAGGAACTTAGATTAAGAGGATATAATTATAAGTAAGTTTTGTTCAGTATAACACTTAAAGATTTTAAATGTATCTCTTAGTTTTATTTTGCCACCCGAAATTTTCGTTTATAGGGGTCTTTTTAAAAGTTTAACGGCCTGTAACAACTCGGCAACGCAAGGATCAATTCAGTGGTCAGACAACTGGGTAGCGTTCATGAATAACATGATTCAGGTAGAGATATTAGGAAAAGATACAAGATTGCTCTACGTACCTATAACGATTGCAAAGCTCACAATTAATCCAGACGTACATTTAGAAAAAATAAATGCTTTGCGATACAGAGAGACGGAGAAACTAATTGATTTGCCAGTCCAAGTAAACTATGAATGCGGAATAATAAGGTAGTAATCTAGAATATACATTAAATTATTCTAAAATATGAATAAAATGATTAAAAGGCTTTTATTTAAATTGCAGATCTTGTGGAATCGAAATTTGTGGTCTGTTAGAATCATCAATGCCTAGTAGAAAAACTACAGTCGTCCCAGTTTTAGAGAAATACCAGTTCGTGCCCAACAAAATAAAACTTCCCATGCTTCAAGCTGTGAGAGTTCTTATGCAAATCGCTCTAGAAAACAACTGTGGTTTTAATATGAAAGTAGTTGAACTAATTGACGAGGTTACAGATAAAAACTCACTTCCACTAAGTATGTTTCTTTTTGATTCTAAAACTGACAAAAGAGGTTACAATTATCTGTTCGAAATTTGTAGGTCCAGTAATAAGAGATGTGTTGGATAATGAACCACTGGTTCGCAGTGACATTACAATATTTAGTTCGGAAAACATTCATGTGGATGTGAAAGTAGAGAATAATAAATTAAAATCTGGAACTGATTGCACAATCGTTATTGCTAGTAAGATTTTGGAAAGAAATATGGTAAGCTTATTGAAATATTTTTCAATGGTATTTTTTAACTAATTATTCCTAATTATTTTTACTAAATATATTGTTATTATTCCAAGTAGTATTTTCCATAAGTAACAATTTTAATATTAATATTGCTAATAATAATAATATTCCAGGGAGATTTACTCAGCACTTTGTGATTCTGTCTCTGTCTCAATCCACTCTCAAACACACTTAATAACACAAACTTTGGATTGTACATTAAACACCAAAAAAATAACCTACATAAAATAAACCATCTTAGGTACATAGATGGCATAAAATTATATGCAAGGATAAAGGCATAGCTAAAGGAACTCCTTAAAATCACAGAAACATTTACCTTGGACATCAACATGGAATTTGGTATAAGTCAATGCGAGCTACTTCATATCAACAAGGGACAGTGGAAAGACCACCCTACGATGGAAACAACCAACAACGAAACATAACATAGATAACATGCTCAGAGAAAAAACATACAAATACCTAGGCTTCCATCAAAGCAGCAAAATTAACAACATTCATATAAAATCAGAGCTCAAGACGGAATTTAAAACCAGACTCACAAAACTATTAAAAACAAAACTGAACTCCAGAAATCTAATGAAAACTATTAACACCTTCGCCATACTTATTCTTACGTATTCGTTTGGTATCATTAAATGGTCACATATAGACATAGAAAACATTCACATTCTCATACGCTCTGAATTCAGTAAACACAGGAATTTACATCCCAACGCATGCACGGAAAGGAGTGGAATTATAGATACACAAACGCTAAATAAAAAACAAATTATTTACGAACTCAGAAAATTCTTCCACAGCAAACAAGCTGTCTCAAACGAGCCACCCAGCAGACGCACACATTCACATCCAGTCACGACTAGAAAAGAACACCTGGTTTGAAAAAACATTCCACGGAAGACACAGATACCACATAAAGCAAAACCACATACATAAAAAGCATTCATATACGTGGTTACAAGAAGGGCAACTATTCCCCGAATCAGAAGGTTTCCTGCTTGCCATCCAGGACAAAATTATAGCAACCAGAAACTACCAAAAGCACATCCATTGAAGACGAGAAGTGCAGGAGATGTCACCAACAGAGAGAAACGGTCGATCGCATAACGAGTGGATGTAGAATATTGGCCGGAACTGAATTCACCGCGAGACACAACTCAGCAGTGAAGGTCGTTCATCAAGCATTAGCCATAACATACAAACTAATGGAGAACACAGACCCCTACTACCATTATACACCAAAATCTATACTTGAAAACGAAGACTACAAACTCTACTGGGACACTGACATTCACACAGATAAAACAATCCCCGCAAACAGACCCCATATTACCTTTCAATCCAAAAAAGAGAAAATCGCTTATTTAATTGACGTGGCTGTCCCTAAAGACGAGAACGTCCAAGCAAAATAGAGTGAGAAGACCGCCAAGTACACTGCCTTGGCAATGGAAGTAAAAAGGCTGTGGAAACAGGAAAGAGTCATCATTGTTCCTCTCGTCATATCAGTAACAGGTCTCCAAACAACGTTTACACCGTATTTGGCTTAATTAGGACTTAATGCAGACATTCACAGGAACATCCAGAAATCGGTCATTTTGAAAACATGTAGCATCGTTAGATCATTTCTTAATACACAATAGCTGGTTTTTTTCTTTATCCTTTTTTTTTGTCTTTTTTGTACTGACTTAGTATAATCCCGTCAGTATAAAATACAACCACAGGAATACTGTGAGACAACAAAAAATAATAATAAGGTCGAAGTGATCCCGATAGTGATAGGAATAACAGGCGTCATCTCTAAAAAAAAACGTCCGAACTGATATTAGTTCAGCTAAAGTAGTTCTCAAGAGAGCACATATTTCCCGACGAGCTCTGTAAGCATACAACAGCTCAAAAAAGAGTTTGCCCTAGATGCATGGTGTTCATTCAATATCTCCGACTGACCAATTCCGGGATTAATCTCGATTTTTATTATACGCAGGGAATTGTTGTTCACGTTTGACGAGTTGATGATTGTACTATTGTGCCATTACGACTGAAGAAATTTAAAATTCATGTTGAAGGAATTATTCAAAATTATAACACTACTTAGCACTGATTTCCAAGAGACATTAAGAGGGAGAATCAAACAACGCAGAACCATTTGTTCTGAAATTCTCTGCTATCTCACAAATTAAGACTGAACAAAATTATTGTTTTAAAACATCAAGTATTTTTCTTATGAAACATGAGTTAGAAAAACTTTTAATCAGGCTAGACAATGAAATTAATCAACTAATCAATATACTGATGATCAGCGACGAAGATGATATTCACCTAATAGAAATTCTGGAAACGGCAGGAGAACCGCTAAGCATTAAAATGCAAAAGGCATTACAAAAACATCGAGTAATAAAAAAAATAAACCGCGATTGGCCAATATCATTAGACAAGATAATGATCTATGGTGGCCATCGCGGTCTTAATAATTAAAATGTTTCGAATTTTTAATAATTATTCAGCTGACAAGCGTGAAACGTAAAAAAAATATTTGTTTCGCAGGGTTTTTATGTAAGAGGTTTGGAAGACTATTGATCATCACTTTTAGTTTTAAAAAGACAGATTTTTTCGATCTGGTACTGACGCCTCGAATGATAATATCTAACGGTTATTTCGATCCTTATAAATAACTATTGTGATATTTTTTTAAATTAGCAAACTTAGAACTTTTGTTTGTGTTTATATTTACAAACATGTTTAAATTTGTTACGAAGTGTTTTGGTTAATTCCTGCGTTTTAATTTAATACAGTAAAATTTATTAATTGTTATTATTGTTTCTTTTTTTTATCGACATCTAATCCTGGAATTCTGGGATTATGCAATCAATCTCAAGCACTTCGGTGTTGACATTTCTAATTCAGACATATAATCTTTACGTTAGTTTATCAATATTTGAAATTAAATTGATACCATATTTGATCGAGTGCGCCATGATTTGCTTCTTCAGAGACTGTCTTCTTGCAGGCTGGCCGGTGCCTTTATGAATTGTATCAGCTCATATCTAAAGACCCGAGTGCAGTGCGTTCGGATTGGTGGTGTGCTTTCTCGCGAAATAAAGGTGACTTCGGGAATGCCACAAGGTTCTCACTTGGGATCGGTTCGGTTTATGTTATTTATTAACGATGTTACCCCCGTCATTAAAATTTGTGACTGTCATCTGTATGCTGACGACTTAAAACCGTATTGTAATGTCAAATCTATCGAAGAGTATAGTTGGCGCATTACCTTTCTGGAATGACGTCATTTTTGGTTATTTTTGTTTGATTTATGTTAACTGACAGTGACAAAAACATTTTGAAAAAACTCATTGTCGTTTCTTTACAACAGTCAATGCCGGTTTTGGTTATGTGTCTTTCAGAATATATTCGTCAAAATTGACATTGATTTGTTGTGATTCTTTTTAAACTTTTGCAAGATGCCGCGAAGATATAATCAGCAATCACAGCTAATAGTTTTGAATATCTTGACTTTTTTTCAATTGGAAAAAGAGCAAGCTAAAAATGGAATCCTTCCGCAAACTGATAATATAATTGTACGAGCTTCAAATGCAACAAAACTTAGCCATACAACAATCATAAATATTAAGAAAAGAGGAATAACGAGCGATGAATCCTTTACCTCCAGAATGTCTCAAAAGCAAAAAGAGGTAAAAACAAAAATTACAGATTACTTAAAGAACAAAATAAGAGATACGATCTACTGCATGTATGCGAAAAATGAATATGTTACAATGCAGACTTTGCTTAAAAAACTAAAAGAGATAAATGAATATTTTAATTTTTTCATCACCTCGCTAAGAAAATACGTAAAAAGTATTGGTTTTAAGTGGAAGAAATCAAATAATAGAAAATACCTGACGGATTTGCCCCACATCGTCCACAAGAGAATCAATTTCTTGAGGGAATATGTCAAAAATCAAAATCTAGGACAAGATGCTTATACCACCGTATTTATTGATGAGACTTGGATTTTTAGTAAAGGTTCGTTTAGAAACAGCTGGCAGGATAACACTATGTCTACAAGTTCTAAAAAAGCTAGTGAAGGTCATCGATATATTGTAGTTCACGCTGGATCAAAGGAAGGATTTATTAAGGGGGCCAGTTTAATATTTAAAAGTGGACTAAAAAGCGGAGATTATCATGACAATATGAACAAGCAAAATTTTGAAAATTGGTTTAAAAATCAGCTGGTACCAAATCTTCCTCCAAAAAGTTTGATAGTGATGGACAACGCAAGCTATCATTCCGGCCTTTTAGAGGATATTCCTAGAAAATCATGGACAAAGCAGAGATTGATTGGATGGTTAAAAGAAAAGAACATTGACTTCCCAGAGAGGGCCATGAAGGATGAAATATGGAGCATTGTAGAAAAAAATTGTAACATTGAAAAAACATTCTACCTTGACGAATATGTGAAACCTTTGGGCCACAAAATACTAAGACTTCCTCCATACCATTGTCAATTTAATGCTATTGAAATGGTATGGTCTGAGTGTAAGAGGAAATACGACCAATACATTGCTAGTCTGAAGGGGACACCATCGGAAGTTTTGGCCATGTGGGAAAAAGCGATAAATGAAGTATCTTCAGAGCATTGGAAAAATTATGTCAGCCACACAGAAAGGGTAATCCAAGAAGCTTGGAAGACAATACAGATATGTGATGCTTCAGACATTGCGCCACTTGTAATTAGTACCGACGAAGACAGCAGTGACGATGAAGAATTTAGTTCTGATTCTGAAGACAGTGAAGGGGAGTAGTTTTTATTTTTAAAGTTAGTTAGTTATACATTAATTTCTCTCTTTTAGTTTTTAAAGCAAAGTCTGCATTGTAACATATTCATTTTTAGCATACACGCAATAGATCATATCTCTTATTTTGTTCTTTAAGTAATCTGTGATTTTTGTTTTTACCTCTTTTTGTTTTTGAAACATTCTGGAGGTAAAGGATTCATCGTTCGTTATTCCCCTTTTCTTAATATTTTTTCAGTATTGTCTGTAATTGAGAATTAAAATAATTTTGATGAAAATGGGTAACTGGCGTCAATTTATTACATTGCAAACAAAGAATAAGACTAAGATGAAAGAATTTATATTAGTAAAGTCTTATTTGCAAAATAATTTTAGTTTTTGAAGTTATAATAGTTATTTTTGTATTAAGTGTGCAAAATGAGGGTTTTTTTATGGCAATGAGAGTGTTAATTTTTTGCCAGCCATTTTCGACAAGTTGCAGCGCTTTCTGTACAGAAAATGCCAATTTTAAATTCGCTTTAGCCAGTGCTGAACGCACCCCTCCTATCTACATCACTGCATACGTTTAGGTTAGGAATCATCGCTGAAATATAAATAATATAAGAAATACGTTATTTGAAACCAGCGTGACGTCATTCCAGAAAGGTAATGCGCCAACTATATGTGGCTGTTCAAAAAGATATTAATAACTTAGTGTAATGTTGCCATGTCAATTGTTTGGAATTGAATATTTCTAAATGTAAGATTATGTGTTTTTACTAAAGTGTTCTTTAGAATATATCTACTCAATCAACAATTGTCCTCTAGATAGTTTTAGTGATTTGGGTGTAATATTTTTAGACATATTTTTATATATAGACAGTTTATTTCAAGATAAACTCTAATATACATCGGCTAGAAACTCTCTTGAAAAATTTGTATTATATGAATTAAAATTTCCCTACAAAGATTTACCATATGATATTCGGATACATTTGGCTGGAATCGAAAGTCTCCAGCAACAGCAACTTTGGCTTGTTAACCAACTCCTCTCAGGGACGAAAACCTGGTGTGGGGCGTGTCAATTCAGAAAACTGTGATTTTTGACCTTTCGGGGGCATATCTCGGAAACTATTACAGGTAGAACAATGAATTTGATATGCATTTTTAGAGAAGACGTGGATCTCGAGATCTGTTTGAAACATTTTTCTGTACCACCTTTGATACAGAGATATCGTACCGCAAAGTTAACACGGTCGCAATTTTAATTTTTTTCTGACGAAATTTCCTAGAACGTTGGTTCTTCGGGTCTTACAGAACCCTATTATTTTTGGTTGGGTTTCGATTTCGTTTGATGATTTTAGGAATTTTTTTCGTTCGAAAAGGGGGTGTTTTAGGGCGCTTATATCTCAACGTGGGTGAGTCCTATCGAAATTTTCCAAGAGACGTTTTTCATAGGAAATAGCTAGGAGAACAAAAATCTACATACATCTCTTCGGAAAAATCGCGAGAAAATAGAAATTTTTAAGAAAAAAAAAATTTATTTTGAGAAAATATTGTTACATTGAACCGCTTAAAATTTTTAGATACGGGTTTCATAGTTTCTTGTATCTTTAATGTCGTAATTTATTTTAGAGAAATATTTTTGCAGCTGTCCAAAAAAACGTCTATTATTCTTAACTTTTAAATATCTAACTTCTAATTTTAATAGTTAATCAAAAATAGCCGTCACGGTTATGATAATAGTAGAATAGGATCGAAAATAAGTATGTAGGACTAGACACCTAAGGTCACGCACAAAACTAATAGACGCACTCAGAGTTTCCAAGGACAACCTAACACATTACTTGTTTTTTGTTTAAATCAGTGGTGGCTCATGGTTAACTTTTCAGGGGGTCAATATATATATATATATATATATATATATATATATGTTGATTTTTACTCCTTCACGGATGGAAAAATACAATGTGTTTTCATTCCGGGTGTACATCCGTTCACTACTGTCGTTCTGAAAAGAACAGTTATGCTGACGTTTCGCCAAAATCACATTTGGCATTTTCGAAGCTTTCTTTCTCGCGTCCGAATAGAGTCTCTATTCGGACGCGAGAAAGAAAGCTTCGAAAATGCCAAATGTGATTTTGGCGAAACGTCAGCATAACTGTTCTTTTCAGAACGACAGTAGTGAACGGATGTACACCCGGAATGAAAACACATTATATATATATATATATATATATATATATATATATATATATATATATATATATATATATATATATATATATATATATATATATATATATATATATATATATATATATATATATATATATATATATATATATATAAATATATATATATTGTTACGAATTTAGCCCTAGTCATAGACTTGTTAAGATTTAGATGAATTTATTTATTGTTTGTTATTTTATTGAAGTAGACTTACCTTAATTTTTATCCATGTAACGACTATGTTAGTGTCAAAAATCGTTCTCGAATGTTCTGTTAGGCTTAATTCATCTCACCGTGTACTATTTAGATTATTCTAGAATTTTCTAGATCATTCCATCCTTTTCTAAAGGCTATATAAGCGCGCCGCGAGGCCTCATTTGGATTCAGTTATAATTGAGATTTCGAAGTGTTAAAAACCTGACATTGACAAGCTTAAAGTTACCTTAGTTACGATTGTTAAGTATAACCAGTCTCTACCTTTGATACCTGTAACCTGTGTTTTTGAATAAAAGGAGTGTATTCAGATTCTACGTGTTTGTGTACCGGCCAATCCGGAACATTTGGTGTCAGAAGTGGGATTAGGATCCAGTTGAAGCTAAAGAAGTAAGAAATAGTTTCTATTAGTAGAATCATGGCAGCAAATTTGGATTCTTTGATGAACTTAATTATTGCAATGCATAATGACATTCAGAAAAACCAAGAAGATGTAAAACAAGAAATAAAGAAGACCCAAGAGGAAATGAAGAATGAACTTAAAGAAGATATGAAGAGAAGTCAAGAAGATATGAAGCAGGAACTTAAAGAAGACATAAAGAAAACCCAAGAAGACATGAAGAGAGGCCAAGAAGACATGAAGAGGGGCCAAGAAGACATGAAGAGGGGCCAAGAAGACATGAAGCAAGAACTAGGCGACCTGAAGAAAAATCAAGAAGACATGAAGCAAGAAATTAAGGAAGATATGAAGAGGGACCAAGAAGAACTAAAGCAAGAACTTACAGATGACATGAGGAAGAACCAAGAAGACATAAAAAATGAACTTGAAGATATCAGGAGGCACCAAGAAGACGTAAAACAAAAACGTTGCTTGAACTGACGCTAACCAAAGAAGATGTAAAAGAGGAAATGGGACAAATGGAGAAGAAAGTGCAAACGCAAGTTCAGGAGGTTCATAACCAAATGCAGCAAGAAGTCCAAAGTTTACGATCCCAGATGCAGAAATTTGGACAGCACAGTGAGTTCAAATCCGACGTTGTCTCTTTATCGCATGTGATAAAGCCACCTACGTTCGATGGTAAGGTGCCGTGGGTTACTTACCTGAAACAATTTGAAGCTGCCGCAACAGGAAATAGTTGGGATTCCACCGAAAAGGCACGAGCGCTGGTTTGTTCCTTGCATGGCGAAGCAATGGAGGTGTTAAGGAACATACCCGAAGATAAACAAAATGACTTTGGGACATTAGTAAGCCATCTAGAAATGCGTTATGGAGAAGCATATCTACAGGAGGTTTATAAAGCACAACTTCAATGTCGAAGACAAAAATATAACGAAAGTCTTCAAGAGTATGAAACCGATATCGTGCGACTAATTAATTTGACTTATCCATCCTACCCTGAAGAGATCAAGCAAGAGTTGGCAGTAAGCAGTTTTATCGAAGGCCTTCGTGATCCTGATACCAACCAAGCTTTAAGAATGGCTAGAATAAAGAAGATTTCAGAAGCTCTGGCATATGCCCTTCAGTTCGAAACAGCTAAACAAACATCCAGGGGACAAGGAAAACTGCGTAGACTACAGTACACTCCAGAATACCGGACTACAAATAAAAATGCTTCGAACCTTTTCAAAGAACTGCAAGAGATTCTTCTTAAATATCAGAAAGACGAAAATAAATCTTTAACTTTCCGACAAAGAAAAGGCATCCATTGTTGGAAATGTGGTAAAGAGAGACATGTGCAAAGCCGATGTACCAGTAATGGGATTCCTGAAGATATTCAGGGAAAACTCCCATTAGCCAGTTTTAAGGGGCGAAAGCTGGCTAGGTGCTACCAAGCCCCATCGACAACAACAAAAATCAAAGTATCCCGGCTGCAGAATAATGGCTCTAGCTTGGTAGTATCGGGTAAGATATGCGGTCGGGACTGTGAAATGGTACTGGATACCGGTTCAACACACACCATCGTGAGGCCAGACATTATAGCGCCTTGCAGGATAGAAAATCCATACAAAAAATATGTGTTGGAAACCGCCAACGGTGAAATTATACCTGTGAAAGGCATTCATGAGGCTGAAATAACCCTGGGGAACACTAAGTAGTTATAATAGGGGAGCGCCTCCTCCTCCTCCTCTTCCTCTCTCTCATGTCCCTCATTCTTAACTTCCTCCCCTTTTATTCTCATTCGCATCATATTTTTTAATTTTTTCTCTTTGTTCTCCCACATTTGATTTTGCATTCTTAAGTCTTATAAATAGGTGCATCAAGATCATTTTAGTATGTTAAGGTACGAGTGACTGTTAAAAGAAAAAAATCTGTTGAATAAATCTATTAATAATAATATTAAAATAAAATGAGTGAATCAGTTGGAGAAAGAAATCGATCCATTCCGCTTCAGACAATTAGCCTCGAAGAAATTATACCAGGAGTTCAAGAAGAAAATATACCATTAGTTCGAGAAGAAAATAATGGGATTGTTTTAAAAAATTTGAATAAAACTGAGAGTGAAGAGAAAAAAGTGTTTTGTGCTATTTGTTTTGAAATAATCGAATATTATGATTCATGTAGACCAAATACATGTTCCCACATTTTTTGTTTAAAATGTATTTTAAGATGGAATGATGAAAATGGTTGTTCTATAATGGTAAACAATTGTCCTGTATGTCGCACTAGATATTACTATTTGGTACAAATCTTCAAAGATGTAATTAGACATCATTTTGTTGTAATTTTAAAAAGAGGATAATATTTTTTATAATTTGTGTTTGTGAAAACTCTGGTAACAAATAATTTTGTAAAAAAAGTAAATGTAAATATATATATAATAATTGACACACATTTTTTCCTTTTCCTATATTGAAACGACAACAATGATCTAACAAGTTTTTAATACATACTAATTTTCACATTACATAACAAAACAATTGTTATGGGTTTACACAAAAAGTGCCACGCCCTAAAATGGCACCACTTTTGCAAATGGAAGCTTAAATTTTCTTATGGGAATTTACATGTAAAAATGACGGTTTTGATTGTCGGACCGGCATAGCCTAATCTACTACTTTTTAATTATACTAATAATATTAATATAATTTGCATCAAGTAAGAGAAAACTCAATTGAATACAGAAACAAGCGTTAACAAAATGTTATGCTAATATATGAGTGCTTCTAGTGGCAGTTGACATAATCGACACTTTTTTTTTTACATATGATTAGCTATTTCATTTACAAATACAGTGTCAGATGTTAGAATAAAAAGAAGTATTTTGCATATAGCAATGAAAATATATAACCGCTTATAGTAACAGTTGACATTTTTTAAAATTAATATTGTTGACGTATTCTACTTATTATCTTTACAATTTATGTTTAAAATTAATATTTTTGATATAATCTACCCATTACGTTTATAACCTATATTTAAAATTAATATTGTTGAAATAATCTACCCATCACCTTTACAAACTATGTTTATTATTAATATTTAACAACATAATCTTCTATCTCTTTTTTTTCATTTTTATTGCAGTAAAAGCAAGCAGGTTCAGGAATTAGTAGAAAAAGATGTATCCTACAAATAGCACAATGTAAATCAGAAGCACTAACAACATAAGCTCTTTTGTAGTGGCAGCTCACATGATCGGACTCCCCTCTCCGTAAATATCTCATGTGAATTGCACTACAAGGAAGGCAAATAGCAAATGTTCCTAGACTTCGACTTTCAATTTTAGAGTAGCTTTGTATAACACATACATCTTTTTCTTCAAAATTATTAAATAATTCACTAGCCCTAAACTTGCTTACTTTTACGTCAGCTTCGGTTCCTAAATTTAGCAGTTGTCCATCCATGTCCACTCCTTCGTCAATTTCCTGATCATCTTCCTCCATCTCTTCTTCTTCCTCCTCAATATAATTAATGTCGATGTTACATAAGAATGATCTTCTAACAAGCCTAGATGATTTGTCCAAAAATGAATGTTTATAAGTGATGGAATCGCCTTCCAAGTTAATAAAAATTTCTTTTCTTTCTTCAATTTGAGCGGCGATTTCCACATTATTTTCTTCAATTTGGGCAGCGTTTCCAATCATATTTTCTGCCATCGTTAGGAACTTTAGATTTAGATAGATTTATTTGATAAAAAATTTGGTTATAGCTTATAAAATAATATCGACAACTGATATTACAGCGAATGATACTGTATGATCGTCGAGTGGATGTTCTTAAGTATATATCCCATCAACCACCACTTTTACTACCTGCAATACTTAAGTTTTTTTTTTTCTTTTTTCGCTGTCCCTTTCCCTGTCAGTTTCCTCGGGGGGGGGGGGGGGGGGGGGGGGGCAAGGGGGGCTTCGCCCCCCTCCCCGCTCCGCCAACCTAACCTAACCTAACCTAACCTAACCTAACCTAACATAACCTAACCTAACTTAACTTAACCTGAAGAGGGTAGCCCGAAATTGGGGAACCGGGATTTGAGTCTCGGAAATTCAGGGGTCCGGGGGGAGGGGGAAGGGGGGAGGGGGAAGGGGGAGGGGGAAGGGGGGAGGGGGAAGGGGGGGAGGGGGTAAGGTTGTTGATCGGCTTGGGAAAGTGGTTTTTAGAGATTGTCGTTCAACTTTAAGTAGGACACATGTGATTAACTTTTGCATATAAAATCGCCTCAGCGAAGAGACGAATGCAATTGATTTCTGCATTCACACTGTGCAGAGCTCGCGAGTTTTCTGGTGTTTACATTGTGTCTATTTGGTAAATTTTTATTTTTATTTCTAACATTTTTATTTGGCAAGATTTAATTCTTATATATATTGGTGACATTTTTATGTACATTTGTGGCATTTTTATTTGTTATTACGATTTTTTTTCATAATGGACAATTTTTTGGCATCGACTAGCAAAATAATTGACAATGACTTTGACTTATACACATGTACTCAAATGCAGAATTTTGCAAACCAACAAAACAATGAAACAGACGTATTTACAACTAGTCAACAACAAACTATTCAGGACTTGAATGAAATTATTTACAACAGCCAAGTTCAGAATAATGCCAACAAACACAACAACGAAAAATATTTATTTACAGCTACTCAACAACAAACTCTTGACGATCTTAATGACATTATTGACAACAAAACAGACTTAATTACAACAAAAACTAAACAAACTCTTGAAGAACTGAATGACATTGACGAAACTCAAAATTCTAGCGATGAGGATATTGTTTGTTTTCAAAAATCTAATCCAAATTATTTAACATTAAAATCGCCAATTAATTCTCCGAGACCAATTTGCTCTCCCTTTTTGTTTAGTGAAAATTCTGATTCGGAAGAAGAACAAATTGATCAAAATTTAAGTTTGGCTATTTGTCCTACTAATTCACCATATGATATTGTAAATTCTGATTCGCAAGAAAAACAAATTGATCAAAATTTAAGTTCGGCTATATCTTCTATTAATTCACCATATGCTATTGTAAATTCTGATCCGCAAGAAAAACAAATTGATGCAAATTTGACTTCGGATATTTCTCCTAATAATTCGCCAGTTGAACAAAATTCAATTTCGAAACCATCATTTATCATTAAAAAAAAATTTAAAATTAATAAAAAAAATAAAAAACAAATAGCAAACCTTAAGTGTCTGGGTTTCGCTATTCAAAATTTAACTAATTTGATCACAATTAAAAAGGGAGACGAAAGTACGGTGAATTATGTTAAACAGGCCTTTGACAAATTAGTTCACTCATTTGAAGAAATGGATTCATAAAGTCAATTAATTTCTATTGCTTTTTTCAAAATTTGACTATAACTAAATAAAAATGCACAATATTAATTTTATTATTATACAAAGAACTTCAAAATTTTCAAAATTTGACTATAACTAAATAGAATTGCACAATATTAATTTTATTATTATTATTATGCAGAAAACTTCAGAAATGCATAAGTGTGTAACATGTAATAAAGTCTTTACTAGAAAGGATAATTTACTGCGACATATTAAAAAACATGTTAACGGAAATTCCACAAAACTCAACAGTTGGTTGAAAAAACCAAAGCTTGTTAAAGGTAAGAACATTTTATTTTTCATGTCATATTTTGTAAAATATTTTTTTCTTAATTTATATAGATTCTACAAATATTGTAAAATATTGTAAAGAATGCAAGAAAAATATAAACCAAAGTCTATGGGGTGGACATCTTCGATCTAGTGTGCACAAGAACAATTCCAAAATAGGCTTGGAGGAAGGTGTTGAAATTATCAAGTCAGCATTCAGGGAACGAATAATATCTTATAGGATTTCCTCACACCAAAACTTCATAAATGTGAAAGAATATTTTCAACATTTGGAATACAAAATTGCACATCTAATAGATCAAGAACTGCAGAAACATAAATGTATCAAGCTAAATATGGAACTGTTCGGTTTCTATTTTAACCCCAGCAGCGACAGCTATGATGTCAAATCTTTTAATGCGCCGTTCCAAGTCATTTGCCAGGGATATCAGAAAAAAGAACTGTTAGAGCAAATCTGCACCATTATTGACCAGAAAGCTGACGAATTTGCAGAAAGAGATTCAGGTAAAGAATTTATTTTCAATTTTACAACAGCAACAAAAAAAGTAATTTTTTAATTTTTACGTTGCAGGATGGGCTTTGATGAATTTACTTCATTTGGAAATTAATGTTAACAAGCACAATCCGCTGAGAGCCTCATCTTTTATCGAACTTCCTCAAGAGATCAAGAGACGTCAAGCTGTGATCAACATTAGGAATGATGACAACTTTTGCTTCGCCTGGGCAGTTGTGTCTGCTCTTCACCAACCACGCGGATTAGATTTTGAAACTTCATCCTACCCACACTACTCTTCTGTTTTGGATATGTCAGGTATAGAATTTCCAATGTTGCTAAAGAACATTAAGATTTTTGAAGAAAAAAATAACATTTCTATTAATGTATATGGATTAGAAATTATAAATCCTAAAAAGGGGTATGAAGTAATTGGTCCACTTTATTATTCATCGAATAAAAAAAATCAACATGTCAATTTATTGTTAATAAGTGATGATGATGAAAAAACTTTTCATTATTGCTATATTAAAGATTTATCAAAACTAGTTTCTGCACAAATTTCTAAACATCACGGAAAAAAATATATTTGCGATGGTTGTTTACAATATTTCCCTACAGAAGAAAATTTATTACAACACAATAGCTATGATTGTGATCATTTACGAATTAACTTACCTTCTAAAGAATTAATAAAAGATAAGTTTGGAAACTATTCATATGATAATATTTTGAAATTTGTAAATTATCATAAACAAATGAAAGTTCCTTTCGTGGTGTATGCAGATTTTGAATGCATTTTAAAGCCTTTAAATAATGACAATGTTGATAAAAATCCTAATACTTCATACACCTTAAAACAATATGAACATATTCCACATTCATTTGCCTATTACATTAAATGTTCCTTCGACGATAATTATTCTAAATTTGAAAAATATAGAGGTCAAAATTGTGATACATTATTTATAAATTCTTTAGAAAGAGATGTGTATAACATATACAATAAATATTTAAAGGCTCCTAAAAAAATGATCCCTTTGAACGAACTGGACAAAATTTATCATAACTATGAAAAAGTTTGTCATATTTGTAATAAACCTCTTTTAAATGACAGGGTTGCAGATCATTGTCATATAACCGGTCTTTATAGAGGTCCAGCTCATTCACTCTGCAACATAAATTACAGAATACCTAACTTTATTCCAGTTATATTGCATAATTTGCGTAATTATGATTCTCATCTATTTCTTAAAAAATTATGCTTAAACAAAGAACAACTAACAGTTATCGCACAAAACAAGGAAAAATATATTTCATTTGAAAAGCTTATTCATGTGGATAACTATTTTGATAAAAAGACACAAAAGGCTAAGAAAAAAAATATATCATTAAGGTTTATTGATTCTTTTCAATTTCTATCCCATTCTTTATCAAAACTCTCTGAAAGCTTAAAAGATGAACAATGTAAGGAAATAAAAAAAATTTTCAATGATGAAGAAAGATTTAAACTTATTCGGCAAAAAGGTGTATTTCCTTACAGTTATATTGATGATTATTTAAAATTAGAAGAAACAACTTTACCTCAGAAAGACCAATTTTATAATACTTTAACGGATGAGCACATCAGTGATGCAGAATACCAAAGAGCTGTAAAGGTTTGGCAATTGTTTAAATGTGAATCTCTTGGTCAATACTCCGACGTTTACTTACTCTCTGATACTTTACTTTTGGCAGATATTTTTGAAAATTTTAGAAGCACTTGTTTATCCACATATAAGCTCGATCCAGCTCATTTTTACACTTTTCCAGGTTTATCCTGGGAGGCGTGTTTGCGTTATACTGGAATAGAGTTAGAATTGTTAACTGATCCAGATATGATACACTTTTTCAAAAAAAGCGTTCGCGGTGGTGTGAGCTCTTGCATTTGTAGAAAATCTGAAGCTAATAACCCATTTCTTTTAAATTTTGATCCTTTAAAGCCAACTAAATACATAATTTATTATGATGCAACAAATTTGTATGGTTATGCAATGTCACAGCACATTCCAACGGGAGATTTTGTTTGGTTAACAGATAAAGAAATCAATGATTTAAATATTATGAATATTTCTAAAAAATCTAATAAGGGATATGTTTTAGAAGTTGATTTAGAATATCCTACAAGTCTACATTCCTATCATAACGATTTTCCGTTTTGTCCAGAAAACTTTAAACCGCCAAATTCTAAATGCGTAAAATTAATACCCAATTTAAATGATAAATCAAAATATGTTATTCACTATCAATTATTAAAACAATGTTTGGAACATGGACTCAAGTTAACTAAAGTTCATAGAGTTTTACAGTTTTCTCAATCTGATTGGTTGAAAAAATATATAGACTTGAATTCAAGATTAAGAAATGATTCAAAGAATGAATTTGATCGTAATACTTACAAGTTGGCAAATAATAGTATTTATGGCAAGACTATGGAAAATGTTGATAGGAGAATTGACGTAAGACTTGTTACAGAGTGGGAAAAAAATAGAAGAAAAGATGGTGCTGAGAATTTAATTGCAAAACCATATTTCAAGGACTTAACAATATTTTCTGAAAACTTGGTAGCTATTCAAATGCAAAAGATTCAAGTTACTTACAATAAACCAATATATGTAGGCTTCTCAATATTAGATATATCTAAAACTGTCATGTATGATTTCTTTTATAATTTTTTAAAACCTCTTTATCAGGAAAATATTTCACTTTTATACACCGATACCGATTCGTTCATTTTAGAAGTCACAACTCCAAATATTTATTCTGACATGATAAAAAATATTCACAAATTTGACACATCTAATTATGAATTTAATAATATTCATGAAATGCCTATTACAAAGTCAGTTATAGGAAAATTCAAAGATGAATATGCTGGTGAACCCATTACTGCTTTCTTTGGTACTGGAGCAAAAGCATATTGTATTAAAACGGAAAACAGTTTAACAAAAAAAGCAAAAGGTGTTAAAAAAAGTGCAATTAAAAAGCAGTTGGATTTTATTCATTATAAAGATGTTGTTGAAAATCATTCTAAAACCTTTTGTTCAATGTATGTTTTTCGATCTAGACAACATACAATTTTTACAGAGTTAATTAATAAATTGGCTTTGAGTTCCGAAGATGATAAGCGGTATAAAATTCCCTATAGTTTTAATACATTAGCTTGGGGACACCAAGATATTGCTTTGTATCAATGGAATGCAGAACATGAAGATTTAGATATATTTATGTAGATATTATAAGGTATTTAAATTTGTTGTTTTTGAAACCAAAGTTAGTCTTCATAAGTCTTTCACAAAATGTGCTTAGAAACTTTTGACAAAGAAATTGATAACAGTTATTTTAAAACATATGAAAAACGACTTTCCACTTTTAAAAAATGGAAAGGAAAATTGAGACCAGAAGTGTTAGCTGGAGCTGGCTTTTACTATACTTCAATCAATGATATTTGTAAATGTTTTTATTGTGGTATTGAAATTTTTGATTGGTTAAGTTATGATGATCCTATTGTGGAGCATAAGAAATTTGCTAGGAATTGTGATTTAAATAACTGTTGATGGAAAAATAGGAATCGAATAATTGTAACCATTCAAAATAAGTCTTCAAGCTACACATTTTATATAGTATTATTAATATCCTTATTTATGAATTTTTACATATATTTAAATTAAGTATTTTATTGTTATTTTTTTACAACTGCTTTTGCTTTCGTGGTGAAAGTATCTGCTTAATGTTAATAAATTTGGACTATAATTATTAATTTGTTTTAATGACTATCAGTAGATCTCAATTTATTCTTCTTTATTTTATTTTCCAAAATGTTTTTTATGTTCATCATCCCCCTGGCGTAACACAGTGTGAAATATGTTTTTCTAATAAAACAGACGTCACTCTAAGTAAATATTGTAAATTTATGAAAATTGGATTAATTAACAATAGTACAATTAGTTGGATGGAACGAATAAATGGAAATGAAAATGCAAGTAAATTTTTTAAAATTTTGTATCATTATCCAAATCGATCTATTTTTGATACAAATTGGATAGAAAGGTTAGAGTTTAAAAATAATCAGTTACAAATTTTAACCCCCAACTGTACCAATTATTATGACGGATTCAAAAATTATTACTTTTCCATCATTAGTGTTACATTAAACTTTGCATTATTTTTATACATTACCATTTTAATTATTTATCTTTATTACAAATTTCAAACTGGAAATCTATTTTTTCATTAATCCATTTTAATCGAAACTTTAAAGAAAGTGGGGATGAGAATATTTAAGTACAAGAATAACACAATATGTTTCAGTCTCGTTTAGTCATTATGAACAACGCCGTGGTTCATAAACCTTTGGAAACGCTTCTTAATTCAAAAATTTATTTTTTAAATAATTCTTTGTCAAAATTTGTTCTTGTTGGCATTAGTTTAAATGATTTTTCTCCAAAAATTGTAATTGGTGGAAAAACTGGATTTTCAATCGCACTAACCGAAGAAAATTGGAAAGACATTTGTGTTCATCAAGGAATTATTGTAAACAATTTCTACTTTCCTCAAGTTGATCAAACCAGTGTGAATATAAACAACATTCATCTGCAGGTTCAGAAAATAAATGATACCCCTGTTCTACAAATTACAAAAGGCCCACACTTCATATACTTAGGACAAGAGTCTTTGGACAATTTGTGGCGATTAAAGGAAATTATTGATTATAGATTATCTATACTTAAAAGGCAAGAATTCAATACATATTTCAAAATATTTCAAAATAATATTTCATCTGATTGTGGCGACTTGTGTACGCATGTTTATAATATAATAAGTCCAACAGAAAATCCTAACAGTGAAAATGTTTCAACTATGATGGAATTACTTGCTTTATATCCTGAACAAATGGAAAACAAATTGAAGCAAAATGGAACAAAACGAAAATATTACGAAGAAAACAATGAAAATGGATCAAAAAGAAAATATTACGAAGAAAACAATATCTTTTCTGGAAGAGAACAATAAGGTGCATGTGTTAGTGAAGTGGAGCTTTGCTTACAGACAAGCCCGTAGGAGTAACTTTCAGATGTGGTACTTAGATAGACTCCGTTTTGAAAAAAGAATAAATGATTGTAAACTTATTCTAGATTCGATATTATCTGAGGAACATAGAAATAAAATATATTTGACACGTTTTAATAAAAATTGTATTTGATGTTTTACTTAATAAAATTTTAGTTTAGTAAATGTGAATTTTATTTGAAATTAATTAGCACATTAAGACTTTGTAATTTGTATCAGCTAAAGCATAAAGTGAGGAACAGAAATAAAACAAATTTAACTAAAATTTAATTTCAATTTAATTAAACAATATTTTTTTTATCAATCCATGTATTATATTTTTTATCAAGTCCTAACCATTTCACATAAACTTTGTTTCCTTTCCTTCTCAAAATCTTCTCAATAAGATACACATCGGTATGCTTTACTTTTAGTAATTCTTGCTCATAAAAACCACCCAGAATGTCCTGATTATCTTCGTCTTGAATTAAATATGTCCAAGGGTTTGTCATCTTAACTTCTTTAATGTGGAATATCTCATTTGACCAATTTGGTGTGTAACCTTTTGAAAATGCCTCTCGATGCTTGCTTATTCGTACGTGATCACCCACTTTAAACTTTGGAGATTTTATATCTAACGTTTTAGCATGAGTAAATGCAGATTTCAAGATTCTATTTTCATTTGTTTTATTTACTTGTTTTGGCTTCATTCCTATTGAAGAATGTTTTGTATTGTTATAATCTTTTACAATATCCGCTAATATATTAAACCATTTGTAATTTCCTTGAATGCTAAATATTTTCCACATATTATTCTTTAAAGTCCTGTTCACTCTTTCTACTATACTCGCTTTCAAATTGGAAAACGTGCTATAATGGTTAATTCGAAATTGTTGCATCAAATTTTGAAAATTTACATTGAAAAACTCTCTCCCTCTATCCGTTTGCAAGTTTTTTGGTGGAGTTTTTGCACTAATTAATATTTTTTTCATTGCCGCTGTTACGTCTTTTCCAGATTTAGATTTTAACGGTTCGGCCCAAACATACTTAGAAAATACATTTATGGTAATCAAGATATATTTAAATCCCTTATTAAATTTGGCATAGGGTAACATTTCAACCAAATCAGCTTGAAAAAGATCATTTAACCCTTTCACTACCACCCTTCTGCGTTTGTAGTTTTTTCTAGCAGGTTTATGTAATTCATTAACGACTTGTTGTTTAACGGTTGTCATGACAACAAACTTGTTTATTCAATTTTAAGGAAGTTCACTTTCTATGTTTTGTAATAATTCGAAATATAACTTTTATATGTTTTTTCCCATTCATTCAATTTATCAATTTGTATTGTATAACTTTTTTCATTTAAAATTTTACTAATTTTAGTAATCTCCTTTTCTAACTCATTAAAGGATTTTTTTATCTCTCCAGTTAAGAAAGTAGTTGATCTACTATCACTATTTTTGAATTCCTCCTCTGTTTTATTTAATTCTTGTTCTAATTTCTTAATTACACTGGACATTATATTTTCCAAGGAAATATATTGTTGATTTTCTTCCAAAGTGAGTTGGTCAATTGTTCTACTGTTAAGAATGCTATTTTGATTTCTTTTTTTTTCATCATCTAACCTTTTTATAAAAGTTCTTAATTGTTTAATTTTTTCCTTGTGTTTTTCAATTATTACTTCTCTTATATTTGTTTCCATTATTTTATTAATTTTGTTGATATCATCACTTAATTTTTTGTCTTCCTTTTTAACATGTTCATTTAAAAATTGCAAATCTTTACTTATTTGATTTAGCGTTAGCAACTGTTTATTAACGTTTTCAATTGAGGTATAACATCCTTTAATCTGGTTTTCATACTTTAAAAAATTTTCATCAAAAACCTTAAGCTTTTTAGCAAAGATTTCATTATTTGTTTCATTTTCACCTAATCTCCTTTTTAAATTATTAATGTCACTTATTCTCTCTTGATTTTGTTTTGAAATATGGCGTCCAAATTTATCAACTGTCATGTTGAGCTTTCATTAAACAATAAATATGATTATATTTGATAGCTGTTATTTATAGTATTACTTTATCTTCTCTTAATTCTTCAATAATAGAGATAATCTCGTTACTATGAGCATTATTTCCCGCATCACTTGATGAAATTAATAAACGTAGCCTATCAACAATTTCGTTTACATTATTCCAGTATACATAGTCTGTATTTGATCTGTTTGTTTTCAAAATTAATCCCTTTCCTGTAGATTTGGCTCTAGTTGTTCTAAACGGAGGTTTTGGTTTGTTAAATGCTGTAACTAATCTTGGCAAGGTTTTTGTCTTTGTAATCCCCTTTCTTTGTAAATATGGTCCTATTATTGTAACATATTTGTGTGATGTATTTCCTTGAACTTGTTCATTTGAATCAAAATTCCTACGATATACATTTGTTTTAGCTAGAATGTTCATGTAATTATCTAAATCTTCCTTCTTATAACCTTTCGGTTCTTTTTTGAAAAGCAATTCGTATAAACCTGGCGTGCCTGTGTACGTTATTCCTCCCACTTTAATGTCTTTTCCAATAATTTCTACCGGTATCTGTGTTAAACCAAAAGAAAACTTATCCGTTTCGAGGTCATGAACTATTCCATAATAATGGTCAAATTTATGTTGTGTATCTTTCACACCCTCATCAATATATGATCTGGGTAATTCATGAAAATCTGCTAAGTAATCTTTATATGATGGTGTACCAACATAGGTTTGAATTGTTTTTCTAGTTTGTTCCAATATGTCTGACAAGTTTAAATTTGTTGTTGTGTCACTAGAAGGATCTGAAGTTTCTGCTATAACAGTTGATGACAATGGTTGTACTACAGGAGAGGAAGAAGTGATACTACTGTCATTTAAAAATGTTGGTAGTTCTGTAGGGAGTGACGGAGTTTTTCCTGTTTTCTGAATATTTTTCGTCGGAGTTGATGTTTTATAAAGCTTTGTAGGTGTTTTGAAATCTTCATACTTTGAAACTCTTTCTTCTTTTAAATCGAATGGTTCGGATTTACCAATACTTGAAATTAGCTGTTTAAGTGGTTGTGTTATTGGTCTATAAGTTTGTTCTAATTCGGACTGAGCAGTAGAAGTAGCTAATTTCAAGCTTTGATATTTCTGCTTCACGGCTTGTCTCGATCTTATTAATTCTCGAGCTAAACGTTTATCCATGCTGTACAAGTTTTAAATGAAATAAAACGGCAAATTTTTTACTTTTATAAATATATAAAGGAATCGAATTTACTCCTATATCTGCCGTGATTTACTTCACAATCTTTGTCAATTACAAGAAAACCATATGGATCCATCCAACAGTTAGCACAAATATTTTTAAACTGATCAAATGTCATATCCAATATACAGTGGTCATTATATATATGTTTTAAACTCAAACAGTCCTGTTTGAATAAAATTAATAAGTTTGCATTTTCTCGAATTAGACGTTTAAGGATTGAGGAATATCCTTGAAAAATAAAAAAACAATCGGTGTTTCTATGCCTTCCATGCGTGAAATAGTCCCTAATAATAGATTGATTATGACAAGGAATATCATCAAAAATGATAACGGAATTTGGCTTTATCTCATGAGGTGAAATAATGTTCTCATCGCTATCATATTCAAAGTATCCAATTTCTTTCATAGGTTTTAACAACTTTCTTAAATATTCATATTTTGGTTGATCTAATGACTTTGAATAAACATAGACATTTTCAAACCTAATTCCATTTGGATGCTCGAGCAGTGTAAGCATAACGTTGGTTTTACCGCTACCACTGCAACCAACTATAAGCCCTCTTTTTTGAACCACCGCAAAATAAGTCACCATGCTTTCTCAACTGTTTACTTAAAATTTTTTCGTCATGATTATTTACTGGTAATGAGAATTTTTGTTTTTCAATCCTCATTCTTAATCACACTAGTAAATATTTTTAGCTGTAAAAGTATTTATACCAGAAAAATGTCAATGTGCTTTTAGTATAAAAAGAACTTCAATGACTGTGGGTCGCCATAAGTTGAAAAAAACTATTAAAACACGTAATAGAAAAGGCTCTGGTTTAGTAAATAAATTAATTAGCAAACTACCTTTCGAAGTTCATATACCAGGATATAATTATTGTGGTCCCGGCACCAACTTGGAAAAAAGATTAACTAGAGGTGACGTTGGTATAAATCCATTGGATTCCGCTTGCAAAGAACATGATATATCTTACTCTCAGACTGAAGATTTATCAAAAAGACACATATCTGACCAAATATTAGAAAAAAAAGCCTGGGATAGGGTAAAAGCTAAAGATTCTTCTATTGGTGAAAAAATTGCAGCTTTAAGTGTTGCAGGAATAATGAAGGGTAAAAGAAAGTTCGGTTTGGGATTAAAAAATACAAAAGGGGGTAAACTTAAATTGAGAAAAAAACGTATCATTCGAACACCCAAAAAAATTGGAGGATTTCTACCTCTTTTGTTTCCCATTCTTGGCGCCCTGGGTGCACTAGGTGGAGGCGCGGCAGGAATTGCTAAGGCAGTAAATGATGCTAAAGCAGCTAAACAGCAACTAGAAGAAATACATAGACATAATATTGCAATGGAAAATGCTTCTAAAGAAGGGAAAGGATTATATATTAGACCATATAAAGGAAAGGGACTATTTATTAGACCTTATAAAGGAGGATCCGTCAAAATGAAAGCAATCAGACAAAAAAAAACTCAAAATAAGTTTTCCAAAAAGAGCACTTACGAACAATGATATTATTAAATATGTAAAGCTGTTAAAAATAACTGGCTTTAGAGGTGTTTTTATGCTCGATGAACTTCCAAAAAAAATTAATCTGAAAGAATGTGGTATTGTAAATTTGGATAAAAAACAAAATAAAGGATCTCATTGGACTGCTTATATTAAAAATAACAAAAATGTAATATATTTTGATAGTTATGGAAATTTAAAACCACCTTTTGAACTTCTCAAATATTTTAATTCGAATGGCAAAGTGGATGTATTTTATACTTATGAAAATAAACAAAAATTTAATTCATATAACTGTGGTCAACTATCCCTAAAATTTTTGCAAAAAAATATATAAACTCATTATTTATTGTAATATCTCATTCATAAATAAACTGCAATGTCTACCACAATTGCCATATCAGGAAACAGTTCTGTTTTGTCTGCTGATTTTAATCCGCCCATATATTTAGAGGATGAAAAACAATATTACCTGGGTTTAGCTGATTTTGAAACGTTTATGACTATCCCAATATAAAAGAAGGATATAATAAATTTTATATAGATAAAAAAGTAATTGTTATTCCCGACGGAACTTATGACATTACAGATATAGAAACATACCTAAGAGAAAGTATAGAAGATTTATTTCCGAATGAAAAAATTTTTTTTCTTTTAAAAGCAAATGTTAATACTCTAAAAACTTTTTTAATGTGTAGTAGAATAATTGATTTTACCAAGGAAGATTCGATAGGAAAAATGTTGGGTTTTAATAGCAGGATACTAGAAGCTATGAAAGAGGAAGAATCAGATAATGTTGCAAAAATAACTAAGGTGAATGCTATTTGTATTGACTGTAATATTTGTGTTGGTTCTTACAATAATGGTAAACCTGTTCATATTATTCACCAGTTTTATCCAACTGTAGCTCCAGGGTATAAAATAGTTGAATCTCCTTTGCCCATTTTGTATTTTCCAGTTAGCGTCAAAGCAATTAACAATATAACAGTTAAAATAGTTGATCAAGACGGAGAACTTATCAGTTTTAGAGGAGAAACTATAACAGTAAGGTTACATTTACAAACAAGTGAAATATAAAATGGTTGTTAGATATAATAGAGCCCTTGGGATAAGACTTGCCCCTACCACTATCAACAAAGTAAAAACTTATAGAAAGAAAAAGCCTAAACAACAGTTCAGTATCAAATCCAACACCAACAAGTTAAGACGAGATAATCGTAAATTTCTCACATCCTTGGGTTTCACTGTTTTAAAATAATGAACATATTAAACGTAAACGAAAAGCTATATGTAGACAATTCCATCGTCAGTTCTGAGCTTCACACATATCAACCTATATATTTCTTCAAAATTCGATTACAATAGCAATACGATGATTCTAAAAGTTGAAGTGTTATACATAACACAA